>CAJQZJ010001006.1:903693-924941 GCA_907164525.1 Lophiomys imhausi
CTCTCTCTCTCTCTCTCTCTCTCTCTCTCTCTCTCTCTCTCTCTCTGTCTCTCTCTCTCTCTGTATCTATCTATCTATCTACCTACCTATCCATCTATCTATATCTATCTATCTATCTATCCATCCATCCATCCATCCATCCATCCACCTACCTAGCTATCCATCTGTCTGTCTGTCCTTCTGTCCTTCCGTCCTTCTGTCCGACTGTCTGTCTATCTACCTACCTACCTATCTATATACCTGTCTATCTTCTATCTATATATCTATGAATCTATGTATCTATATATTTATCATCTATCTATCTATCTATCTATCTATCTATCTATCATCTATCTATCCATTTATCTCTCCCTTTCATCTTGTGTTCCAAGATCTCTATAGCTAAATCTTAGTTATTTACACAGATATATTGACATTAACTCTAATACTCAAAATAGAGTATTAAACTTGCTGAAATGAGTCCAGGAGTGAAGAGGCTAACACTCTGATGCACAGGATGTTGCTTCTTTTCATATATTGCATTGGCTTGCTCTTTACCCAGAACCCACTGTGCCAAATCAGGCTTGTGATTAAGATCAAGTCTACCGGGAAATCAACAAAAAGTTGAAGAGCATTTGAAAAGGGCCTTGCTGTCCAAAGCCTGCAACCCTGGCAAACAGCTGCTATAGTGCTATTGTTTTATTTTTTTGCTTCTTTTAAAGGGCAAGCTCTGAAAATTTGAGGAATTTATAGAGATAACTTTAGTACAAAGAATGCTTCAAAAATCCTTTTTTCCTGAAACAAAATGAGTGCCAACTTCACCAAATGTCTGCATGTGGGTGGCTGTGCCTGCTTCTGAGACTATTTAGGACAAAAAAAAAAGCTCCACCTTTTTCTTGATTTAAAAGACCTATTCTACCCTCAGGCTGGACTTCAAATAGACAAATAGACTGACTACTTAAAGACCTATTCAAAGCCTCTCAAAGAGTGTGCATCCAGTTCTAAGGGGAACAGAGATTGCTTCCTTATTGGGACAAAGATATTTTGGGCTGGAGTAGACACTCAAGGTCTAATGATTTAATTTAATTGTTCCTTTACCACCTTGCTGTCTTTGATCTGAAACAAAGAGCAATAAAGAGAGGCCAAATAGTTCAGTAGGACAGAGAAAAGAATGTGATATCAAATCAACTCATTCTCCAACATGCCTGAAGAACATCTACTAGTTATTTCTACACAGGAACAAACCAGCTTATCAAACAGTAGCCAATCCAGAAGAGTCATTAAACAAGTTAGTGTCATTAGGGCAACATGATGCAATATTTTGTGTCAAAAAAATGCATGTACTCTAAGTCTGTGTGATCTAGAAACAGAAATATCTGGATTTTCATATTCTGTGAAAAATTAAAAATTTGTACATGGAAATCCATGACATAGTTTGAGGATATGTGTATGTGATTATTGCATATATTCACTTGAGACTGGTGAGTAAAAGGAATGAGAAATGTTTTAACTTATGTATAATGTCTCCCAAAGTGATGCGTGGATGGAAAGTTTGCTCTAGCTGTTTTTTTTTTTTTTTTTGAAAGGCTCTAAAAAGTAGATGGTAGGGCCTGGCTGGAAGTAATAGATTCTTTTTGGCTCCATCTTGCAATCAATCCTTCCGCTCCTCTGCTTCTCTTCCCCAACTTCCTCTCTTCCAACCTCCTTCCCTCTAACCTTTTCCATCACAAATTGACAGCAGAGTGATGCACTGTCTGGGCCCTGTGGCCAAGTGACATGGACTAAATTCTCCTAAATAATGAGCTGCAGTAGACCCTTTGTTTTCAAGGGTATTTTCTGCCTTGTTTTGATCTCAGCTATGGAAATGTAACTAATAAAATAAGAAAGAAAGCTATAGAGTATATAGTGATCATAAATAAGTTAGCAGCCAAGAAAGAAAACCAATACATAAACTGGCTCTTACTTGTGTTTTATAGATTCTTTATCCAAGTATGTCCAAGTATGTCAAATGGATTCAATAACATCATGATATTCTTGAAGCAATACATGATGTTTAGAAAAGGAAAAAAAAAAGTAAGCATAAAAGGATAACAAAAGAGACCGTATCCATTATTTAGACTTCAAGGACAGCAATTTCAGGTAGGCCAATGTGCTTCTCCAAGTATTGACATGGCAAGAGCCAGTTGAGATCTGTTTGAGAGACACTGTATCTGGGAAGTATGAATAAACAAGGGCGTTTCTGACTCTCATAAAACAGAAATGGCTAGGAGCATTTAGATATAGCTTATTGCCCAAGGTCCTCATCTTGCCTGGCTTGACTTCAGTGTGACCTGTTTGTAATTAGACACAGAAACTACAATAAAGTTCTAGATGTATGTGAGTAGAAGATCCCTTTCATCCTTTAGTCAAATCAATATTTTATTTTTGAACTCATGAGCTAAAAATATCCTTGAAATTTGCTATTTAATTATGAAATTAAGCATGGTTTTAAAACACTGCCTAAGGAACTCATGAAGGAAGCATATATTCAGAGACTTGGGTTGTGAGGATCCCCCTTAGTACTCCAGGTGCCCACACTTCAAGCTTATTTGTTTTAAACCAATCATGTTATGTCTTTAGCTCAGCCTGCTTTCTAACTTTAATTAAACAAAATTAAAATTAATTATTAATGGAACAATTAGATGAATTAGCTAAGGTGACCTAATAGTCTTTTTTTCTCTTTGTAAGGTGTCACCAGCTCATCTAGTCAGCACAAATGGTCTAGCATAAACAGTGCTGAGTAACAACAAAATTCTTGCCCCAGGGTGCTTTCCTTTTATGAGAGTCAGTAAAAGACAGACCATAACTCAGACTTTAGTGAAGAGAAGCTACTACTCCCAAAATAAGTGAATTGTTTTTTTTTGGGGGGGGGGGCATTTCTCAGCAAGTGTTGAAACATAGCTCTTTGAACTGTCAAGCTAAAGGACTAATTCAGCCATCTTACTGCCTTTATTGAATATTTAGAAGCAAAATATGGAGTTCTTTCAGGGTAGTTTCCTCTGAATTAGAGCTTAACATAATCTATGAAGAATTTTTTTCTAGATTGGTAATTGAGCCTTCTTTGGTGATTTGATACTCTCAGATTGAGTCTACTTCATATTTTATGTTATTCAATATTCGATTTTGCAATACACTTGCTGGTATCTTACACTTTTCTTTAATAAATGTGTTTTAACCATTTCTTGTGAGCAGCATAATAGGCCTATATTCTAAATTTAAAAAAATAAAAACGTTTTGAAGCTGGTGAGAAGGCTTGGCGTTTATTAGCAAATGCTCCTGTTTAAAAAGACTCAACTTAGCTTCTCAGTACCAAATAGTAGCTCACAACCATCTATAATTCCAGTTCCTTAGGACATATCCCTCTTCTTCTGGCTTCCACAAATACCAGGTATATACACACATGAAGCACATAAATACATACAGTTAAAAATTCATACACATAAAATAAAGTAACTCTATGTAATTAAGAAAATGCAAATGTTAAAATGATTGTCCTGAAAGGAGTTTCATTGTAGCAACTGGGAGGGAATAGGGAAGGACAGAATATTTATTAGGGTGTTGAATTGTCTATGTTTCACTATTTAGAAGTAGCAAGAAACATGAGTGAAGGATGACTTGGAGCAGTAAAAGACAGTTGGAGCATTCTTGGGTCCCATGCAGTCCTTGTCCTTCAAAGGTCCTGAAGCTGTTCTCAACAGATGAGCTCTATATCTGTCCTGGCACTCTTCCTAAGGCTGGCCACATCTATATTTCTTCATCGTTTACTTATATTTTTACTGATCATGTCTTATTATATAAATCATTGATATTGGCCAAACTCACATGTTTTCATGGAGAATTATAGTTTGTTTCCATTGGACAGGTAAGATAAATTTAGTATCATGTTAATGTCAGGACTACATGATATACTTGAAGTGTTTTCGATAATACAAGTACAAATGATTGTACTAACTCAGTTTTGGTATAATCTAAGATTTACTCTTCTTCAACCATCATCAAGTGAAATTGAGAAGGTTTCTTTGCAGAGTATTACTGAAGTGCGAATCTATCTCCAAACCTTTGGTTTTATGGATTTTTCTCAAAAGGATTTGCTCCTTCCAGTCTCCTCTAGGTAGCAACTGCTTTCCCCTATCTATCTATCTATCTATCTATCTATCTATCTATCTATCTATCTATCATCTATCCATCCATATACCATATATATATATATAGTTATGAAATTTTGAATGTGTTATGAAAACAACATATGAGATGGTGGAAGGAGTGGATCCTTGATCTCAATTTACTAGCATACAACTCATGTCTGTACCAACTGATCTGGGTCAAGAAGATCAGCACTCAGGAATCACTCCTTAAAGACAGTGAGCTGGGATGGACTCTTAACATCCACCATGTGTACCAGTTTCTATGCTAAGTTCTTATATGAGAACATTTCTCCAGAAACTAGCAAGATGGTTCAGCAAGTAATAGCATGGATAGCCCAGCCTGACTGGCCTGATGACTCAATTTTGATTTCTGGAACACTTGTCGTAGAGGAAAAATAGCTGACTCCAAAAGCTGGAGTCACTCACACAGAGACCTACTAAATAACAAACAAACAAACAATTACTGTCCTACAAAAGGAAGATGTCTATATTGCCTAGGACAATTAAATAGACACTAATCTTCTGTTTTGTTTTGTTTTGTTTTTTTAATTAGAAAACATCTGAGACTCTCAGAAAGGTAGACTACTGATAGTTGAAGGTAGAAGAGTCTTATATATTTTTTTAAAGCAACTGTTTGTTACAACCCAAACAAGAATGTGAAAAGGGGCAAAAGGGTGGAAGAGGGGAGAGTATGACATCTGAATTGGAAGTCAGTTGTAGAAAGACATGTCTATTTTTAAAAACATTTACACTTACAATGTGTGTATGCAACACTTATTCATTAAAGAAATCAAAAGTAGATGAGCTTGGCTGAAATAAAACCAAGAAATGCAACCAAAACTCCCCACAAACCGAAAATGTCCACTCCATTGAGACACCTGGCTACAAGGTGCAACATAGTCATGGAATCAGGTTTCTGGAGAAATTTTCAGTAGAGTAAGTACTTGTGCTTAAGCAAAATGGTGTGGCTAAGCAAACATTTTGTTATGAGGAAAACAAACCATTCTATCCAAAATTGTTGGACTTTGGGACATGCCCCAGAACTTTAAAACCCTGAGGAATCCCATCTCATAAAGGAATGAAGCACATCTGCACAGCATACCACCTGTGTTAATAACTAAAGTAAGAGATTTTAGGAGACTAGATCTCCATATCTTTAAAGTTCATTAAATATAAGCACATGTCAGCATCTAGTATTTTTAAGCCAATGAAAAGAAAGCATTTGGCAGCCTCTGGTGTGTCATTTCTTAGTTTTGGAAGCTGCTGGCCCTGAACTTCCTGTATAACCAGATATATTTAACCCTCTCAGGTCTCTGAGGTGGTTGAAGACTAGATAGATAGAGTCTCATGGTTAGATTTTGAGTTGTTTAGGAATTAAGAGGGTGTTCTGGATCTAAGAAGATGTTTTTAAAATTGTGATGCAAGTTAGAATGAAAGCTGAGTTGGATATAGAACTTTAAACTCATGGAGATGGTTAGATAGTAGAATGTTAAAGTCAGTTGCCAAATACATATGGACTGGACATTGGGAATGTATGCTAAGCCATATAACTCTCATAATTGTGGCCTAATTATTTCTGTTGTTTTGTATTGTATTTGTTGTTATAAGAGAGAGAACCATTTGTTGGACTGAAAGGGGGAGCTGTTGGGGGGAAAAGATATACCTTAAACTAAAAAAAAAAAAAAAAAAAAAGGAAGTGGATGGGGGAGTTAAGGGAGAAGAGGGTGGGAGGGTGAGACCAGAGGGGGGAATTGGGAGGGGATTGCAATTGGGATGTAACTTGAAGAAATAAAAAATAAATTAAAAAAAGAAATGTTGATGTCTATAAATTTTGCCTTATCCAGGAAAGCCAACTTCCTAGTCTTCTCTTTGCATATTTCTTCCTTTCTATCCTCCATCTAGCAGATAAATAAAATTGATGACTAATGTCTTACCAGATAATAATTTGTACCATGTGTAAACTTAAGGGATAAATGTGTATACCAGAATGCTAAAATTCATGTCAAGACTGTCATGTTCCTGAGTAAAAGGGCAGAAACTACAAAACCACCATATTTTCTTACTGGGAAAGTTCACATATAGGTATTTCAAGCTCTGAAATTATTTAAATACTTGTACAGTAGATCATATGCATAGCTTCTGGCCATATGCATGCACTAACCCAGGAATCATGAAAGCATATTCCCATTTCTTCTTTACATCTTCTATACTTCCTCACTAGCTAGCCCTAAAGTACAAATACCTTTATGTTTCCAATATGGAAACTGAGACCTAGAGAACATGGGGCATTCTTAGGGCCACATAAAGTTGTTGCTAAGTTGTACTTGAAGCTGGATTTCTGTGAATTGCATGTGATTACTCCCTTATTTCTACCCTGTGACATCTTTTGGGAATGTTATCTCAAATGGACAAGCTATCTTTAATGAATTGATTTTCTTCTATTCTCACCTTTTTCCTGAAAGTTTTTTCTGTAGAATATAAAAAGGAAAAATTAGGCTTGCCTGGGTCTTCATGCCATATGTGTGGTAAAATTCTAATACTCAATGGGACCATATCTGTAGATAAATGCTGTGAAATGGTCATGAGGTTTAGTGGTATTTGAACATGGCTGCTCATCTGATAGAGCTGTTACCCTAAGAAATGGAGGAGGAGCAAGCCATTTTCCTTATTTCTTTTTATACAAACACACGTTGGAACAACAGTCCAATGCAACCCAGAAGGGAGGTCTATGATGAAACCAAATTGAAATCTCTTGGCCTGAGATTTCTCTGTATCCAGAATTACAAGAAAATTAATTCCTGTTAAGATACTTGGTCTGTTCAGGAAGTTGTCATCTGTGCCGATGAGTTGGAGTCAACCAAGAAATGGATTAAAAAAAAAAAACAACTATGGTACATCTACACAATGGAATACTACTCAGCCATCAGGAACAACGAAATCATGCAATTTGCAGCCAAATGGATGGAAAGATGGAACAAGTGAAGCTCATCCTGTGTGAGCTAACCCAGACACAGAAGTATGCACATGGCATCTATTCACTTTTCTCTATAATATAGGAAACATTAGGTGTTTATTTGCAAGGGGGGAATTTATATTTTATTGTCTGTAAGCAGTTTTCCTGAAGAAATTGGAAACTGGGTTATTTTAATAATAATTATAGAAATGACTTCTTTTTTATAATAATAATATTGCATTAATAATATAACATATTACATTATTGATTCTATATCAATGATTTTGATTCATTTAACAAACATTTGTGTTAATTATTATTACATTACTCTAACAAAATACTTTGTATACGCAACTTAAAGGAGAGAAGAGAATTTTTTCCCACAGGATTTTGTCCATCGTGAGTGGGTGGAATTAGCAGAATTGTTTGACTCAGTACAAACAGAAAGCAGAATAGGAAATGAGATGTACCAGTGATCTATGTTTAACCCTAGGTCCTACCTCCTAAAGTGTCTAGGACTTCAAAACATTGAGACACCTTTTGGGGACTAAACATAAACACATGAATATGAATAAGATTTCATATCAGAAATAACAGATTCTGGGGGAATTAATAGATATGAACACTGTTTTGAACTGTGATCCTTCTTTTATGTTAAAATTTAATATTTTCAGATTCTTAAACCTTTAGAAAGTATGAGAATGTTATATAGTGATTGTAGATAACAACACATGGATGCTGTAACGTATGGGATCAGAGTTCCTACAAGGTAGACATTATTATTCTCATTTTCTAGTTGAGAAAATTAGGGACCAAAGAAGCTAAGTAATTTCCTAGGATCATACAACTGCTTTGTGGCAAGTAGGCTACCAGTACACATCTGTTCTGACAGAATGCAAATCACCTAGCATGTTCTGTAACTTCCTTGTTTAAAAACTCACAAGAGCTCTAAGATTGTTTTGTTTGTTTAAACTTGTGATACATTTTCTTGTCCTCAATCTGTTTTCAGCCATCAATTTCTCATCGGCACCTCCCCCACATAGCTCAGGCACATTTTCTGAGGAGGTTTTCACGACATAGGTCCCACCATCCCACTTGCTTCATTTGTTTTGACACACAACCAGTGCTTTCGTCATCTTCCTCAAGGTCCACATCTTCTTCTTCCAACCTCAAACATCTCTTGCCCCAAAATGACAGAACCATGAGTGCCATTGACAAAACCTCACGCTGTTTCTTCACAAAAGAGACTTTTCAAGAACACTTCTACATGTGGTCTGTGTATTATAAACATGTCAAGGGTTTGTTTGATGGTTGTCTTAAGAGTTTCTATCCTTTGTCCAAATTAGGAATTTTTAATTGTAGAAAAGCATCTTCATTTTGGATTAAAATGCTTAAATTCTACCATCTCTGCCATATTCAAGGAAGTATACACAAGATGTTTTGCCAGCAGCTTTTGAATCTTATATGAAATAGGTGTTTATTAATGTGTGTGGAAAAATTAATCTGAGTGATTAAAATTGTATTAAATCTTCTATATTTTAGTCATTTCAAAATTTAACATATTGCTTTTGCACATACTCAGGTTTTACTCTTCCTATAAGTGTTTGTGAGACTTGAATCGTCAGCTATTAAAACACATAGTTAATTCAGATAAATGTGCCCACTTCAAACAGAAAACCAGACAGATCTACCATAAATCTGAATATATAGAGGTAAAGTTTTGCTTGAAGAATGAAACAATTATGACCTTAGAGGTCAGATGAGGCTGAGTCAGATGTTGACCAGTAAAATGACACTAGAGGTGAGTAATTTTCTCCCATGAAAGCTTTGTAAAAAGATCTGACATTACTCCATACATGTGAAAACTTTTAAAGGAATATAAATAGTGTAAATTGTTTTATCCATGTTTTTGATTGTTTTGTTTCTTCTTAGCATTAGATTAAAATTAAAATTTAAAGTAAATTTTATTTAACTTTACATATTTTTAGTTTTTAGATAAAAATAGAAATTACATAACTTACCCCTCCCTTTCCTCCCATTCACTCTTTCCATGCTCCCCCCACCTTGTCTTCTCTCAAATTCATGACCTTTTTTTCTTTAATTGTTGCAATGCATTCACTTGTGTGTGTGTGTGTGTGTGTGTGTGTGTGTGTGTGTGTGTGTGTGTATTCCTAAATACATAAATACAGACTGTTCTGTCCATATAATGTTTTATTTCATTTTAAAGCATTTTCATTACAGTTTGATAGTTTCAGACAGATATAGATATGGATATGGATATGGATATAGATGTAGATATAGATAGATAGAGATAGATATGAATATATATAAAATGTGTTTTCATTATTTTTCCCACTTACTACTTTCGAGGACCTTTCTTTCTTCACACATGAATCCATTTGTTTCTAACTAGCCCCTCACTGGCTATACCATTAGAAAAAATAACAACTCCTCCTACAACAAACACTGACAGTCATTAGCTCATTGAGAAGATATAGGTCCTCAGGAACATACATACCCTCTGTCTATGGAGGCAAGTTTCATTCTAAATGTTAATTAATTGGTCCTGCTTGCTGTCTGTTACTTACATTGACTCTAATTGGTTAAATAAAAGGCCAAGGCCTGAGATTGGGCAAAGACAGAGAAAGGTGGGACTTCCTGAGATTAGAGCAGGAAGCCTGTGCTTCAGACAGAAGAAGCATTCTAGCCAGCAGCAGGAAGAAGAAGGCATTCCAACCAGGAGCAGGAAGAAGAAGACACACGCCATGGGTTAGAGAAAAGAACCTCATTCCACATGGCCAGGAACATCGGCCTAGCATGGAGAATGGCAGTCCAAGGGGACGTATGTATATCTGGGGTCATATTTTGGTAACAGAATTAAGAGCTAGCTTAGATGAGCCAATATTGCTCCATCCAGGCCTAGGCTTGTGAAAATCCATGTGGTGTCTGTGTGCTCATTTATAATGGCTGCTTAAATATTAATGGTTCCAAATCAATTAACAATAATTTAAATAGTGGTTAAATAGTTAATTAGCCATATTTTTTGCACCCCATCTTGTGTGGGTATCCATACCCTAGGTATTTTCATGGTTACAATGGCAATATCATATTTGTATGGCAGTGTTTCATGAGACTCTTCCTATTTTCTGTCTTTTCAATTCTTTATGTCCTCTCTTATGTGATGTTACACGGGCCTTGGCAGGTTTATGGCAGGGTGATCTTGATGTACTGATTAAAGGCAGAATAAGCACCAGTTCCACTCTGAGTGGATTTGCATCTCTGTGTTAAATGTCCCCCTCTGGAGATTCTTTATTCACAGCTTTTTGGGCTAAAGTCATGGTAGAGAGTGAACAAGCTATTCAAATTATCCTTGCTTAGTCAAACCACAGAAGCATCTTGTGAAAGTCCACCTCATTTGAATTCACACATTATCTCTTGGACCCTTTTGCCTCCTTTGGTCAATGGTTCTTAGCCAGATAATGGAAGCAAGTAAAAATGGGTATAGACCAGGCACTAGTAGCAGGACACTCTAGGTGCCTTGTAACATATATGTGTGTGTATATATATATATATATATATATATATATATATATATATATATATATATATAACATACCAGCTCCATACAATGGGAAAGATAAAAGTTACACATGGAATTTGATTATTTTAGTGATCGTGTTAAAAATGTAAAAAGCAGATGAACTTAAATTTTAAAATTACACACAATTAACGTAATATGCCTAATATAATATCATTTCAATATGTAGTCAATACAAATTATTCATATATTTTTAATCTTTCATCAAAAAGTGCCTGAGACCAAAAAAGTATTTATAACATGTCAATTAGAACTAAACACATTTCAAATCTTCCACAGTCTAGTATCATAACAGTTTATTCCAACTAAAAAATCCAATGTTATCCTTCAAATCAGAAAACCTGCATGTACATATGTGAGCATACATGTGTACACATATACACACATGCATACATGCAGGGAAAAGCATATATTCTAAATTTCTGAAACATGTGTATAAGGCCATGGATTTTACAATCTAAACCTATGCACCTATATCTCTTATGAATTTAGCCACACAGAATTATCAAACAACATCATATTGTTTAAATAAATGTAAATAAAATAAAATGCAAATTCATATGAATTCAACACAGTGGGTGCTATTTTGCTGAAATAAATCTCTGTGAGTGAATTAAAATGGCAATTCTAGGTCTGACTCTGTGTATCTTCCTTCTCCTAGGGGCATGTAAGGAACTCATTTAGCTTTCTTTCAAAATGAACGTTTCATTTAAGGTCCCCATTCTTTTCTCATTAACAACAACAACAAAAAAATCAAAGTACCAATACTTAACACCACCATTATTCAATTTCAGAATTAATATGATCAAAAAATTAAATTCAAGGCTCAGAGCTGAAGTCACAGATAGCTGTACTAATCACACAGTTTTCCTGGTCCTTTACCCACAACCAACCAGCAACCGTAATTTGTACCTATGCCTTTCACTTACAATACAACAGACAAGTCAACATTCTACTTGGCTCATACCCTCTATGGTATTACTGTCCTGATCAATCACCTTTGATTCCAGCTGTGTCCCTAGTGAGCTCACTGCCAAATCCCTGGCTCCTTTGTGGCTTCTCTTTTACATTAGATACTAATGAAAATACATCTATGCCCTTCAGGTCTGCTGTCTTGAAACTCGGCATTCCCTGAGCACCTGTTATTACTAGGTTTCACTTATATCTGTTAAGGTCTGTGCCTCTTCCTGGGCTTCTACACCAAAGTACTACAAAAGAGAAGACCATAATGCCTCTGTTTCTCCCTCTTCTTGTCCCCAAAAGTTTCCCTTCCCCTCCCCCACAAGATTTTATCACATCTCCATGCTGAGGCAGCCAGTCCCATTCCCTAAGTTTCTAATTTGGCACTTCCCATGGTCTAAAGTGTTTGTCTAAAGTCACCCATGTGGTAGACTACATTCTAACCTGTATTCCTTGCCCTCTAATAGTATTTCTCCTCACAGAATCTCTTGATTTTTCTCTACTGAAAAAAAATACCTTCACTAGTTATGAATGTGGATTGAAAACTTCAATTTGTATGTTTCCTACTTTTCCTTTGTTTGGCATAACACTGTCCTTGTCAAGAGAGCTCAGAAGAGATGCCTTGTACGTGCTGTTTTTAGGGTAGCTTGCTTGCTCCATGTTGCTCACCACAGTATAACAATTTCCTTAGAAAACTCACCGGCATGCGCACATGTCTTGCCTATTCTCCTTAGGCCAATTCTGCTGGTGGGTTTCCTTAAAGCAGCCACCTGATCCAGACAAGATGACGGATAATGATCATATCAAACACCATTCTGAGTTCAGGAAAGCCATTCTATTCTCACTCCCCTTTGATGGAGATGAATATGACTTCTCTTCCTACCAGACTCTGAAGTTTCACATTCAGTGAACTTGTTGTTTGACTGAGTTACAGTGAATGTACAACAGTATTCAAAGGGTAAGTATTAAATAAGCAAAGCTTTTGTTTTCGCTAAATGACTTTAAATAACAGACATTTTCCACACAAATTATATCTAATGTTTGATGAGAAGTCTCTTATGCTAAGATCCAGAGATCCAGAAGCAAGAAAAGCCAGCCAGTGTAGCTTGACCTTAGATCCAAAAGGGGATCCTTGTTACAAGTATCAAGACAGGATCTCATAGACAGTAGAAACCAGAGCTTGAGAACTAGGAAGTTTATTTAATTCAGACACTGAATAGTCTCATTGTCAGAGAAGATGATGTACAACTTGAGAAAAGTCTTGTTTCACTATATTGTGAGTGGTGAAGTCTTGCAGGCATAACCCTAAGTCATATCTTCTCCAAAATCATTTGTCTTGAGCCTTCAGGATTCTTATTTGTGTTTTCTAATCATTAATTGATCATATTGAATCTTTATCCAAGTCCCTAGTGTTTAAAGAGTTCTCAACAAGAAAAACTTGGCAATGACCACAGATAAACTCCTGGAAAAGTAATTAACATCTATTTAGTGCTTTGCTGTTTTTCATTTGAAAGGCTGTAGGATTGTCAGAGAGGTCAGGCTATTATTACTATCTTATTTCACCAATGAGAAAATTGAGGCCACATTCCTGTGCAGCCAAATGTCATGTTGAAGTAAGAGATGCAGAACCAGCAGTAATTCTGTTCTCTGGGTGCCTGGCCCAACTTCTATGCTAGTATTTATCACTCACCCACTTACTGTTTTTTCTTTTTCTTTTTCTTTTTTTTTTTTTTTGCAATAATTGGACTCACTTGATAATACCATAGTAAGCAACATTCCATGTATCAGACTATCAGACACTATCTGCTACTTCCAATCTATTTTAAATTAGGCTTCTGACTATGCTTTCTTTTTTTTTCTCTCTCTTTTGGTTGTTGCTTAGTTTGTACAATTGTGTGAGAGTGAGAGAAAGGTTCTCTTATAGCCTAGGCTCAAAATTACTATATGAATGAAGATGGCTGAAGAAGAAGACCTTGAATGTCAACTTCTTGTCCTTCACTCCCATGGATGACAGGCATATAGCACCATGTGTAGCTTCTAGTCTCAATGTTATTTAGAGGTCTCCTCCTTGATGTACATAAAATACACTCCTATTTTTTTTTCCTTTGAGCTCACTTAGAAATAATGACCTTTTATTCAAAATATTTATTCATTTTGAATTAATCAAATGTACTTTATCATCATTTCTTCCTATCTCACTTTCCTAGCTGCTTCTACACAACTCCAAGCTAACAAGCAAGCTAACATCATGAGTCTTCTACACTCAGATTCCTAGGCATTTCCTTTCTGGTTAGTTACAGCTTCTATCTGATCAATTAAAAGTTAGAAGCACCACTTATGGGGCTCAATGCCTACAGGCAGATGATTCTAGGATAAATAAAACTTTAAAATTCTTATCTCAAGAAGGAGGCTCACAGATTTTGTTCCTGTTATTGTTGCAGATTTTCAGCTTTCTATTTTATAACACAGGGAGCAGCTGAAGTAAAACATGTTTTTATTTTCATTTTCAACTTGCATATATTAACAAATGAAAAGGCATATCAAGCTACAAGACTCTCTCAACTTCTGTCTCCCTTCCCCCAACTGCATTTTAGGAATTTACAGTAGGGCTACCAGATTTTTTTTTTTCCTTAGCAAATCTAGGGACACATATTTGCATATCTGTTTGCATGCATTTGAATTTTAATTTGCATAAATTTGCATGCTAAATTCAACAGCCTCAACTTCAAGTATATAAAGTGAAATAAAATTGATTAATTACTGTAACTTACTATGGTTCTTTCCAATCCCATTAATCTGGTTGTGGTGGAAGATAGTCAATGGTGGCCTAAAGGCTGCAGAGCCAGCTTCTCAGTCAGTACTTAACACTAGGCCCTGCTCACTTCCATTAGTGGATCTGTTAGCACCATTACTGGGAAGAAAGAGCCACCGCTATCTGCCCAGAGTTCAAGGCTGGGGCAAAAGCTAAAGTTAGAACAGGGGTTTAAGCTGGGTGTAGTCTTGTGTTTAGTGTCTTTCATGTCAGCTAACAGTGAGCAGAATGAATAGTCATTTCCATGGAGTCAGTATACTCATAAAGTCTGGAAGCCTACTACAGAGGAGGCCTTGCCAATCTGGACCAAGGACCCTGTCATTAAATCTAGGTTTACAGGTCCAATCTTACATCCTTTCAACAGTGTCAACACCTAAGCTGTACAGAACGCTCCTTACTAATTTCTTCAACTTCCTTCCTGACTTTTCCCGCTATGTCCCCTGCCCTTCCATGTCCCCTTTCATTGCTATCAATGCAGTATGTAGTTTTAAAAGTTGTTAACAAGTATGGCTGAAACTTAGATTCCCTATTTTGTTATATAAATCTTTCCCCTGCACTTCTCTGGCATCAATACAGAGAGTGGTGTATGCTACTTACTGTATAACAGTAACCATATATGTGTATACCTTCCTCATACAATGCTTCAAAATCTTGTGAACTGAACACTGCACTAAAGTGAAGTAGATCAAAGAGATTAGAAAATGGAAATAGCAACTATGCGAGTGTTCATGCAGAAAGGTGGAGGTTGACTAGTTCGTGATGGCTTAGCATTTGTCAGAAGAGGTTGAAATGCATGTGTACCATGCTGCCCCCTGAAGTAAGTGAATTGCCCAGTGTTTTATTTAATCCTCACTACATACTAATGGAAATGGGAAAACTACCACTTTTATCCAACATATTACAGATTAAACAACTGAGATACTAGGTTATTTTATCCCAGCTCATTCCTCTGCACAATCTGTCATAACTCACTTCTCTAGGATGCAGCAGAAATGAGACTCATGCACACTAGGACCCAAGCCTCCAGACTGAAGCTTCTCACTTACAACCTTCTTGTTCCATCATTCTCGCCTGTAATATAACCTCTCTTTATAATATAACCCCAACCCCACAGCACATACTGCACAGAAAGATACAGAAGGGCGAGGAACAGCTTGTATGTTTGTAATTTTGGCTCACAGAAACACTTCCCTGTGTGTTATTTCCCTCTTGTTCAACTTATATCTAATATTTTCAGAGATCTGGAAAATTACAATTTAGCATTCTTACTTTCATTCAAAAGTCTGTACCATACCTGATACTGGTCAGACTGATGGGAATATATTATAGTAACAGAACACAGAACTGAGGTCATGGCTCTCAGCTTCTCCAATTATACTGCTTGCTGCAAGGAGCAGAATCAGCCATGAGTGACAGCCCACTCCTCACAGCCATGGAGTGCTATCTCCTTGGCCCCTGGCATTTGACCATGTTGAATTATGAATGTGCTCCCAATCACACTGTTTGCCTTGGAGCTGCATAGGGTGAATACTCCACCTTTTGTGGGGGAGCTGAAGTTTAAAAGTAGAATATGCCATTTTAAAAGTAAAGTTTATTTAAAAACACTTGTTATCTGAAGATCTGCTGGATTATGGGGAAATGGCACTGACTCCTGGATAGGCTTACATAGCAGGTCTCTGTAGAGCCCATGGCTTTATTTAATGTTAAGCAAAACTGACCAGTCAGGCAAGGATGTGCCTGGGTATTCAGTCAGCCCCTGTTTCTAGCTGTCTCTACAATCCATTACAAGGAACCATGCATCTCAATTCTGCATGAGATGAGAATTCATTGTAGAGTAATGCAAACTCACTTCCATTTAGGGAAATAAATGTTCACTTCTCCCAACTGTTAATAATTAGCAAAGATGGGTAATCAAGAAGCTCAGTAGATAAAGGTGCCTGCTACCAAGTCTCTGGACCTGACTTCGAAACCTGGGACAAAAATGAAAGAAGAGAACTAATACTCAGAAACTTTTCCTCTAATCTTCACAAAAAATACCATAGGAGATACACACACACACACAAATATTGTATGCATAAACATACACACACACACACTTAAACTAAATAAATAAGTAATACATGTAATGATTTCAAAATATTAGCCAATTAAATTCTGAAGGATATTGTTGATTATTCATATTTTGGTGCAATTAAATTCGTATGGATTTTATGGGAGCAGAATAATGGTGGAAATCTAGGTACCCAGCCGTTGGCTTATCTTCATCTTCTCTTGTTAAGATAGAAAAGAGCAGCAGTTGGAGAAGTTGACAGCCTTTACACTCTAACAGAATGCACAGGAGTTCTGAACATCTTAGACTTTTCTCCTTAGTTTTAGAATGAAAGACTTAGAGACTTAGAGAATACATTTGATGGTTAAAAATCATATCTGTCTTCATTCCAGTGAGTCTCTTACTACTTCCTTCACACCTTAATAAAAAAACAGCTGATATGTCAGCTGAGCTTATGTCATTTACTCAGAAATAAGGTCTCTCTTAGATAAGGAGGTACATATCGTGTTCTGAAACATGACTGTGTGGAGTGATTAGTGATTTCTTTATTCACATTACAAAGGAAGATGTACAAACAACCAGGACATGCCTGGAATGATATTCTACAATATTAATCATCAGGAAAATGCACATCAAAAAAACACAAGAAGATGCTCTAGTGTTCTGACCAAATACTATATGAAAGAAAAAGCAATGAAAACCATAGAAGGGAGTGTGGAGAGGAGGAAAGCAGAGGAGGACCATGACATCACTCTGAAAGAGCAATTAATTTAGATTCTCTGTATTTGAAAAAATGTGCCTTAGGGAATCAGGGGCTATGAACTGCCACTCCAGCTTTCTCCATGAACTGAAAAGTAAAGGCTCATGAAATAGTAGTGCTTAACATCCCTCATGCCATGTAATCCTAGCACCATTCATCCCTTGCAGGAAAGAGAGGTACAACACTTCAGTCATGAAAACCTAAAGAAACCTCCAAGATTAGTGGGTCTAAATAAGGTTTTACTAGTTTCCTGAAAGGGATATTAAATTATATGCCAATTTACTACTACCCAATGCCTAAATTACATGTAAAATATTATGAAAAATTGTGATTTTCAAGTATAAGGTGGCATAATATAAATGGAAAAAATAAGTTGCATATTCTCAACTTAATAACATAAATATAGAACTCAGAAGAAGGCTTTGTACTTTGTATGTAGCATAAATTGGACTAATTTTCTTCTTACCATAGTGGAAGAGGAAAACACTGATTGCTTTAAAATTCTATATGCTCTTGGTGAGGATGTCATTAAAAGTTACCCTTAAGTTAAGTGGATATAGAAAATGATGGAGAAACCACTCTATCCTAATGAAACCACTTCAGCATTTAGAGAAGATTTTCAGGAATGAAAACATTTCTGACATTTTTGATGAGTGTTTGGCCATTCAACATTTTCTAATGTTGAGAAAGAAAATGATTAGTAGATGCTGAAGCCAATTGAAATACTAGTACCCACAAAGTATGAATAAAATACAGGTGGTTTTCCTGCTTCAGGGGAGCTAGCATATGGAGATCCAGGTTCACTGGCAGACACACTGGAATGTGATGGTTTCTTCTTAACAATATTCTTTACATAACAAGGGTTTCCTCGGAGTTCCCCCACCACTCCCACCCCCAGACATCAGGCTCCATTATTTTACTTATACATGACTCAGATTTCAAACCAAGCTTCAGGAGTGTATTTATTGTTAAAAATTGGGTGTGCCAAAAAAAACTGTGTATATCTAGCCAGACACTAATTTCTGGCACCAGCATAGTGCTTGAAGTATGCTATAAATATGAAGTAATGATTAATGAATCAATGGATTAATTAATTTGTTTTATATAAGAGATCTCAGTTCAACAAATGTAAATTAAAGATCTCTTAAGTGCTTAATATTAATATTCCCAATAGCATGGGAAGATTAGGAAAGTATATTCTTCCAAGTATTTAAATGAAACATCTCTTCTTATGGTGTGCTTTCATGGTTTAATGGGTAAATTAATGGATAAACTAGTGAACTTTAAAAGTGCACGTCTGTTACGAGTTCACGGCTAAGGACAAATAACAGAGTGATGCTTAGAAAACCTGAGAGAAGTCTGTTGAAAACCAGCAACTACTATGAAACAGAACCTAAAGTCCCAAGACCACTACTCAGTGTAACTTCTGCACAATTAAATTCTTATTGCAAGTTTCTCACAGCTATCACTATTAAGGTAACAGATACCAGGATTTCTGTTTCTTTTTTTCTCTTTTACCACCCCTCAGACCTAATCAGACAAAACATTCCAAATGTCCACACTTCCTCCGCAATATTCAACTCAATTCTCCAGCCCACTGACCTGAAGCCACAGATGTCTGAATCCTGGGTGAGAGAGCCCTTTCTGACTAATACAGAAGCAGGTTGGTTTAGCACATGAAAACATCCTGTAGCAGGTGGCTTTGGCCAGCACTGGTGAGTATTCCTGCTGTGTTTGCCAATTTTGATTTGCTTTTATATCCTCCTGCCCCTGACCCCGTTTCCTCATTACTTCATATCTCCCTTCTCTCCCTTAACTCTTGGTCTTTTAGAAAAATCTTTTTTTTTTCCTGTTTCCTCCATCAGCCTTGCCCTCCATAACAATTGAAGCTCTAGTTCATTGCTTCCATGGAAATGGGTTTTTAACCCAATGAGAGCATGGTCACAGCTGAAAGAGAAAATGAGACTGCTGGTGATTTTTACACTGGTGAGAAGGTCTGAGAAAGATGGTTTGATCTAGCAAAGATCAGGACTAGGATTTCTTGTTCAGGTCAGCTCTGGTGTAGTCCTTGGTAAAAGATCCTGGCTTCTGGGGATATTCTTCACTCTCTGCTGACAAAGATGTTGAAGGCAATGCAAATGAGTGGACCAGTATTGACCAAAGTTAAAGTTTTCAGGTCGCACAAGGAAGCCAGAAGACTCAGGGAAGCACTGTTATCCGCTCCCTCACCACTTGGCTTCCCATTTCTAGACCTGGAACAGTGTCAAGTAGTCCATTCCCTAAAAAACGTACCTTCCTTCTTTTTTGCCCTAGCAATCTTAACTAGGTATTCATCTTCAAAAGATGGAGATATTTGTCCAGAAGCCAGTCATTTTCCATCCAGGGGGCAGTACAGCTTCTTCTCAGGGTAATGGGGGAAATTCAGTAAGGAAGACCACAAAGCCTACTCTATCCTTACTGCTTGCCAACCATTTTTGCTAATTCTGAGTTTAGTGCCTATATCCTGACAGATCACTGCTCCCTTAATCTCTGTCTACAACATAATCTCAGTTAAGTTTTTAAAATATATTTTAATTAAAAATGTGTTATACAGTATGTATATGGATATGGATGTGGATGTATATATGAATATGGTGTGTGTGTTGATATGTATGTCATAGAACATGTGTGGAAGTCTAAGGAGAACTTTGTCGAGTCAGTTCTTTCCTTTGCCTTTACTTGTGTTCTGGATATTGAGCTCCAATTGTCAGGTTTACATCACTGGATGGCAGGTACCTTTGCCTAGAAACTCTGTCTCTAATCCAAAATTTCAACCTAGGTCAAGTCTTTGGAAATTGTTCTATTGCCATTTTTCCCCCTGTTCTTCAAACTGCTTATGACATTTTGGTATAACCAGCATCATGAACTGCACTGTTGTATCTGTTACTTTGTAGATATGGATCTTTCTCACCATCCTTTTTTTCTATTTTGGATCACAAACCTCTTACAGTGCATTTTGCTTATACTCACCTAAAAAACACAGCTCCAGTGGGCCATTCACACTCGCTACTCTGTACTTTACTGGGCTGCTAAGCTCTGCTTTCCAGTTGGAAATTAAGAATTCTAGGTTGTCTTTTCTTCTCCGGTGATGTGGGTTAACATAAGGGACATCATTTTACTTGTGTCTTGGTTACCTCATGCATATAATGATGATATTTGAGGACAGAAATTTAAGGTTCATTTAACTTGAAAGGATTATGATTTGTCTAACTATTTTTCAAAAGCAAACACTGGGATATCAAAAAAAAATTAGAATTTCTTACAGTCTGAGAGTTTGCTTTGTCACCACTGGGATTAGCTTCATCAGCTACACTTGACTGTAATCAATCTTTGATTATATTCAATGACAAAGGTCATGAATCATTGCCTTCTTCTAAGTGCCACCAACAAGGATTTCACATTTCACACTGTAAGGCACCATACTGAGATAGATTTACAGTGTCAATGGATCAAGTTGCTTTTCTGTAAAGTACCAGGGATAATATTGGTTAACAGAAACATGAAGAAGAGAAGTCCTCAGTTCTCAACTTCCCTAGTTCATCTAGACTAGACCATATCTACTCAGCAGAAATTACACTTGAAATTCCATTGGAAAGTTCTAGATAAGAGTCATAGCTCAGGGGTACAGCACTCACCAACCATATGTGAAATCATGTGTTTAAGATTCCCTAGCTCAGAAAACAAAATCCTCTAAGTTGCTTAAATTCAGGAAATTTTCATGTTTGAGGTTTCTCAGTACCTAGAAAAACAAAACAAAATGAAAATAAACACAAATGAACTTTCCATATCATTTTTGAATGAATATGCAAACATCATGTGCACAGTCCAGTTAAATTCTGATATGTGCTATGGACATCCACTGTTGCTTTAGACACCACTTCGTTAGTGACTCAAACACCTTTTCTCACAATGT
>CAJQZJ010001006.1:958312-1028186 GCA_907164525.1 Lophiomys imhausi
ACTCAGATGCACTGCTCTATGGTCGGCGCCATCTTGGATCCTCCAGTCCATATGTATTTGGCACCTGACTTTAACATTCTACTATCCAACCATCTCCATGAGATTAAAGTTCTATATATCCAACTGACATTTTCTTAATTGAGTTTCCATTGTCCAAAATGACTCTGACTTTCATCAAGTTGACATAAAACTAGCCAGCACAACTGTTTTTGCTGATTTGGGCCTTGATGATGACACAGTTTCTGATGTCCTAACATGTGAAGAGTACATATGTGGAAAGAGGTTGATTGTGAGGCTCAAGGTGAAGGAGATCTAGAATTCCTCAATCACTTAGAATTTGCTAAGCAAAGTACTATTCACTTACGTGAACACCACTTCATTCAAACCCCGTAGGCAGGCATTGTATGGTAGGCAGGCAGCATTGGAAAGTCATGGTTAGGGAACATGTGGTATACCAAGACCACATGTAGGAGACACAGATTCACACTAAGTTCATTCCAGTCCATGATATTTGCTATTCAATACAGTATGCAGTACTGTTTAGCTCTACCATGTCTCCCAAAGGCCATGTACTGAAAGTGTTTACCATTTCAGTAGTGTTCCATTAAGATGAGATCATAGGGTTATACTTTCAACTGTAAATTGACCCACGTAAGAACTCACAGCTGAAGTGCTGATTGGGGTGTGGTGCACACTATATGAGATAGAGCCTTATTGGAGTTCTTGGGTCCGTTTTTGGGGATATGCCTGAGAACTTTTTGAAATTGTTAAACACTTCTTTATTAATAACTATATTTACTTATAAACATTCACTTAACTACTAACCTTATGAATGACTACAACCCTAATTACCTACCCACTAAACCTATTTATAACTATTACAACTATTTTCATGATCTATTAGAAGGATACAGTCTCTGGGGCAGGTCCTCAGCCGTCAGGAACACAGTCTCTGTGGTAGACCCTTTAATGCACTCAACAGTCTTTCTTCTGGAATATCTCAAACGTAGATCCATCAGGGTTAATTGGCTATGTGGACTTCACCTTAAATAAAGCTTGAGGCTTTCTTCTTTTGGGCACACCTCAGCCGTCTGTAAGCCAACTTATTTCCTTTGTATCAGGAATTCTGCCGCTTTGCCTCAGTCTTTAAAGCTGGCCACAGTTTTGCTTAGGCCACTGTTCGGACACGTCAAACTCCTCTAGACAAAAGCTGAGCCACAGGGTTTAGTCCTTGGCCTTTTGCTGTCTTGCTGAGGCTTTCTCTGCTCATCAGCTTCCTTTGCCTCAGGGAGATCTGGCCATCAGTCCACCAGCACTTTCTCCATCAGAGGATACAAACTACTCATTGTCCTTTCTAGCCTGAGGACTCGCTAGCATCGGGAGCTCTCTAGCATGGGGCTCTTTAGCATGCCTTCTCAGGATTCTTTTCCTTTCCCTGTTTGCCTTTTCCATTCCTTTCTTTTCTTTGCTTTTGCTTCTGGCACACCCCAACTCTCTCCTTCCCAATCACCACGAGGTAAGTAGCTTTGCCCCACTATGGTATTTTTCTGGCTTGCCAATGGTCCAAAGCATGAATTGAAACTTTAGAAATCATGCATTACAAGAAACATCTTTCTGAATTGACTTTCATGAGGTTTTTTTTGTGCCATAGGAGAATCTACAACCATAAATTTATTAAACAAATATAATTTCTAATGACTATTTATAAACATTTGTCCTTATGCCGACAGATAAACATAATTCTTGCCTCTCATCAAGGGAACTTACTCTTTGCAACAGGCAGAGACCATGACAGAAACCCACAACTAATCAAAATTCAGAGTTGTGGAACGCAGTCCTTATGGATGTATGTATAATACACTCCAACTTAAGACTCAGAAAACACTGCAGAAGAGTGAGCCAGATTGTATGAGCCAGAGGATCACTGAGTTCACTGTGAAATTGTATCTGTATTCATGTGAGAAGCTACACCTATAAAATCCCATCAACATGACTACCTATTGTGAGGTGAGCAAGGAGAACACTAACGGACATGTCAGAGTGGACGGAGAAAAGTCCATGAGACCTTAACCCATAACATCCAGGCACCCAAGGACACCTGGGAGACATTGCCTTCCCCTGGAAAGAAACACCAATCAGTTGTCTAGTTTCTAATGGTCATCCCGGTAAACATACATACAAGTAGCATTATATAGATTGGACATGTCATATATAGCTATATATAAGTATATAGACATACAGTTCTATATGCAATAACAATTAGTGAAAAAATAAGCCATGAATTTGAAAGAGAGTGAGAAGAGATATGTGTGAAGGTTTGGAGGGAAGAAAAGCAAGGATGAAATATTGAAATTATACCACAATTTCAAAAATAAAATAAAAGATTAAAATGCAGTACTTTCATTTCCCATTGCCTCTGAAGAGTTCTACTAATTTCAAACTCTGTAATTATCCATTTGCTTATGTGTATCCACACCTCCACCACAACCTAACCATCACCAGAACATCTTGGAGCTTTTCTAGGGCACTTCAACCATCTCAAAGTCTCCAGAGGAATTCTTGCTAAGGCATTGAAAATATTCAGGAAAGTATTTTACATACAGTATTACATAAGAAACTACTAGGAAGGCAAAAATCTGTACATTGCTAAGATTGGTAAATACCTGAGAATTTCTTTTCTTTGTAAGAATAGTAAATATCTTGTTGCATTCTCTTATGCCTGGATTCCCAGCATTCTCACAGCTTGACTGTCATTGATCACTGTATGCAGTTAGTTATACATGTACATATATGTCTTGAATTAAATTAGAAGAAATATAGAGATAGATTATCTGGTAAAGGTCTTTACCACCAAACCTAGTGACCCGAGTTTAATCACCAAAATGCACATGGTAGAGAGAGAAAACCAACTCTCACTGACCTCCATGGTTCTCTTCTCCCTGGTTATGGCATGGCACACACACACACACACACACACACACACACACACACACACACACACGCTCATGCACAAACACATATAGACAAATAAATACATGTAATAACAATTTACAAAGTAAAAAGAAGATACAGAAGATGGCATGTCACACCCATACACACAAACTCGAACATGCACATATAAATAAATGCAATAAAATTATACAAAAAAGGAAAACAACAGAAGAAAGAAAAATAAACAGAAAGAAAGAAAAAGAAAGGAAGAAAACAGGAAATAAGGACAATTCTTATTATAGAAAATTATGTACTAGATATAAAGTGTTTTGTAACTGATAACTTGGAAAATTAGATAGTGGTAACACAGGAAAATAAGAAAATTAATAACATAATATTTTACAACCACTTTGGTTCATTTAACAGTAAAGAACAAAAGAAGAATGAGAAAAATGTAAACAGGAAAAATCAAGGTACTTGCTTTATGTCTGAGATAAAAATGCCCTTTTTTATTTTCCATGCTAAGATTCCTTTGAACAGAAATTTACCAACCCACCCCCTCACCCCACCCCACCCCCATGCTACATGTACAGTCCTACCTGTGCAAAATGAGATCTTGGGTTTCTGTGTTCAGGCATGAAGCTTGAAGCTTCGGGGAGGGCAGACAACTTTCTGGTAGTGATTACATCCTGACTGTGGCATGTTGTCTATATAGGACTTATTAATTCCTTTTTTATGTGATGCCTTCTCTCTGCTTCTACATCTCAGCAGCAGAGCAGCTAGGGAAGTTTGGCTTTTTGATGCCACATGGAGGGAAGTCTGCTCTACCTTATGAAGCAAGCTGATACTGTTCCCTGGGCCATCTACACTGTCAATCTGCAAAGGCTACATTTGTACAGAAATACATTCATAATTAGGGAAGACAGATTGCGTTGAGGGCTGATGAGATCTGTTATGCCTCTTTCTCCCCAGAAAGAGCATTGAGAAAGAGACTCATTTTAAGCCTAGTGGCTTCACTGTATTCTACTCAAAGGACAAATATCCCTGCCTAGCAGCAAAGGCAATGGTGTAGGGGAAGCAGAACCTACAATAAAATGCTTTTGTAGCAATCAAGAAGGTCTTGGGAGAGCAAATGGGGGAGAGAAATGCCCCAATAGAAATAAATGGGAGGGACAGTATTAACCACAGGCCAATGTGAATAGAGTGGAGGACAACCATTATGGACCTAAATAGGACATAAATGGGAGACCTCATGGTAACAAATGGGAAACACTCACATGGTCTTCAAAGGATGAGTAGATAATGTAAAACATGGTGCATTTACATAGTGGAATTCTATTCAGGTGCAAAAAAAAATAAAATCATGACTTTTGCAGGTAAATGGATGGAACTAGACAATATTTTATCAAATGAGTAAAACCCAGACCCAAAGAGACAAATACAGCATGACCTTTCATATTTGCTGATTTTAGTTCCAAATCTCTAGATTCAAACATGTAACCTGTGGTAATTTCAGAAATCAGAAAATAAAAAGAAAGAAAGAAAGATTGTATTTATTGTATTTTAGAGATAGGCCTGGTAATGGGTAGAGTAGGTGTAATGATGCTCTTAGTTTGTCAGTTTAATAACATCTATAATTGACTAAAACCTCAAAATGGAGGGCTACACCTGTGAAGAATTTTTGATCAATTATAGGTGGGAAGATCTACTTCTAACCTAGATCTTTGAGGTGAGAAGATGTAACTTTTTTTAATGTTTATTTATTACTTCATTGCTTCTCCATTGCCAACCCCTCCCTCCACCTCTCCTGGTCCCTACCTCCCATCCTCTAGCCCCTCTCTCACCCTTCCCATGCCTCCTGTGTGAGGTGCCTCCGTGTATCAGCCCTCCTCAGCTCATTAGTCACATGAGGTCTAAGAGCTTCCTCTTGCACAGGAGGCATACATGGCAGTTCCAGTAGGGTGGGGTGTCCCACTGATGAGTAACCAAGTCCCTGTTCCTGCTTTTTTTGGGTCTATTGATTGTGGGATGGTTATCCTATACTATAATGGCTAAAATCCAGTTATTAGTGAATAGATGCCATGTGTATCTTTCTGAGTCTGAGTTAGATCACTCATGATGAGCTTTTTTAGTTCCAACCATTTGTTTGCAAATTACATGATTTCTTTTTGATAATAGCTGAGTAATATTCCATTGTGTAAATGTACCACAGTTGGTTTTTTTTTTTATTTGTTTGTTTGTTTTTTATCTATTCTTTGGTTGAAGGACATCTGAGTTGTTTACAGTTTCTAGCAATTACAAATAAAGCTGCTATGAACATAGTTGAGGAGGTGTCCTTGATGATTGGTGAGGAATCTTTTGGATGTATACGCAGGAGTGGTATGGCTGGGTCTTGAGGTAGAGTTATTCCAAATTTTCTAAGATACCGCCTGACTGATTTCCATAGTTGTACAAGTTTGCAATCCTACCAGCAATGTGAGAATGTTCCTCTGTCTCTGCGGCCTCATCAGTTGATCAATGGAATCAAATTGAAGTCCCAGAAATAAACCCAAACACTTATGGTCACTTAATTTTTGACAAAGAAGCCAAAACCATACAATGGAAAAGGGACAGCATCGTCAACAATTGATGCTAGTCTAACTGGATGTCAACATATAAAAGAATGCAAATAGACCCATATTTATCACCTTGCACAAAATTTAAATCCAAGTGGATCAAAGACCTTAACATAAAACTGGACACACTAAATCTAATAGAAGAGAAAGTGGGGAAAAGCTTGGAACTTATTGGCACAGGTGAAAACTTCCTGAACAGAACACCAATAGCTCAGGCCCTAAGACCAACAATCAATAAATGGGACCTCATGAAACTGAAAAGCTTCTGTAAGGCAAAGGACACTGTCATTAAAACAAAATGGCAGCCTACAGATTGGGAAAAGTTCTTCACCAACCCCACATCTGACAGAGGGCTAACATATAAAGAACTCAAGAAATTAAACTCCAGCAAACCAAGTAACCCAATCAAAACATGGGGAACAAATCTAAACAGAATTCACAAAAGAGGAATCTAAAATGGCCAAGAGACACTTGAAGAAGTGCTCAACATCCTTAATCGTCAGAGAAATGAAACTCCAGATGACTCTGAGATTCCATCTCACTCCTGTCAGAATGGCTAAGAGAAGATGTAACTTTAATCCAGTTTTTTTAAGGTGGGAAGACCCACCTCTAATGTATTCTACTCCCTCTGTTGGAAAACTTTTTAATGGTATGGAAAAAGGAAGCTTTTGTTATTTGCCTATTTCTTTTTGCTTCAATGGCAAGTTCATTTGATCACTGTTATTAGAACCCAGTTCTTCAGAATTCTGGCATATACTGAAGAGCAGCAGGGACATCCAGACTGAATTACTGAATAACTACTGAATTATTGGGCCTTCTGTTCATAGGCAGACATTGTTGAAGTAGCCAGATCACAGCCTGTAAGTCATTAAGTCATTTTTATTAATTACATATATATTTATGGGGTGATGCTATGCATTCTAAATGTTAATTAACCTGCTCCCTAGAGCCTACTTGCTGCATAACAAGTAAAACTGTTTTACCTTTGTTGTTAACCATTGTTTCTGATTGGTTGAATAAATGTTGAGACCTGAGATTGGGCAAAGACAGAGGTACACAGGGCAAAGGTACTTGGGCTTCTCAAGCAGAAACCTCCAGTGAATGAAGTAGAAGAAGCCTCCAGAAGAAGCTTCCAACAAGCAATAAAGAGCAAAAATGAGGACACACGTCATTGGTTAGAGAAAAGAACCTCATTCCATGAGGCCAAGAACATTGGCAGAATGTGGAGGATAACAACCAAAGGGACATATGTATATATGGGGTCATATTTGGGGAATAGAATTAAGAGCTAGTTCAGATGGGTTAAGATTGCACAAATCAGGCCAAGGCTTGTTAAAATCAATGTGGTGTCTGTGTGCTCATTTATAATGGCAGGTTGAGGATTAATACACCCAACCAATATATTTAACTGGTAATACTAGTTAATAATTTAATTAACTCTTTCTACAACATATAATTATTTATTGTGTATATAATTACATATTCTACATATACATATAATTACATAATCTACATATATATATATATATATATATGTAGAAGACCTACTGATGATTGATGTAGGCCCTATGCTTGCTGTTTTAGTCTCTGTAACCTCATACATGCCTTGCTTGCTTAGTTGATTCAGAGGACCTTGTTCTCCTAGTGTCCTTAATGTCTGGCTCTTACAATCCTTCTGCCTCTTCTTCTGCAGGATTACCTGAGCTCTGAGGGGATGGATTTAACGAGGACATCCAATTTAAACTCTCTTCCCATACAGTCTGGTTGTGGGTATCTGCATCTGTTCCCATCTGCTGTAGGAGGAATCCTCTATGATGATGACTGGATAAAGCAGAAGAGGAACATCAGGGGTCCCATGAGTCACCCCTGGACCCTGAAAGATTTGAGACTGGGGCCTCCCTTAACCCTAACTGGGGTCCTTCCATAGTGAGGGAGTGAATTCTCAAAGAACAGGGCTCCACATGTAGGCAGACTGGGCAGGAAAGGCTCCTAATAGGTTGATGCTTCCCTTGCAGGAGCCTAAAATCTTTTAGTGCATTTCAGTTTGAAAATTTCCACATTAAATGCAATGTATGTGTGTCTCTCTCTCTCTTTCTCTCTCTTTATCTCTGTGTGTGTGTGTGTGTGTGTATAAATGTCTGCGTGTCTGTGTGTGTTCTCAGGAATAGAGTTACATTTGCTTCAATGCCTGAAGCAGAAAGGGTGTTTGCTGCTGCTCATGCCTGCCCATGTCTCTATGACAATTTTTTGTGCATCCTGTGAATTCCTTATTAATTTCTCCTGCATGATATAGCTATGCCATGCTTGTTTGACATTCTTTCACAGAATATGCTAGCTTCCGACTATTTTTGCCTATTTTGATGTCCCCTGCTACACTCTGGGGATACATCTTACTCATGTTCGTTTATCTATAGCACCTAGAAGAAACTCATTGTCACAGCAAATACTTCATATACAATTTAGCACAGTTTCTCTGACATGAATTGCACTTGTTTTAATTATGGGTGCGCTAGATCAGCCTCTTAGAATATACAGATCCTGAGAAGGACTCCAAAGGATGTATAATTATTAAATTGATGGGAGAACATGAGGGCCCTCTTAGCAGGCGAGAGGAATCCTATGACTCAAGGTGCAGAAAGGGTAGAGCCTTTTCGAGGAAGGTAGTATGGCTTTATGAACCCGACAAATTACAGAAGTATTCTTACTCATTTCTCAGGAACATAGGTTTTAACAAATGAGCAAATGTCTCCCTTTCTAGAGTCTGACCACAATCTTGGCTTTGGGGTCCATTTTGCTCTACATAATGAATCTCCTTTGACCCCAAGCATGACAGTTTACAGTTAACACTTGTTCAAGTTGCTATTGCACAGCCAGTGCCACCAAATGATAGCTTAGAAAAGATAAACAGGAAAGTGTGTGGCTGCCCTATAATTGAAAGGGAGGGAGGTGGATCAGACATTGTGTGTCCTAAGGAATCACATATAGTGTAAGCAGTTCACTGATCTGTATCAACACATTAATGATTTATGTAGCTTTTAATTTACAACACAGACATATCTAAAATAATCAGGTAGAAGTAGGCATTAAAAATTCACTGCATGGGTCATAAAATGATTAGTTATTCAAGTGACTTCAGATTTGTATTTCATTAAGGGATAATTTTAATTTACTTTTAAACAGTTTATATACAGAGATTTAAGGACTCTTGCAAGACGATTATGCATACTCTGGCTTTTATGTATCCAATATACTTGAGACACTCACATCTCCTTTTTTTCCCTACTTGCAAGCAGTATTAATTCACTTGAAAGCACAGATCCAAAAAATACGGCCCATCATTTAGTAAAAACAACTTATATTTTAGAAGATGTTTGGCATTTCTTTCATTATTATTTCTATTATGTGTTCATTGTGTGGATTAGGGACTTGGGGAGGCTTTTTGCTGTTCTAACCATGAAACGGAATCATGCTGGCATCGCCTGGTAGTTTTGACTAAATATGTAACCTCTACATTCTGATTAACGTCAGAATGGCATCAAGATGTTACTGAAAGAGCCCTCAGAAATCTTCTATTCCTTTGCTCCAGTTTGCTCATTTGTAGCTTCAAAATTAACTCCAGTGGTTTAATGACTGTATCATAGCTTCGATCAGAGCCAGGTTCCCCCTTCCTGGCCTGATGTGTGTTGCCCTATACCCTGAAATTCCCTCTGTGCAACTTGGCTTTTGGAACTCTTTTGATGGTTTAACTAGCAAGCTCACTGGTTCACTGAGAGTGTTTATTGTCTCCCTCCTTCCTGATCAAACACTGCAGCAATCTGTAAAAACATAACCAGGCTAGGGGCAGTTTAACTTGAAATTAATCTTATCTAGGCTATTAAGCACCTAGTTCATCCAGTTTCTGCAATTCTCTCACAATAAACATCCCAAGATGTTGGTCTCAGCTCCAAAAACTAACACAATTACAAGAAAATAGCTTAGCTATTACCAGACTTATCTAAAAGGCAATGCTGCTCCTCCTGGCAGCAGTACCTCTCTATCTTCAGTACCCTCGTCTCATTTTTTATTCACTACCATGCTCTACCCTGGGTATGTCTACCCCGTACTTTCAATGGATGCCTGTCATGTGGAACTTTATTGAGGCCCTTCTGAAACTCATGATAAATCACAGACATTGTCAGGCTGTCTATAACCTTCTCAAAGTCAGAGAAGTTTGGCGCATTCCTGTTTTTGCCCAGGTGCAGTTTTTCTTTATCTCTCTGTATAAGATAATTCTTGTACCTTGCATACAGAGTAAAGTTTCTATTTTCAATGCAAGTTGTAAATGCCAAGTTAAATGATCCCGTGAACATTCACGTAAAATATGTAACTTGTAGTACATTAGTTACCTATGCCAGGCTAATATCCTCTGTCTGTGACAAACCCCTGATAGTTCTAAAATTCCTGGTGCAGACTCCATTTTTCCTTAAAAATTAAAGATATAAAATGGCAATTTAAACACTGAGTTGTATGTTTGCACGTTCGGTGATGTGCCAAATATCCTAAAAGCAGACTTGAAAGTCTCACAGCAGTTACTGCTATCTCTCCACTGTTACCATCTGGAGCCCATGCCGACGTCAATGATCATTCTGTGGAGAGATCCAGGGCTCTATTCTAGTGAAAAAGATGCTAAAACTAACTTCAGTCCAAGCTTTTAGAAGCAGACGTTTACTTCATGTCTAGCCCTCCTTTTCTCACTTTTCTATCTTCTGGAAATTTCTTATGGTAAGTGCAAACTTCATCTAAGTTCTAGGATCCTCTACACTCAATGTGGTCATTCTCCAAGCAAGTCTGAGGGTCACTGATTTTTCTAATTCCAAACCCATGCTTGCCACAATGTCTTTGAGTACAACTTCTATGGTAGGTAGTACCCACTCATTCACCAACCCCTATGTACTTCTCTATGAATTCATTAGTTTTTGACACTCTAGGCTTTGACCCCTCATTGCTTTGGTATGCCCTAAACTCTATAATAATTGAGACCACATTTCCCCTTGAAGTTGTCTCTAGAAGGCTGTCATAAGTACTATGCCTTTGACAGGACTCAGAATATTTATATACTAGAATGCCTTTGAGTTGGTTCTCTTCTACAGAGCTAACCTGTACCTTTGTAATCTCTTACCTTTTACTTCTTTTTGTGCACAGACATGAATGTGTAGAAGAATGCCTGTTATCTTCAATCTCTATTCTAATTTCTAGTCTCAACAACCTCAGTGATGGAACTTTGGGCTATTTTTATTTAAAATTTCCAATACTTAATTAGAGCATAGTGATATCTTTCTCCTATTCCTTTTCCATCCTCCAATCTCTCCAATAACCACCCCTTCCAAACTCTCCCTACATACCCCTCTCTCTTTTTCAAATTGATTGACTCTTTTTTCTTTTCCTTTTCTTTTTTTTGAGATATATAAAGGCAAGCTTATTGGATATGATAAGGAAAGAGAAACAGCATGTGCATGTTGAAAGAAAGAGAGATAGACAGAGGAAAGAGACAGGCAGAGAGGCAGAGAGAGAGTAATGGCCTCTTTTTCTTTGATTATTATTAATATGTATACACATAATATGCATAAAATATATTTAAAACCTGCTGAAAACATTTAGTGGTGTTTCTTATATGCATATGATTTCAGGGTTGACCACTTCATATATAATAACCAATTAGGAAGCTCATCCTGATAAAGACTAATTTTTTGGTAACTGGGAACCATTAGTACCCTTTGTCTAGGAATACAGCCCTATGAATCTCGCCTTTCCATGTTAGTATGTATATTGGTATGGTCATTGTTCAAGTTTTGTTAATGCAACCAATTGTTGAAATGTCAGAAGTGAAGCTTCCTTGTCATTTCCAAGAGACAAAACATCAAAGCAGAAATATTTGTTCTTTTGATTCTTACAATCTTTCTAAACTCTTTACCATAATGTTCCCTGAGCCTTGTATGCTGAAGTTGTGTTTTAGATGCGACTGTCAGTCTTGGACACAGCAGAACCAAGAAATCTCTAAATTTTATCCAGCTGTGGTCAAAATTATATAAAGAGGAACTTCTTTGATGAGGATAAAAGCTACACTCTGCTGATGCCAAGCCTCTGGAATGACTGTGTATCTAGGAATAAGGCTCAGGTTACTCAATATTCACAGCAAAGGCTTAAACATTCAGAATGGACCTGGCAATAAACAACAACTCAACAATGGCTTTGTATTATTTCTAGTTAGAATCCCTATAAAATGAAGATTACTTAAATATAAATTAATTAATTCTATATGTGTTCATGTTGCCAAAATAAATTTATATGAAAGAATACTTTCAATGGGCTAGAGAGTAAAATTAATTACAAAAGTATTTAGTTAATGGTATTTTATTTCTAGTCCAGTGTCTTAGCTGATTTTAGTTTTGCTGCTATCAAAGTCCTCTGAAACACTGAAGAAAGGAAGGATTATTCTGTTTTCAAGTTTGAAGGCACAGTCACAGCAAGAAGAGTTTGGGGTAGCAGATCAAACTACTTGGACATTCAAAAAGCAGAGAGTACTTGATACTAGTCCTCAGTTAGTATTCTCTTTCAATACAGTCTAGGATCTCAGACCAGGGTGTGGTGACACCCAGAGTGGACAGGTCTCCCCAGCTCAGTTAATCTTATCAAGGTGATCCCCAGCAAGCAGAACCAGAGACCCATAGCTAGCCCTTATGATTCTAGATCTTATCAAAGTAGACAATTGAGACTATCTGCCATATCCAGGAATAGGCTCAGCCTTCCCTGTTCCTGTCATATGCATTTTCTTTCTAATGTCTTATGACAAATAATAATAGAAAAAAATAGTTAAATATAACAGTCTTTCAGAGACACATTTTTTAGAGTTTCTCCAGTAATTTCTGTTATCTCTGATGCTAGAATACACCAGGCATGTGGTAATATGAACACTGATGTTTCTGTTAAGGAGTTTGAGAAATTTCATAAAGGGAAAGCAAGGAGGATTAGCTGTTCTTGATTTGAAGCCAGAGAAGCAAATTTTGCTCTACCCATTTTCATCCTTGTAGATGAGCTATCCACATGGAAAAACTAAGCCCCAAGGCTGGGAGAGCAGCCACCCACACAAAAGTGAATATGGAAGTAAGAAAGACAGGTTGGGGTTAGGGGGTGGGGAAGTAGAGAATTATCTAGCAGGCAGTGTTCTCAGAGCACCTCTATTCTTTACTCCTTTTGTATTTCTACATGGGATGTTGCTTGTTGCTATGACCTAAACTACTCTGTGAAAAGTTCGAATGGGAGAAACTGGGAAAAGCATGCTTAGGGAAGTATAATGTGGAAACTGCAGTTATGAATGTGAAATTCCACAGAGAGAACCAGTAAAGGATGTGAAGAAGATGAAGTAACAAAATGGAAGGCAGAAGTTATGACTGGCCTTAATTGTCCACTTGACAGGATTTGGAATCAGTTAAGAGAGTAGCTTCTGCGCAGATCTGGAGTCAGTAAATATGTCTCCTGGAAGGATTCATTGAGAAAAATACACCTTCCTGATTGGTTGCACCATCAAGAAGCAGGCCAGTTATAGGAAAATCTGAGGGAAAAGCTGGTTCTTTTTGCTTGCCTGCCTTCTCTGCCTGCTTGCAGGTACATGTAATCTGCTCCAGTGGTGTTACTTTAGCTCACAATGGTATCCAATGTGCTTGGCTTTTTCACATGTACTGAAGAACATTGGCTCTGCTGGATTCTCCTGGGCATTTTAGCTCTAAGCTGTTGAGGATTCTAGCCTCATAGACTGGGTTCATAGATTCTCCAGTTTATTGTTGGCAATTGTTGGAATCCCAGTTTGAATCTTCTATGTCAAACTAATAAATCCTTTTGCAATATATATATATTCATTGTTCCAATTGCATTTCTCTAAAAAAGGAGGAGAGGAGAGAGAGAGGGAAGAGGTTGGGAGGGTGGGACCAGGTGGGGAGGAGGGAGAGGGCTGCAATGGAGATGTAACTTTAAAAATTAAACTTTAAAAAAGAAAAAGAAAACACGGGCTAACAGAATACAGCTGAGATTCCAAGAGTAATTATTTCCCAAGAGTACATATCTAATCCTGTGAGATTGATTTGTGAATTTTATCTTTATTGTGGTTTTCCCATTCCAATTGGTATAACTTCATCTTTTATTTTTCATTCCTTTGACCCCTCTTTACCTGCCATGCTTATTCAACAGAGTCCTTATGATAAATGTATTTATTGAATACTTATTTTGAGAATAGTTTAGAGGTCCAGTAAGACTCTACATGTCTTTCTCATTTTTCATGTTTAAGATAATGATGGATGCCTGCTATCATTTTTGGTCTCTACATTTTGAAAAGTCATTGCAACCTTTCAGTGGTTTAGTGAAAAGTCATTTGAAAGACCAAGACATTAAAACTAAAACTTCTATGGAAAATATGACAAGCTATTCTCTACTCCAGCTGCATATTAAAATCACTGGGAACCATGTAAAAATTACTGATACTAGGGCTTCACCCAAGACCCATAAAAATCAGAACCTTGGCAAGTCCAATTGTGTGCAGCCAGGGATGACAATCACTAGGCTAAAGAAATACTTTTAAGTTCCCTAGCTGTGTCTGATACTGTGGCAAATATTGCTAAGAAATGCAATGAATGATCCTTCTGTTAGGAAAGTCATACTCTACTTGGTAAGATAGGAACTATCAACTCACTCTTTTACTGTGGAATGTAAGGCTGGTCACTAACACTTACATTAGCCTTACATAACATTCCCTAAATCACAGGAATATCTTTGGAATGTTAGATGAAATTTCCAACAGTCCCATTTTACTGCAAAATATTTGGGAAAATTTACTCTAGAAGAATTTTTCACAAGTGTAGAAACCATTCTTTATGCTAGCAAATCATTAGTTAGTTAGGTGGATTTACATTGTGTATATATGAGTGTGTATGTGTGTGTGTGTGTGTGTGTGTGTGTGTGTGTGTGTGTGTGTGCGTATGAGTGTATTTGTATGTGTATGTATGGGTGTGTACATGCACAGCTGGTTGTGTACCACAGCTAGCATATAGTGGAAAGAGGACAACCTAAAATATCAATTCATGCCTTCTACCTTGTATGAGACAGGTTTCCTTTGTTTTTTAGTGCCAGGTAAACCAAAGTAAACCTATCAATGTCTAATTTCTTTACCTCTCATTTCATCTTAGGATCACTGAGATTATAGAAATAGCCTAAATTTCTTGTTTTGTTTTTTTTTTTTCTTTAAACTGGGAAGCTGAAGTCAGTTTTTCATACCTTTAGAGCAAGCATTTTTTTTTCTACAGCATCATTTCTCCAGCCCCAGACATACTTTTTTTTTTTTTTTTTGAGAAAAACTTGAATGTCATTTCAGAGATGGATTTGTAAAACACCTAAGGGAAACTTCTTTTTGTTGTTGTTGCTGTCGCTGTTGTTGGGGAGAAGAATTTCAAACACTATGCGACTTCCTTCTGTCGGCCATGATATCATTCTCACACATTCTTAAATGGTTCTGTTGTTATGTTGAGGGCAGTATTAGAATGACCAGTGTTTCCTTCTAAACTGATTATTTTCAAGGACAGCACAACATAATGCCATTCTTGTCTATACCTTTATAACAAAGACAAGATGGTCATCTATTTTTGCATTGATCAGTATCATGCATGACTATGGTTTTGTAATGGGCTTCATGTTTTAGTAACAAAAGAGATGGACATCATTTAGTAACAAAAGAGATACTATCCTATCATTCTTGTCTGCCTCCATGAAAGGATATCATTAGTGAAGGCCTTTGGAGATTTCCTGGGCTGGATGCGAAAGCACCCCACTGTTTCAGTCTATCCAGCTTGAATGATGGCATGGCTTGACTTTTCTTCTGTTCTTGGTTTTCAGTAGATGGATGTTTTTCTGTTTATTAAAGTAATACAAATACGGATTAATTACTGTTTTCCAATTCCTTTCAATTCTTTTGGTCATTTATCAACTAAGAACATATGACAGCTTTCTTTTACGTCTTATTACTTTCTTTTTCATTATCAATTAGGAACATGCCACTTCTCTCTTTTAGAATTATTTGTGATAGGTAGTAGGTATGAAGGATGCTTTTACAGGTTGAAGGGTACTCCAGTCTTCATGTTTATGAGTATACATTTTCTAACACCCCGTTGTACACACCCAGGTGGATAGAAATGAAAAGAGAAGCACAAAGGAATATTGGTTTCCCATGAGATTGCACAGCCTATGACCTGTCACATGAGAGGTAGGAGAGTCTCAAGTTCAGAGTAAGCCCAGTGTTAATGAGGAGACTCTGCTAAAACAAAGCATCTCATTAAAACTAAGAAACATGCCAACTGTGTCTCCCATTGGTGGTACTCCAAACTCTCCAAAGAGACAGGCACTTTCACGGTACCTATTTTACAAAGAAGAAACTTAACACTGCCCAGAAGCCTTAGATAATTTGTCTATCCATAGGATCTTTATTAACAATATAGGTGAAAGTCAATGGAGGTCTAAAATAATCCTAAAATATTGAAAATATAAGTCATTTTGCCTATGATTAGTATTACTGTGAGGCATTGTACTAATTTGCACTCTTAGACTTGGAGGAAACACTTCCACATTAATTGTCCATTAAGCTAAACTGATAGAAGAGAGACCATTAGTGGCAATAAGAATAAAGGTGAACATATTGAGATACGAAACTCAGGGAAACAAGATTGTTCATATTGCTAAGGATCTCAGAATTCCCAACTGTTGTGATGTCGGGAACATAAAACGATAAAATAACATTGTGTATTTGTATTCAGATTATACTCAATTCCTGTATTCCTGTACAGTTGAACATCAAGCCTTTGAATCCTAAATTAGGTGGCATTTCTTTTCCCCATTTAATGAATAAGTAGTTGATTGCAGTGTTGCATATTGGTCATACTATTCAAGCATTCCATCATAGAACTTTACCCTTAGTTATTCAATAACCATTTGATATAAAACAAGACTTAAGAATTAGAAAACATATAAGATGCACAGATATATTAGTAGTACAGAGTGTAGACTCTTATAGAAGACCTGGGTTCAGTTCTCAGCACCACATAGAGTGGTTTGTTACTAACTGTAATTCCAGCTCCAAATCTGATACACTCTTCTGGCTTCCGAGGGGATGATGATTCTTACATGCACTTAGCCATACAGAGATACACATACAAACACATAGTTATAAAATAAAAATAAGCTTTTAAAGACAGAAAACATAGAAAAGTACATGAACTATGGCACAACTTAACAGCATCCTACAATGAATTTCTGCAACTTAATAACAGTGCATTGATAGCTGTGAGTCTCATTTTCGTGCAGATTCCATTTCCTCCTCTTGCTTAGAAGTAACCACTCATCTTCCTTATATGAAGATTACTTAATTGCTTTGTATTTTATAATTGGGTTTCCCCAAGCAAAGCAGAGCAGACTTTCTGCCTTAAGTTTTCACAGTTGAACCATTTGTTTTTTTTTAATGTTTATTTATTACTTCAAGTTACATCTCCATCACAGCCCTCTCCCTCCACCCCTCCCAGCCCCACCCTCCTACCCTCTCACCCTTCCCCCAGAATGCATAATTCTTTTTTTCAGTCCAACAAATGGTTCTTTCTCTTATAACAATAAATACAGTACAAAACAACTGAAATAAATAGGCCACAATTCTGAGAGTTATATGGCTTAGCCTACATTCTCAATGTCCAGTCCATATGTATTTGGCTCCTAACTTTAACATTCTACTATCTAACTATCTCCATGAGTTTAAAGTTCTCTATCTAACTCAGCTTTCATACTAACTTGCATCACAATTTTAAAAACATCTTCTTAGATCCAGAAAGCCCTCTTGATTCCTAAACAACTCAAAATTTAACTATGAGACTCTAGCTATCTATTCTTCAACCACCTCAGAGACCTGAGAGGGATAAATATATCTGATTATATAGGAAGTGCAGGGCCCGCAGCTTCCAAAACTAAGAAATGACATACCAGTGGCTGCCTGGACAGTTCCCATTTTCTCTCCATACATTACAGCATCAATCTTCAGCTGTTTGGCCCCGTTTCTCTGACAGACATTGATTGTAGAGCAGGAATTATGAAAGACTTACCTACCCTTTCTTGGCAGAGCTAGGCTGTTGACTTACCTGCTTCCAAGTTTTGTCCTTTTTGGACAGCAGTCTGTCTACAGTTGAAGCAAGGGTTTTTTTTGTTTTGTTTTGTTTTGTTTTGTTTGTTTGTTTTTTGCCAAGAGATAGGCTTGCCACTAATTCAACCATCTCACACTGGAGATTCTTCGATGCTCATCTTCTACTTGGAGTGGAATAGGGGATGCTGTCAGGAGCTGGCATGTCTCAATATCAAAAAAATCTTAATTTAAGAAAACATCTTTAAATGCCATACTCTGCAGATCTCTTGGGGTTTTTGAAGACGCCCTATCTATCTCTTATGTTTAGATAAGCAAATGTTGCTGTCTCTTAACAACTTGATTTCTGAGTAGCTTAGAAAATAACTGTGATAGACTGTCATAGTAACTAACAAAATGACACCCTTGCATGACTATTAGTTTGTATTTCTTAATTATCCTAAACAGTTTATGATGGTTGGTAGCAAAAGGCCAAAACTTCATATTTCCTTTTTTAGCATTACTAGGTACAATACCTTTAAGAAGTGTTACCCTTAATTTTGTAACAATATACAAAGATCAATACCAACGTGGCCAAATATACTCTTAATTTTGTATCAATATACTAAGATCAGTAGCGATGTAGTCCATTTGTATCTCATTATAATGTACTCTCTATAACATCACCAGGATGGCTCCTTTTTGTTTTGTAGCTTTAGATATTACTCTCAGGGCCATGGGTATGTAAGGCAAGTACTCTCACACTAAACTGTATCCCCAGTTCCATGATTTGTGTGTCATGGGTGTCCATGTATGTAAGTGGTCATGGATAGGGAGGCTAAAAATCAGTCTGGGATGCTTTTATTCACAAGCTGTTGATATTATCTTTTGAGACAGTATCTGCCTGGAGTTCACCAAACAGCTAAGCTGGCTGGTCCATGAGTCCCAGGGATCTTCCTATCTCTGTCTCTAAAGTGCAGGAATTACAAGCATGATCTATCATATCCAAGTTTTACATGAGTTCTAGGGGGTAAATACAGGTCTCCATGCTTTCATGGCAAGGACTTTACTTGCTGAAACATCTCATGACCCACATGAACACTATGTCATTGTTTCAGAATGTATTTTGAATTCATGTGAAGAAGAAAAGGTCATGAATGCTCTGAATAATGTCAGAAGTCCTTCATGTATCCTGACAAATACAACCTCTACGTAGGTTTACAGACTCAAATATGTCTATGGATTCCATTATACTACTACAGCAGAAAACAAGAATGAGACATGGACCGTTTTGTTCATTTTACAGGTGATCAGGGAGAACCTAGGGGTTGATCCTAGCATGGTCACTGAGACAAGAGCTGTGCTGTTGGCCAGCTGACAGGCTCTCTGTTTCTTTCTTCGGCTTAGGCTGAGTGAAATTTCACCAAAAAGACTCCTGCTCATTACAGCACCACAGAGACTGCTTGCTTCAGATGTTTCCCTCCTCAACTCCACAGTGCAAAGGAAGAGCGTGACTGTGTTCCTTCCCTTGGAGGACAGAAAGACATGTGCTATCTGAGGAGAATGCTCTGAGTCCTTCTCCTCCCTGGCACCTAGGCACCTACACTATGCATGGCATGCATGCAGTGGAGTTTCACTTTCCATTTCCAAACTCGAATTTTAGTTCTAAGAATAACTGGTGGTGAGCCCTTTCCCTAGAGGCTGTGATTCTCTGTGCGTGCAGCAGTTCCTTTCTAAAACCAGAACCCTGTGCCTTCTCTCTCTCCTAGCCCTCCCCTCTGAGAAAAGCTCTTTGGAAAATCCCACTTGGAGGGCAAGGTACACCACAAGTGGAAATGGTTTCTTCATCTTAGAATGTAGTGAACTTCAGTCCGAGCTAAATGAAGGACCAATGTGAACTGCAAGAAATAGATCAAGCCAACAAGCAAAATTCTGGGTGGCAGAGTGAGTGGCTTCTCACCCACAGGAGCTAAAACAGCCATGAGTCTACATAGACAAATGGGGCCACACCTCAGGCTAACACTAACTAATGAGAAGAAAGTTGATTGACTCGTGTTGATGAGGACATAGGCTATAGCAGTTTTCTTACTCAAATAGACAGAAATAAAATAGATCTTGGGGATGGAATGCTAGGAGGTTTCCATGGTTGCTAAATGAGAGAAATACACATAAAAAACAGCAGAGAAGTTACCTAAAGTCATGGGAGTAGCTTACTATTGGAAACAAAGGAGAGTCCAGGCTTCTCGTTCTTGTTGTGGTCCACTCCATGCACCAAGTTTCACAACTGAAAATGTCATCCATCAACCATCATTTGTGTGTACAGAAGTTTAGCCAGCCTTCACTCGCTGCCAACGACACCAAGTGAGCCAGTAGGCGGGATGTTGTCCAGTGGAGGGATTAAGGGTACCCATGTCGAAATTAGCTTGAAAATCCTGATTGGAAGTCAGTCTGCCTTGTACTGAATTTGGCTTAAGAACTTGGGAAAAGAGAAGCTGTTTAGAGAAGCAAATAGCACTTCCCATTTTGTTGTCATGCTGTGTGTGTGTTTAAAGCCTGAGTCTGACATTTAGCAGGTATGTAACCTTGAGGAAGTTGACTAGACTTCACAGGTCCCCCGTTCTTCAAGTGGGTTAGTAATAATGTCTACTTCCCCAGGTAGTGATATTGTAAAATGGCCCTGTGCACCAAAGGCTGAGTAGGCAGTAAAGACCCAGGGAATGTTTTCTCCTTCTCCCTGTCCCTCACTCTTTTCCTCTCCACTGTTTACCCCAAGAATCTGCACGTTTTTCACAGATGGTGCTCGGCATGTCATGACAGTGTGAAATACCTGAATATTAGTGTGAGAGTCACAGGATGGGCCCACCTGCCATTTTTAAACCACAAGCTGGGACTGATGAATTAAAGGCCATTCAAATGCCTTTGTGATGTGGGTTCTGTGACACAGAGGAGTCTGGAAATGAGGTTTCAAATATAATGTTGTAGACTCAGTCTGTATTTGTATAGTAAGTATCCATTTTAGCTATCTTTGTCAACAGAGTGCATGAAAGTGTGGTATGTATGTGACAAGGTATTTAAATATGCACATATCTATACTCAAAGATGCTCAAAAACATTTATATATATGCACACATCTGCATACATAAAGTATTGGTAGTAACAGACCTGATGAACATTTCTTTAAATCTCAACAGTGTAAACTAAGAATACCATTTGTTCTAACATAGTAAATTTAGCCAAGAACCATGAGGTCCCTCATAAAATGCAAGTTTCTTTTGATATCATGACCTTGTGACCAGGAAACTCATACACAGAACTTCAATTTGGGAAACAAAGAGAACAAGATGGCTACTGGGGAAACAGTCTGCATCCTTGTCAACAGAGTGTCTGCTGATCCCGAAGACTTCCGTGCTGCATAAGAAACATTATTCTGGGGTCTACCATTCTTGCCTGGCTTTTATTCTTTGATTGGGACACATGAGATTCAAAGGGTAAGACACCAGCCTCTTCACTCTAGCATGTAAAAATTACCTCCACATTGATGGCACCATTAATCGTCCCCTAAAAGAAATATCTGACTTCCAGAAGCCCCCAATACAGCTGCCTCTTATTTCAGGTAAAATGTAACAGGCAAAGTATGGTATACTCTGTAGCAAATAAAACTCAAGGAACATTTGGCTTCAATATTCATATTTTACAAGTGAAAAAATGAGAGAGATTAAAATAAATTTGTCCAAAATCAGAGTCTCACTCATTGGTTTTAATTGTTTCAAGAATCTCATTTCTCTGTGTATTTCCCCATAAGAAAGACAACAAGGAATCATTTTCCTTTCATAAAGAGAAAGGAGGAAATAAAAACAGTAGCAAAGCAACAAAATTTATCTTTATGAAAGCAAATTCTGTAGATATTTTGCCAAAAAGGACACATAGTGAAAATGGATTAGTTCATTTGAGTGGTTTGTGGAAAATATATATTTCCTGAAGCAGGTGGTGCTATCAAAGTGAATAGGGAGAAAAATGTCCTGTATGAAAAATATTTTTTCAAAATGCTATTTTTCAAGTTGAAAGGCAAATGACACAAAATCCTACTGCTGACTCTGACAGCGTATTCTAATGGGTTCTGGCTGTACTTTAGAGGAGCTCACACTCACATACAAACAGAAACAACGATTTTCAAAAAGGATATGTACAGAAAACCCTGGAGCATTCACATTTGTTAGATGAGGGAGAGTGGAAAGACAAACTGCCTGCCAGATAATGAGATGAGTGAGCAAGGAAGTCATTGGAAACAAGCTCACAAAATGCACTTTTCTGAGCTCTTCCTCATCTTGGGATTGTAAGCAAAGGGACTGGGGTGGAATAATAAACAAACCCTTGCCCTGTAGATATTTCAGTAAGAGCCCAGGACTCAACACTTATAAAACATAGTCTATGTATTAACATTTGAATGAAATCTTAGTACATTCTTATTTCATTATTTTTCTTATTTTTAAGTTTTTTTTAACTAATAAAGTTTGGCTAACAGATATTTACTGAAGTCTTATAATAGAATATGACTGAAGACATACTGGACATTTTATTTTATGTACACAAAGGCAACAGTATGAACTTGTGCAAACTGACCAGGGAGTTACCCTGTTCCATTAAGTGATAAGCCATCTGGTGGCCTGTAAATGTCTATCTATGATACCCTGAGATTCTCCTTAGTTATGTCTTAACATCTTTCGATAGAAAAAGCACATATTAGTATGTGCTTGCATTAATCACACAGGTACTTCCTCCTCTGTACTTACAGACTTACCACCACATCTGGGAAGTTGCTAACCTATCTTTACTCCTGTTTGGTGGGAATAGTCAGTGTAACAACCCTATGGAAGACACTCCCGTCCTATCCACAGAACTGCTATCCGTACCATGACTAAGACGGCACCTTAAATGTAGGTGACTGAGTCCATAGCCAGATGTACTCTGCAGTCTATTTTGTCTTCTGGCCTCCACTTCCTCCATTCATTGACAGCAAATCTTTCCCTGGAGATTGCTGTCTACTTCTAACCACACTAGAACTAACCCAAATTTCAGTTCTTGCACAAGGTGCTCCCTGGTCCTGCCACTGCTCCAACTAATTCCTACAATTATTTTAACTTCTACCATTTGCTTTAGTACCTAATTAAATGTCTAGATTGGCTCATGAAAGTTGCTTATATGTAATTATATAACACATTGTCCAATAAGTAATAAGTACTCAATGGCTGAACTCTGCACTTGAACTTGCCTCTGAATTCCATTCTTGCCAGGGCAGAGAGGCCAAATAGTGACCTTTAGTCTTTCTGATATGTTCACTCAGGATCCTTCTCTTTTCCTTTCATGTCATTAAATCTCTGATATTCAATACTTCAAGCTACAATTCCCTGAGCAGACACAATTACAGAATTTCTTTTCTCCAGTATACAAGAAGCCATGCATGGCTTACATGGTTCCTCTCTACTGCCTTAATGCATTCGATGGTTTCCACCCATTGGCTGTCTTCTGAATTATTAAAACAATCATCTTCGCAGAGCACTCCTAAATGTCACTCTGTTCATCCAAGTCGTGGTAACCAAAGAGGCCATGTTAAAAAATAGGAAATGGAAGCAGGGTGGCTCAGCAGTTAAGAGTTGCTGCTCTTGCCAGGGACATTACTTCAGTTCCCAGATCACAAATCCAGCAACTCGTAACTGCCTGCAACTCTGGATCTAGAGAATTTAAAATCCTTTCCTGTCTTCCTCCATCAACCATACCCATTGTGCACAACAGTAGAGATACACATACACTTAAACAAAGACCTGAAGATATCTTTGAAAGAGAACTGAAAAAAGTGGAGACTTTTCCCATCTTGGGTGGCCTTCTGCCTCACTGTGGTCACTGAGGGTACAAACCTCAATGTCTCTTCCAGGTGGCGAGCTTATTAACAGATCGTCATGAGAAAAGAGTTAGCCAAACTGACTGGTTAATATTTTTGTTGTGGGGAAGAAAAACCTAAGATTAAGTGCTGTTGTCTCCCAGTTTTTACTTAGCAAGCAGGAAAAGACTCAGTTTATAGCAATAAAGGCACTAATTAAGCAGAGTATGGGAAAATGTCAATGGGAATTGACAGCTGTGACTTCACACTTAAAATATTAAGTAAAAGTTGCCTGCATTCCATTTCCTTTCTCTGCCCTACCCTCCTCCTTGCTTCTCTAGTGTTTGATTAAATACACTACAACAAAAACATCAATTCACTCTAGTTAGAGAGTGAGGCATTGTGAATTAATGAAGTCAGACTCATGGGCAGTTTGATTCAATTCTATTACTTTCAAGTACTTGTGATAACTGGACCTCAATTTTTCTAACATAGAGACCATTAGAAACATTTAACACATATGATACTGATTAGCTAAAAGTAATTTATAACTGGGAAACACATATACCAATTTACATACATACACTTACATATGCCTATATATATGTAAATTTGCAAGAAAACTATAAATATATTAAAATAATTCTAAGTGTATGCATATTTGTGACTGGGTTTTTGGACCTTATTAATGATCATCATTTCATAGGATACTTGATATTTTATGCTTTGGAGCACAGGTTTTCCTCCTACACTTTAATCCCACAGTCAATCTGGGAAGAAAGGGTTTTAATTTAAATAAATTTGTAGCCCAATCTCTTCTTATTTTAGTAGCATCTGAATGAAAAGCTTTTAGTACAAGGAATATCAAGTTAAGATAATAATATTTATTGCAAGTTAATTCCAATGAAAGATGAATTGCTCCTTGAGCTTACAGATAAGAGTTTTAAAGTTGCATATTGCTGGATGGAAATCCTAAGTGTAAGGACAACCCTTCATTTCCTAGTATCATGCTTAAAACAGTGATACTTCTTTCTGCTTTGAAGCTATATTGATGGAAAACTAACCAGCGTCTGAGCATTTAATTGAATATATCAATTTTCAGCAGGCTAAAATTGTTGTTTGCTTAGAACACTGTTCTAGAGGTGTTCCCCCTCAATATTGAAAATATGTAATATATTTGTGTGTGTAAGTGAAGCTCAGGGTACAGCTGCAATTTGCTTTTGCAATCATATTGGTTATTCTGGCCGAATGCAGCCCTGGATCTCACATGACAGTTTACAAATTAGAACCTGTAGAAATAATTAAAAGAGAGAGAGAGAGAGATAGAGAGAGAGAGAGGTACAGGAATGCTACCTGAAAATGCAAAGCTCCAGCAGTTTGCTCAGCTGAGTGATAACTAGATGCAAGGCACAAACTAATTGTGCTTATCTGTGTCTCAGAGTGAGAAGAACATGCAGGCTGGCTCTGCCGTCGCAGGAAGAAAGGAGATACATAGAGTTTTGCTCACTTAAAAGTTCATATAATAAAAGAGAGCCAATACCAGGAAATATATGAGAGAAGGATCAAGAATGGAATAAATGATGTATTATACAGACTGTTAGGGATTATTTCTATCTTTTAATCGTTCTACCATAACTAACTTCCTTTGATTTCTGTTCAGCTAAGGCAAGGCACCACCCTAACCTGAGAACTGAATTTGAACATCACTCTTCAAGCTGCATGTCTAACGTCTTGGATCTAGGTTCCTTACCCTTTTCTTTTGCCTTTTCTAACCACGTAATAGCATCTAACACATACTTAGGCACATATTATACATAAAGTATTTATTTTCTTTTATGTAAACCACACATTGATGATATACTTATATACATTACATGCATTTAGTTTTAGAAATATTATTAGACTCAATCTTTTTATGGGTTTTTTCCCCTCTACCAGTAACAATATTTCCAGAGCCAACACTTTGGTATCCCAATGAGAATTATCATCCCACAGGCCTGGACCCAAACTGGAATAGCTATCACAAGCAACATTAATTGCCCACCTTATTTGCAGGAGGAATGTGAAAATTGGTGTATGGAAAGAGAGACAGAAATCCCCAAACCTTCCAAGATGTGGCCACTAGGGACCTGAAGCAGCCCATTACAGGACAGCTGTGTGGAGGGAGGTTTGTTGTCTCTCTGAACTATTCCTGCAGTCTGGGCAAATAGATATTCTAGTCCCCTAGAGCAAGGAAACATGTTTGGCAATTTTTGTTAATCTTATGGATACTGTTGTTTGTCTGGAGCTAAGGCATTTTCTAATTTTGAACAATTAACCTGGGGAAGCCCAGTTGCCTGCATACCAGGCATCCAAATATTCTACAGAGGATGCTCATCTCCACTTCCATCCAATTACAGAGACTTTGTCTCCTTCCCAGAAATCCCCACCTCTGCTGGCAGAAGTAGAACAATGACATTCTTCGAGGATTATGACACAAAACCCTTCTCATCCACCCATTTTCATGATTACTCCCCCTCTTAGCTCCTCAATATCCAAACCTACTTCCTCTTTCTCCTCACAGCCAGCTTCTCTGCACTTCAACTGTAGGATCCTCTTTCTCTGTCTTTCTACTTGGGTGATTATCATCCAAGTTCAGAACTCATGTTTTTTGCAGCATTTCAGACAACATGAAGTATATCAAGGTGTCAATCCATAGTGCAACTGGTGAGATCTAGCTGGTATGCTCATAGTAAGGGTAAAGTGCAGAATTTTTATCAATATACCTTTGCCATTCTCAGTGCCCTCCATTATATGTCTACACATAGTTATTTAATGGGCCTTCCACTGGATTCTGGGACTGTTAATGTGAGGTACCTGAGGAAAGAATCATTGATATCCACCTACTCAATTTTATCAGAGAATAATCAAATAAAAAGTTTTATGTGGGAAAGCATGTGGTGTCAGCAAGCATGGGTTAGAAATGTAGAAACAGGACATGGTTGAGTCAGACAGTAATGAACTTGTCAATCTTAATTTCTTGTAACATGGTAGACTCCTGGGGAGCATATATTGTGAAACATATATACAAAATGTGACATCACCACTTGAAGAAACAGAGGATGGTGTCTGTCCAGAGGAATAGTCTAGGCGAGAGCCCACCTCCAAGGCTATACTGACTGGACAGTTTAATCCTAATGTTCATGTGATGGTTAATTTTATGTGTTAACAGTGGCATTCTCTGATATTTTATCTTAGTTGTTCTTCTATTGTTGTGATTAAATTACATGACCAGGACAATTATAGAAGGTTTATTTGAGGCTAATCGTTTTAGAGGGTTAGAATTCATGACAGTCAATCAGAGGTTGCAAGAGGCAGGCCTAAGAGTTGAGAGCTGAAATCTATAACCACATATGGGAGGTATATACTACAACAGTGACAGTGGTAGGCATTTTAAACCTCAAAACCTACCAACAGTGACATACTTCTTCCTGAAAGGCCACCCTCCCCAAACCGCCAACAACTGGTAATCAATTATTCAAATGCTGGATACTTATGGGAGCATTTCCTTAAAACAACTAAATATTTGACCAACATTTAAATTCTGTAAAAGTGAGAGAGTATGTATATATGAGCTGCCTATGAACACTGGTGTAGGTTCTCTCCCTATGTTGAAAGGCCTTATCAAATCAGCTGAGAACATAGATAGGAAAAAAAAAACAGGACTGAAATAGGGAAGAGTTATTCTTCTCTGTCCTTTTTATTCTGGAGGTTGCAAGCTTTTGGGTAAGAAATCATTCTATTCAGCACTCCAGTGGTTTGGTTTGGTTTGCGGGGGAGGGGCATTAAATGCAACTGGGTCTACATATTTTATTTATTCTCTCCCCAGCTTGCTAATCAAGTCCATGAAGAATTTCAACCTTTCATATTTATGAACTAATTGCTTCTACATCTCTGTTTGCCCTATCTCTGCCTCTTTGTATGTCATTGTTGTTCAGTTAAGCCATTTATCTATTCATATGTATACATATATATATGTGTATATATATATATACATATATATATATAGTGTTTGTGTGTGTGTGTGTGTGTGTGTGTGTGTGTGTGTGTGTGTGTGTGGTCACTGTCTCTTTTACTCAGGAGAACGCTTACTAAAATCTAGTCTTGTCCAGGATTAATGAGTGCTATTGTTTTTGACTAGAAGGGACCAAGCCATGGGCAAGCTGACTTCAGCTCCATCCAGTCTATCAGACAATGCCTCCAGGTTTCCAATTGGATTCTCCGCTTGGTTTGTTCTAAAAGAGAAAATAAGTTTTGTCTTTTTCCCTCTGTTCTTAAAATCTGTCCTTTGCTATTTGGCAAGAACTAGTAGCTTTTCTTGTGGTCTGACTGGATGTGGAAATAACATGGTTATTTTTGTTTAAACATAATAGCACAGAGAACTTGAGCTTATATGCAAGTTAGCCTTATCAAGCCCAGACATATTTGTTTGTGTACAATCAGCATGCTGAATGATGTCAGAAGAGCTCTGAAAACAATATATTCTGAAGCAAGAGTTGTTAGTGGGTGGAACCTCCCAAATAATAAGCATTTTACACATGGTTTGAAGTAAAATGAGTTATTTAGTCCAATGCAACCTGCTTTAGAACATACAACTTGTCATACGGCTGAGAAACAAAACAGAAGAAAGGAATGAAATAAATATGGAGGCTTATTTTTTAATTGGGGCAGGAGTCTCTCTGTCCACTCTATAAATAAATTTTAAATGTTATGAATTTGAAAATAAGTAATAATTGCAGGGATGAATGGATGTGTGTGTTTGTGTGTGTGGATCTGTGTGTGTGTTAAATTGAAAACATTGTTGATGAATTTAGGAAGAGGGTTGATAATATTGATGCATTTTATTGATGATCAACATGCCTGAGGCATCTGGATATAAACCTGGCCTCTCTCTGTCCTGGAGTCATGAGTTTGTATTACAGTGGATTATACTTGAAACCCTACATTCCATAGATGCCGCATGGTATACATATGCATATTGTCTAGAGTCAGGAATTTACCTGTGACTTTCTTAGACCTTTATCTCTGAACTTACCCCAAGTCAGTTCCATCCAGGAACACATGTCCACTAGTAGTATTGCCTTTTTCCAAATGACATTTGAAACCATGTAAAGAAAAACAAAATTGTGTTTGAGGCTTATTTTTATTTTGTGTGTACATGTAAGTGCTTGCATCTACATATATGTATGCATATACATATATATATATACATATATATATGTATATATATATGTATGTATGTATGCATTATACCCTGCAAGGCTTATACCCTCAGAGGTCAAGAGAAGGTATCAAATCCCAGGAGTTACATACAGTTGTGGGCTAATATTTGGGTTCTGGAAGCTGAATCTTGGCCCTCCAAAAAAAAAAAAAAAAAAAAAACAAAAAAAAAAACCAGCAAACATTCTTAAGCACCGAGCCATCTATCCACACTGAAATCAATATAATATAATAATTTTATTGATACTTGGAAAATGTAGTACGTACATGCAATATAATTTTGTGATATTCACTTCTGACTGTTCCCCCAATTCCTCTCAAATTGACCTTACCACTTACCTTCTCCCAAATCTCAACACTGTGTCTTCTCTTTTTCTTTCTTTCTTTTTAATACATCATAGAGTCTAATCTATGCTGACTATATATTTATCGCTATGTGGCCAATAGCCATATCCTTAAAGCAAACTAAAAGTTCTTTCTCCAGTAGCCATCAGCTATTAATACTAACTCAACAATGGGTTGGAGCTTTGAGCCCCTCACCACTCCATGATTGAATGCTGACTAGCATGTATGGACAACCTCAGCCTCTGTGAGTTCATGAATGAAGAAAAGATCACATCACAGTCCAGAAGACTTTTTTTTTTTTTTTTTACCTCATGTCCTTCCGAGAAAACAATCTTATTTAAAAGTAGTATGTGTTCTGTGCTCAATGGCACAGAGAAGTTATCCTAGCTGATGAGAGGCTGAGGATGATCTCCAATCTAGATGAGACAGTTCACAGTGGCAATCAGAGGGGCTTCCTTGGCAACAAATAGGAGCAGATGCAGACACCAACACCTAGATTATATGGAGAGAGAATCTAAAATGAGGAAATCTCTCTCAAAACAAAATTTCAAAAGATGACTGAAGGGTATAGCTCAACAAAAGTTTACTTGCTCAGCATGAGAGAAGACCTGGTTTCAAAACCCAGACTTTAAAAAAGAAAGTTGTATATATTCTCTAAATAAATGTTATTTTTCAGACAATGGCCATTTCCAAAATATAATATTCTTTCTCCTCTTCATCCTCCACCTACTTCCATAATATCTGATCTTAAAATGCCCCAGTAATTGAGGATTATAGTTAAGTGTCTGTAAGAGTTGTTAAAAGAAGTGTATACCTAATTTATACTCCTAGGAAAGTGAAACTTGTCACTAACTAAAGAGATAACTACTCAAAAAATAAAATTCAAAAGGTTTGTTTTAAGTGATGGGGGTGAAAAGAACACGTTCATTTAACTCTTACATGTTTAGAGAAGGTCTAATATTGTTTCTGATACATTGAATTCAATGCTGAGATCTGGTTACCACCCCTTCTGAGGCATTCTCTTGATTGGTTAATAAAAGTCGCTTATGGCCAATTAGCTGGGCAGAAAGAGTATAGGAAGGCGGGACTTCCTCAGATCAGAACAGCAACCCTGGGCACACACAGAGATTCTCTCTCTTTCCATCAGGAGGCACAGAAAGAGACAGATATCTGGAGAAGGCTGGAAGGTAATCACAGGCACATGGCGGTTTGGGATTAGGTGATCCAATCCGGGTTACCATAGAGTAGCTAATTGAGAGTCTGCCCAGCTAAGGGCTAAGCGTTAAAACATTAAAAGGTCTTGGTGTGTTTAATTATTGGGGAAAAGACTGTGTTGGCTTATAGGCCCTCAGTCCAAGCAGTCCTGGGCCATTTGGACTTTAGACTGCCACACTCCCCTTGAGCCCAGGTGAATCTCCTGCCAAGCTGCCAGCCTAATATAACAACTTATATTAATTAACAGAGTTTAGGTTACAGGTGGTGTAGGCCACCCTTGGTCCCAGGGCTCTTTCTCCAGGGTAAGTTAGGCAACCATTTAAGACATGCGGGCCAGGCTGCCTGTTCCTCTCCCAAGCTGCCGTCTACTCTGCCAGCCTAATCTTACAGTTTATATTTACTAATAACTACATTAATCAATTAATTAATTAATTTGCAGTTTCAGGCGGCACCCAATATGGGGCATTATGGGTTATTTTATTTTCAAAACTATAGAGAAAACTGCAGATTTTGAAACTATGATGATGGTTGTTGACAATATGGCAATGTTTACTGCTGACCTTTACACTGTTTTTCAATCAGACAGGATGTTTTATGCTGTTTACTTTTTTCTTTTATTTGTTTGTCATAAGGAAGATGTCTCTTACACAATTAAAATGTATGGAAATGTAGATTGAGGAGCTTAAGAAAATTCTGGCAGGGCAGGTGACTGGAACTGAGAAAATGCCGAGTTCTTTTCTAGCTAGGGCTTCACAGTCACCAGTGTACCAATAGAAAACGAGGTAGGTAATGGTGCTAATGTGGAACCAAGTGCGCCCCCAGAGGAGCTGCATGGTACTGCACAATCACCATCAGCTTTTCCAGTTATGTTTCAAATTAGGCCTGATAATAATGATGGTCAACTCCATCAGGAATTAACATGGCGTCCAATTGACATTTTGGATTTGAAAATATTTATGGAATGCATTCATCATTCATTAAACAGATGTTAAATAATTGGGCTATACAAAATAGAATCATTCCCCAAGATTGGAAGGGACTGATATCAGCTGTGATAGAAGGTAGCCAGCAATTACAATTGTTGTCATGGTGGAGACATGAAGCCACAAAATTAGAGTAACACTTACACGTATGAAATAATAAAATATAACTTCCAGGGTCACTTGATGAAATTGTTGAAGCCTCCAATATCACATCTGAAAAATTATATCACATACTGATAAATTCCAATATCACAGAATGATGCCTAGGACCTGCTCAGGATCCTTGAATCAGTAAAAGCACAGGGGCTAGAATTTTCAACAGACAACAAACAAATCATCTAGAACTTTCTGGAGAAGATAATCTGTGCAACCAGACTGAGAATAGTCACATTTGCTTCTTTTTTAAAAATTATTTAAACTTTATTTTTTAACGTTTCTTTACTACTTCAGGTTACATCTCCATCACAGTGCCTTCTTTCTACCCCTCCCAGTCCCGCCCTCCCACCCTCTGCCCCCTATCCCTTCCATCCCACTCCTTTGGAGTGGAGTGTCTCTACATATCAGTCTCCCACCCCAGTTCAGCAGTCATATGAGGGCCAACAGCCTCCTCATACACTGGGGGCCTAAAAGGCAGCACCACTAGGGCAAAGTGTCTCACAGACAGGTAAAAAAGTCTATGTTCCTGTTCTCTTTGGTGCATTGGTTGTAGTTTAGTTATCCTGTACTATATGGCTAAAATCCAATTATACACATTTGTTTCTTTTATAACTGGTTTTGTTTAGAATTGGTTAAGAGGATGTCTCATAAATGACAAATATACCTTAAAATTGTAACTAACAGTCTGTTTGAATGCAGCAGAGGTTAAGTGGACTTGTTGATATTCCAAAGGACTCAAATCCAGTTCCCAACACCCATGTATCAGCTATTATTACCTGTAACTCCAGTTCTAGAGAATATGAAGCCTTCTCCTGACCTCCATGGGAACCTACACATAGGTAGCATGTATTCATATGGACAGACACCCATATACATAAATAAAATAAGATAAACATTTTTTCTTTTGTTTTTAACATAGCTTTTATTATTTGACAATTTCACATATATACGTAATATATTAAATAATTTTAATCCCAATGTATTTAATCATAATCAATCTGATTCCTCTTTCTGCTTTTCTTATTAATTCCTCTCAAAGTCATTTTGTTTCTAACACATCCCCTTCCTACTTATTTGTTTTATTTTTTATCATTATTTTCTTTGTTTATTTTGTATCCCTATTGCAACCCCATTCCTTCCTCTCCTCCCATCCCCACACTCCTCCCAACCACTTCCCTTCTACCTTCCTACCCTCCCACCCAGTATGGACCCATTCTGGCACATCAATTCACATCAGGACTAAGTGCTCTCTCTTTCACTGAGGCAAGAAAAGTAACACTACTAGGAAAATGGGATCCAGAGGAGGGGCAATTGAACCCAAGGTAGAGACAACTCCCAGTCTAATTGTTAGGGGACCCACTTGAGGACCAAGCAGCCCATCAACTGCATAAGAGTGTGATGGCTAGTACCAGTCTATCCATGTTCTTTGGTTGGTGGCTCAGTCTCTATGAGCCCCCGTGCGTCCAGATTAGTTGACTATATAAGTCTTCTTGTGGTGCTCTTGACCCTTCCAGCTCATTCAATCCTCCCCTTAGCTCTTCCACAAGACTTCCTAAGTTCCTCCTAATGTTTGGGTGCAGGTCTCTACTTTGTTTCTATTATCTGCTGGATAAAGCATCTCAGATGAGTTAGGTAGGTTTCTGTCTGCAAGGCTAACAGTATCATCAATAGTGTCAGGGGTTGGGTCTCTCCCATGAGGTGGGTCTCAGGGTGGGCCAGTCATTGGTTAGCCATTCCCTCAATTTCTGTTCCATCTTTTATCTCTTTATATCTTGTAGGCAGGACAAGAGCCATACCTAAACATAATAAAGGTAATACACAGCAAGTTGATAGCGAACATCAAATTAAGCAGAGAGAAACTTAAAGCGATTCCACTAAAATTAAGGATAGGATAAGCCGCCTACTCTCTCCATATCTATTCAATATAACACTTGAAGTTCTTGCTAGACCAATAAGACAACAAAAGGAGATCAAGGGAATACAAATTGGAAAGGAAGAAGTCGATGTATCCATATTAGTAGATGATATGATAGTATATATAAGTAACTCCAAAATTCTATCAGAGAAATCCTACATCTTATAAACACCTTCAGCAAAATGGCTTAATAAAAATATTAAGTAAAAAATCAGTAGATGCCCTTTGCCAAAACAATAAAAGGGCTGAGAAAGAATTTAGAGAAATAACATCCTTTATGATAGCCACAAACAATATAAAACATCTTGGTGTTCTAACCAAGCAAGTGAAAGACCTATATGACAAAAACTTCAAGTCTCTGAAGAAAGAAATCGAAGAAGATATCAGAAGTTGGAAAGATCTCTCATGCTCATGGATTGGTAGGACTAACATAGAAAAATGGCCATCTTGCCAAAAATAACCTGCAGAATCAATACAACTCCCATCGAAATCCTAACACAATTACTTACAGACCTTAAAAGAGTAATTCTCAATTCCATATGGAAAATTTAAAGACCAGATAGCTGAAAGAATCCTGTACAATAAAAGAACTTCTGGTGGTGTCACCATTTCCAACTTTAAGTTGCACTACAGAGCAATAATAATAAAAACCACATGGTGTTGGTATAACATTTTTTTTTAAATTGGTAACTGAAATAGCTTCTTTTAATAGATTCTATTATCAGATTTAGTTCATTTGTTATTGATAAGTATGTGTCAATCTCTTAGTCATTCGTAGCCTTAGGTTTTCTCTTAAATTTTAGAGGATAAAAGTAAAGTATGCACTGTTTAGTGAGCACAAATATTGAAGTGAATACTTTTGGAGAATTTCTTTCAAATTTGCAAATTACTGCATAGTGGTAGGAAAGCAGTCATACTGTGAACGTGCACATGACAATTCAAGAAAGGAGACACTCTCAATGGAGCTTCTTCTTACTACCTGACGAGCCCACACAATGGGAAGCACACGATAGAGAAGGAAACTTTGACTTTGGTTCATGAGAAGTTCATAACCTGTGAGAAAGAAACATTGAAGATCCAGGAGGTGATAGTAATAGTGAATAATGAGGATTCCCAAGAAACTAGAAAATGACAATGGCTCCTAAAGACCAGGAGAGTGTGTGGAAAGGCATCATAAACAACTTGGGCTGTACAGTGGACTTTCCAAACCTAGTAGATTTTTTTAGACTGTGTACCAGGAAACATATGCACAAATACAGACTGAACAGGCTATATTTAGGTGTGTGTGTGTGTGTGTGTGTGTGTGTGTGTGTGTGTGTGTGTGCCGGTGCATGTAACAATAAATACTGAAAAATAAGATATTACTATAAATTTGAATAAAAGAAAAGAAAGGTATATGGGAGCATTTGGAGAGAAGAAAGGGAAGGAAGAATGATATAATTATATTATAATCTCAAAAAGAATAAAAAACATGATTATGAAAACATTTCAAGCAAAAGAGAAAGAGAAGGGTGCCAAGGTCAGTTTTAAGAACCAATACTTTTGGAATCATGGGAGACACAGCAGACAAAAGGGATGGTTTGAATTTCGGGGGATCAGAAAGTTCATCCTACTTAATTCTTAATTTGAATAGATTCTGGTTGTACAAGTCTGCAAAGCCTCTGCATTTGTTTGACAGATCAACATGCTAAGAGTACCAATCAATAGACATAAATCTCTGCAGTGCCCGCAGTTACAGCACTATAGCACACCATGCAAGAAAACCCTCCCACAAACAGCAGATTAAGTATCACCCCATTATCAGCATGGATTTATTGACCTATTGATAAGCTTAAAAGGTCTCTATTGTAAAATTAGTGAACACGTAAATAGTACCTGAAAGAAAGTGCAAGCACTTTTAACAAATTGAAAACTGTTTCTAGTGCTCTGATTCTTAGGTTTCTTACACATCACACACTTTTCAGTAAAGACTGTGTGTGTGTGTGTGTGTGTGTGTGTGTGTGTGTGTGTGTGTGTTATGTGAAAATGCACAAGTAAGGGATTACAAGTATTTGTGCACATCAGTGTTTTCATGTTAGAAGCCATAGGGCAGCTAACTCATGGGGCAACAACCCTAGTTTTTTTTTTTAATTTTTTTCGAGACAGGGTTTCTCTGTGTATCAGTACAGGCTGTCCTGGAACTCATTTTGTAGACCAGGCTGGCCAGGAACTCACAGAGATTCACCTGCCTCTGCCTCCTAGAGTGCTGGGATTAAAAGCATGTACCACCACACCTGGCTAACCCTGCTTTTCTTAGGACAAAATCTCCCATTGGCTTGGAGCTTTTCAATTAGACAATGCAAACTAACAAACCAAATCTAAGGATCTACCTGTCTTCCTCTGGGATGCTGGGATTAAAAGCTTATACCACCACACTGGACTCTTTATATGAGTTACGGAGATCAAAATAAGACCCATTGTGCTTGCAAAGCAAGCATTTTGCTGACTCAGTCATCTCCCTATTGGTAAGTCAAAATTAATTTCATTTTAATATAATCAAACTATTCCATAATTTTCTATCAAAAACAGAGAGAAAATAACAATTTATTTACACTTCCCAAATGCTCTTTGAACTTGCCTTCTTTAACTTTGAACATTTTTATTTAATAGAGTTTTTAATAGAATGTCAAAACAAAAGAATAATATTAACATAATGTCATGAGTAGTGGATGAATAGATGGATTGATCCTCTGATGGATTGTCTACTTCTATTTTCCTCTTATGTATTAAGTTGTCCATGTAAGTAGTCAGAGTTAAAGAGCAGTTCTTTGCTTAAACTGAGTGGTCAGGAAACTTCCAGCCCTCCTAGCTCAACACTCCTAATGCAGGCACTGAAGTCTTATGTAAAGAATAATGTATTTCTCAGAAGAGAAAGTGAAATGGTACTTATAATTGGTACCATGCAAAGGGTAATATATGAATGATGGAGGCATGCAGAGAGGTAAGTATCTCTCAAGACTTCGCATCATATTTTTAAAATGCAAAGCAAACATGGCCTTCCTCAATCATGTGAATTCCCATAGAACATAGAGCCCATGAAAGGAATGTTAGAGAAATGGGAAGAGTCTTAGTTTGATGCCAGGAAAATGAAGTTCAAACTTTGTACCCTTGTGTTTTATACATTTTATTTATCTATTGTATTTCCCACACATGTAGAGTGAATCACTTATACCAGAGTGGATGCCCAAGCCCTATTTCAGCAATGCTGCAGAGTAAATGCAAAGTAGTAACTGAATTTGTGCAAAACTGCCATCACTCATCCTTACTTCCTTCTCCCTGTTTGCATTGGAAATGGCCAGGCTGGAAGAGTAAGAAACTACATCCCCTTTCTTGATCTATATTACACCAACTGCAGTAGCTGGCTCCAGGAACAGATCCCTTTGATTTCATTTGTACATTAATTTTATTTCAATTTGCTGACCACGATCATTCTCAGACATGCTAACATTCTCTCTGGAGGTCTAAATACCATCTACTGGACCAGCCTTGCATCAGAGTTCTGTATCCCAACCCTTCTTGATCAGACTTGCAGCTCTTCAGGCTGCAGCTAGGAAGATTCTCCTCAAAAGTTGGCTTCTGTTCTGCACAGTTTTCCAATGCTATGGTTCTCAGTTCCACAAACTTTAGTTTTCCCCTGTGTCCCAGAAACAGAAGCTATTTCCTTCAGAGACAATCTTTTAGCTCAGTAGCTCAACTTCCTTGAACTTTCTGTATTTCACTCGATTAGAGAAAACAGCTGGTTTACCTCTTGTATTCCTAACAAAACCTATAGTCACTGGCTAAACAAATCACATAAAAATTATGCCACACTATTAACAGGAAGTTTCTTGAAAATCTCTACCTCTCTTATCTTTATTCAGATTTTCTATTGATTATACATTTTCTTGAGCTGGGATTCTTTCTTTACTTCCACTCTGCAGGGCTCTCTGCATTGGGGACTGCCCATTGCTGGAGTCTCACAATGGCAGTCTACTTTGCACTGTGGAAACAATAAACATTTGTATCATAAAGACTTACATAGGCTGAATTGTAATCATTGTCAAATAATGCCCAACAAGAACCTTATGACCCCTGTTTGCTTAATACTGTTAGAATTTGTGCATTCAAACTGTTTTCCTGCAGGCTGACATTTGTAGGCAAAGCTAACCAGGTGGCCATTATATCTACAGGCATGAATTATTGTTCAGGAGTCAGTGAGATGCCTTACTGCAAAACAAAAGATATCTTAAATAATTGGCTTCTTGCTGCAGTCCTGCCACACAGATAGACTGGGAGCCACATGGGAATTGGTAAACTTGGGAGCATAGACAGCTCCCCCCCCCACCCGGTGTGGCATAATTCATGGGCCCAGAACCTTTTGTTTGAGTGTTAGGTGATAGTTCAGGAAGATAATGGCCTTTGCCAAGGATCTGAATTCCTGATGGACAGAACATTTCTGCATTGGGACTTCATTATAACTTCATCCTCTTGCAGGTTGTTGCAGCAAAAAATTATGAATAACCTTCCTCACAAGTGAAGAAGAGTTCAAGTTACAGCTCAAGTCTATGTTGCAAACACACCCAGATTGGATTCAGTCACACAAACTATCTGTAACATACCTAAAATGTGGAACCTATACCCAGAAATGGCTCAGTGTCATTATTATTGACTATTAACTCCATAAGTTAGGGCAGTCCTGTAACCTTAATTATGACAATACACTTTTGCTAGTTATCTTTGCCAATTAGAAGGGACATAAAATCATTTTAAGACCATATGTCCACATATTAAAGAAAACAAGTGATTGTATTATTGACATCAGTTGATAGAAATAACTTTACATTTTCATGGATGTAAAATTACAATTCCAGAAACAATACTAAGACATGGAAACTTCAATCACAGTTTAAAGTGTCAGTATTGAATAAAAGGCAGTGTCAGATAGTACAGAATCGCAAGTCTTAAAATGTGCTTCATAGACAGAAAACTAAAAGGAGGACCCAGAGATGGAAACTGACTCATGATGACTCAAATATATCAACAGTCCTACATAGACTTGATTGAGATAAGTCATTTTATAGGTTTGAATTTTGGACTGGGAAGACTTAGTTCTATTAAAGCTCATGATAGTTCTACCTGGAGATCAAAAATGATACCAAGGTCAGCTATTATACAAGGAGCTTCAACTTAACATGTCAAGTATTTGTAAAACATTTGTAACATTATAATTTTTAAATATTTAAGTGGAAATTGTATAAAGCTGCTATCCTTTGTTGTTTTGCAATATCATTTATTTCTTCTTCATTTCACTCGATTTCTCTCTCTCTCTCTCTCTCTGTGTGTGTGTGTGTGTGTGTGTGTGTGTGTGCATGTATGATGTGTGTGACTTTTAAAGAAAGTAAAGCCCTGAGTTCATTTGCTATATCTACTATACATAAGAAAATAAAGCATGACCTCACACTGTAGCCTTGTAGATAGCAAAAAAGGGATAATCCAGGCATGCAATACAAGAATTTCTGTATTCCAAGATGAAGATATTACAAGTCACTTCTTCCTAATATTTTTTAAATATTTATTTGTTACTTCAGGTTACATATCCATCCCAGTGCCCTCTTTCCACTCCTCCCAGTCCCACTGTTCCACCCTTTACCCCCTCCCTTCTATCTGACTCCTCCAGAGTGGGGTGCCCCTACATATCAGTTCCCTGTTCCAGTTCAGCAGTCATATGAGGGCCAAGAGCCTCCTCATACCCTGGGGGCCTACAAGGCAGCACTACTAGGGAAAAATGTCTCATTGACAGGAAACAAAGTCTATGTTCCTTTTGGTGCATTGGTTGTAGTAAAGTTATTCTGTACTATATGGCTAAAATCAGATTATAAGTGAATAGATGCCATGAGCACCCTTCTGACTCTGGGCTTAGCTCACTCAGAATGACCTTTTCTAGTTCCATTCATTTGGCTGCAAATTGCATGATTTCATTGTTTCTGATAGCTGAGTAATATTCCACTGTGTAGATGTACCACAGTTTTTTAATCCATTTATCAGTTGAGGGACATCTGGGTTGCTTCCAGTTTCTAGCTATTACAAATAAAGCTGCTATGAGCATAGATGAGGAGACGTCCTTGTAGTTTGGTGAGGAATCATTTAGATGTATACCAAGTAGTAGTATGGCTGGGACTTGAGGTAGAGTTAGTCCAACTTTTCTAAGCTATGGCCAGACTGATTTCCATAGTGGCTGTAGAAGTTTGCACTCCCACCAGCAATGGAGGAGTGTTCCCCTTTCTCCACAACCTTGCCAGCATATGCTGTCATTTGAGTTTTTGATGTTAGCCATTCTGACAGATGTGAAATATAATCTCAGAGTCATCTTGAGTTGCATTTGTCTGATGATTAAGGATGCTGAGCATTTCTTCAAGTGTCTCTCAGTCATTAGGGATTCCTCCTTTGTGAATTCTGTTTAGCACTGTTTTCCATTTTTTGACTGGATTATTTGGTTTTTTGGCATTTAATTTCTTGAGTTCTATTTAAATTATGGATATTAGCCCTCTGTCAGATGTGGGGTTGCTAAAGATCTTTTCCCAATCTGTAGGTTGCCGTTTAGTTCAAATGACAGTGACTTTTGCCTTGCAGAAGCTTGTCAGTTTCATGAGGTCCCATTTATTGATTGTTGGTCTTAGTCCTGAGCTGTTGGTGTTCTGTTCAGGAAGTTGTCACCTGTGCCAATGAGTTCGAGGCTTTTCCCCACTTTCACTTCTATTAAATTTAGTGTGACTGGCCTTATGTTAAGGTCTTTGATTCACTTGGACTTACGTTTTGTACAAGATGATAAGTATGGGTCTAATTTTATTCTTTCACATGTGGACATCCAGTTGGACCAGCACCATTTGTTGAAGATGCTGTCCTTTTTCCATTGTACAGTTTTGGCTTCTTTGTCAAAAATTAAGTGACCATAGGTGTGTGGGTCCATTTCTGTGTCTTCAATTTGATTCCATTGATCAACTGGTCTGTTTGTATACCAGTACCATGCTGCTTTTATTACTACTGCTCTGTAGTATAGTTTGAAATCTGTGATGGTGATACCTCCAGATGTTTTGTTATTGTAGAAGATTGACTTAATATTCTGGATTTTTTGTTATTCCATATGAAGTTGAAAGTTGTTTTTTTTTTCAAGGTCCGTAAATAATTGTGTTGGTATTTTGATTGGAATTGCATTGAATCTGTATATTGCTTTTGGTAGGATGGCCATTTTTATTATGTTGATCCTCCCTATCCATGAGCATGAGAGATCTTTCCATCTTCTGAGGTCTTCTTCAATTTCTTTTTACAAAGATTTGAAGTTCTTGTCATACAGGTCTTTTACTTGTTGGTTAGAGCTACCTCCAGGTATCTTACATTGTTTGTGGCTATTGTGAAGGGTGTTGTTTCCCTAATTTCTTTCTCAGCCCATTTCCTACCAAAGCTAAATCAAGATCAGGTTACAAATTAAACAGTCCTATAACCTGTAAGGAAATAGAAACAGTCATTAAAAATCACCCTCCCCAAAAAAAGCCCAGGACCAGGTAGTTTCAGCAGAGAATTTTACCAGCCCTTCATAGAAGAGCTAATACCAATACTCTTCAAAGTCTTCCACAATGTGGAAAAGAAGGAACACTGCCACACTCATTCTATGAGGCCACACTCACCCTGATCCCTAAACCACACAAAGTCCCAACAAAGAAGAGAACTTCAGACCAATTTCCCTCATGATCATAGACACAAAATACTTAATAAAATACTGGCAAACTGAATCCAAGAACACATCAAAATACCATACACCATGATCAAGTAGGTTTCATCCCAAGAATGCAGGGGTGGTTCAACATAAGAACATCCATCAACATAATTCACCATATAAACAAGCTGAAAAAAAAAACCCACATGATCATCTCTTTAGTTGCTGAAAAAGCATTTGACAAAATCCAACACCCCTTCATGCCAAAAGTCCTGGAGAGATCAAGCATACAAGGACCATACCTAGAAATAATAAAGGCAATATACAACAAGCCAACAGGCAACATCAAATTAAATGGAGAGAAACTTAAAGCATTTCCTCTAAAATCAGGAACAAGGCAAGGATGCCCATCTCCCTATATCTCTCCAATATAGTACTTGAAGTCCTAGCCAGAGCAATAAGACAACCAAAGGAGATCAAGGGGATACAAATTGGAAAGGAAGAAATCAAATTATCCCTATTTACAGATGGTACGATAGTATACATAAGTGACCCCAAAATTCCACCAGAGAACTAATAAAACTGATAAACACCTTCAGAAAGATGGTTGGATACAAAATTAACTAAAAAAAATCAGAAGCCCTTCTTCCTAACATGTTTACCCCTGCAAAATTTTCCTTTGTATTTGCTTGACACACACTGGATTGCCCATTCGCCCCAAAGCAAATTAGGCAGACTCCACTCTCTTCTTTTCAGTATTTCTAGGAAAGTGTGTATGTTTGCATTTCCATGATAATGTTCACAGTAATTTAAAAAATAGTTTATGAGTAACAAGATTGCAGTTTATTAAAATCCAGTTTCAGAAATAATGACATGGCTCACATTTTAATCACAGTCATTTTGGTCTTTAAAACATCCTGAAATTTTGACAACTACAACTTTGATAGTCTTTGAATTTTCTATCATGACCGCTTTTTATTTTTCCTATGTACAAGACCTTAAATGTAACTTCAGACTTCGCCTTTTTATGCAGCAGCTGTTAACAGTGGGACTGTGGCTTTACTTAATTCAGTTATGAGACAGTTACAAACATGAAAAAGACTGTACTAGAAAAATGACCAACTGACTTAGAATTTGTGATCCTAAAAGGACTGCCCCAGTGTTGCTAAACTTGGTAAATTATTCTTTGGGAAACTTCTTGCAGTGGTGTTTTAAGATTGTTTTATTTGCAACAAGGAAAAGCAAATGCTTGAAATATAGAACAAGGGTAAGCTCGAACATTTCAATCCCTGTCTTCTCTGGAAGCCAAACCACATCCTATATATGAGGGACTATCCATGCACCTGGAGCAGGCCAAGAGGCAAATGAAAATCCTCTCTGGTACAAAGATTCCAAGTGAAATAAGGGTTACAATTCAATCTACCAAATAATTCTCTGTGACCTGGAAAATAGTAAAGTACAATTCCTGGCAGAAAATGAATTATCATCTCTTTTGTGGTGGATTGTGTGATAATAGTCCCCATAGGCATATATGTCTAAATACTTGGTCTCCAGTTGGTGAAACTGTTTGGGAAAGATTAGGAAGTGTAACCTTGTTGGAGGAGGTATGTCACTGAGGGGTGACTTTGAGGTTTAAAAGCCTGTATCATTCTCAGTTAGGTTGCACTCTCCCTCCATCTCTACATACCTTATCCCACCTCACCCTGCTCTCTGCCTCCTGTATGTGGATCAGATGTAAACACTGTCTACTGTGCCAGCACCATGCCTGCCTGCCTGCTGCCCTGTGCCCCAATATAATGTTCATGGACTACCTCTCTAAATTATAAGCAAGTGTCTAATAAACAATTGTCAATAAGTTGCCATGGTCATTGTGTCTTTTCACAGTGACAGAAAAGCAACTATGATGGTATTCTTTTCATTCATTTCCAAATTGTACATATATATCTCTCTTTCTCCTCTACCCTCTCTCACTCCTATTTCTTTCTCTCTCCTCTCTCCTGTCCTTTACTCTCTCTCCTCTTTATTTTTTTATCCTTGTCTTTATCTTGTTTCTTCCCTCACCTCACCCTTTTTCTCCTTCTTTCCCATCTCATCTCTTCCTTGTTTTCTCCTTTTTTTCATTTTTCCTTCATCTCTACTTCTTCCTCTCTGTCTCTCTATGTGTCTATTTCTCTTTATTTCCCTTCTTCACTTCATCTTCCTCATTTTTCCCTCTCCCATTCCTCTCTCTCTCTCCCTCCCTCCACAGATCATGCTTCTATTTCTTGGACCATCCCTAGTAGAAATCTGTGAAAATGGTATCTCTCTCTCTCTCTCTCTCTCTCTCTCTCTCTATTTGTGTGTGTGTGTGTGTGTGTGTGTGTGTGTGTGATCAAAAATCTGAGCTGATGAGAGAAAGAAAGAATGAGATGCTCTTTCAAATACCAGGGGTTTAATGAAATGCCCATGATTGCAAGCAGACAAAATGAGATGCATGGAAAACATGAAAAAGTAAACAGGTTCATACCAATTAGAAATAAAACTATGAAGCCAATGTTGTTTAAATCTCTTTTTTTTTAAGCTAGGAGAAATTTATTTTTCTCATCATCAGAAAATCTAATCTTGCACGTCATTAAAAACTTTTATTTTCATTTCTTATATATTTATTTATTTATTCAAGTTATATCTCAATCACAGCCCCCTCCCACTTCCCCTCCCAGTCTCACCCTCCCATCCTCTACCTCCTTCCCCACCTACTATCCTACTCCTCCAGTGTGGGAACCCCCACATATCAGCACCACTCAGTTCACCAGTCACACGAGGGCTAAGAGCTTCCTCTTGCTCTGGGGCCCTATTTGGCAGTTCCACTAGGGTAAAGTGTTCCATTACCAAGTAACAAAATCCGTGAATAGGAAAACCCCATCTCTACTTGTTAAGGGATCTGCATGAGGACCAAGTTGCCTATCCTCTGTAATTTTATAGGGGGATGTACATCACGTCTTATTTTAGGGTTTATTTTATATTTGTATGAGTACTTTTCTTGAATGTGTATATGTGACCTCTGTGACCATCTGGTCCTGTGGAGGTGGAAAGAAGTAGGCATAGTTCCCCTAGAACTCAAGTTGTGAATACCTGTGAGTTACCACATAGATGTTAGAAACCTGAACCTAGGTCCTCAGCTGTTAACCTCTGAACCTTCTCCCTAAACCCATCATTAGAGACTCTTAGGCTGTGCTGTATATCATATGAATACTAATAATATTTATGGGTGAAAGTAGGTAGAAAATACATACATTTATAAAGCCAATTACTTGAGGTGTTAATGTAAAAATCAATACAAATACCCCAAAACGTTCTTGCATCAATATAAGGCAGGATGTTGATGAAGCAACCCAGACACCAAGTTATTACTTTTGACGTAAACACCATTATAATAGACCTTTTTGTTAGAGCAATTGAAGTATGTCACAAATCAGCGCAAATGTTACAACACACTAAAGTGACCGAGATAGCTGCTGACTCACAGCGACTAGTGAGTGCTGCTTTTTGCTTATCTTGTTGCACGTATTTATGTTTATTCTCATCTGATTGATATAAGGTTTCATTTTCCTTAAATCCTTTATAAGGATGGTATAATTCTCCAAATGCCATCCTTCAGGCACTCCTCATGTATGTGTCGGTGGCATATTAATTGGTTTTGTGGCTTAGTTAGTGCCAAGCTAAAAAAAAATGAATATAAACGAAGCTATCATTTTCCATTTCTGATGTGGATACTGTCTTAGACCTATGGAAATAGATACTAATGAGTTTTAATTATTTATCCACAACTTATATAGCATACTGATGATTTGAAACATTAAGTTTCAGCTATGGTTTCAAAGGCATTAAGTCCAAGTTGATATTTTTTGTTGTTGTTTGAATAATTATTTTAGCTTTATAGTAGAAGAATTTCAAATCTTTGATTTTCTGGTATCTCCTTCATTCTGGCTTTGCCCAAGATGGAATTAAAATACAGTACACAGTGAATCAAACTAAAAACAGATTAGTTGAGATTTCTTAGAGGCAGTTTCCAGTGTTCAAAATTGCAAACCACATTTACAAAAACATTTTTTCAAAATGTCCAAGGTAGATGTTAGATTCAACAGGAAAAAAGAAAAAAAAAAAGGTGGTTTTAAAATTTAAAAGTGTTTGTTTGTTTTGGAAAAAACATAAGATTAAATCCAGTAACTTTTTCAGTGGTAAGTTAAGGTTTTAATGGACATTTTCATCCTTTTAGGAGTGTGTCTCTAAAGAGATGTAAAAGCAATGGCTCTGCAATCAATATTGTAACAGCTCTTCAGACAAGCCATCAGTCACTGTGTAGACGACCCATTTCTAATCCTTCCTGTCACCTAATGCCCAAGCTCATCATCAATGTTACAAAATGTGTAATTGGCCTCAAACAAAAACTGCAAGATTTTCATTCTTTCTAGTTTTAATGCACTAAATCTTCATCTCTATTATGAAGGTAAATGATTTTAAAATAATTCATAGCAATTTAAGTGTTCATTTAAAAGCTGGTTGCAAAAAAGGTTAATTGATATGATATTTATCTCAGAGATATATGTTTACATATGGTTTATTATGGTAAATAAATAACATCATAAAATAGTGTTAATAAATAAATATTCACCAAATGGTGCTACTCAAGAATGAGTTGAGTGTCAAGTACTATGCAAGGTACAAATGAATAGTACAGACTTTAATTTTGTCCAAGAACAGGGGATATCAGAGCTCCAAAATGCAGTTGAATTAGCTCTCCCTTTTACAACCTACTCAGGATTCTCTCTATTCAGACCCTTTTGACAATGGTCCTAGAACCTCCTGGTGGCCATCTGGTTAGGAGTCAGCACTCTCTATGGTCCAGAGTCCATTACTAGAGACAGAATGGGTCTTTCCCTGGGTCTGTTTCCCAAAGTACATAGCATCTTTTTTATACCAGCTTTCTACCCAAAAGTCATCATGGAAATGTTTGAACAAGATTCTCCCCAGAGCAGCCTTTTCAACTGGACTTATACAGAGATAGGAAGCAAAGGCAGGTGTAGAAAGAGATCACCTTATTATTTCTTTCCCTTGTCCTCCATGCCAGGCATAGAAATCCAAGTACACTCAGAACTTTATCTCCATTCTCATCTGCCAAGAGGTTTGAAAGGTACATTATTTGAGGTAAGGAAACACAGTGAGGAATTTCATTACATAATATATATTGCATGTAATGTGTATGCATGCATGTGTGCTTGTGTGCTTGTGTGTGTGCATGTGTGTGTGAGTGTATTGACGTGTACTTTCTAAGGGTGTATTGATGATAAGGGTATATAGTTCTCTCAGGAGTGTATAACAAAAATACTTCATATTTACTAAAGATGTTTTCATTATCTGCAAAACTTTACATTTTAGATGATGAAACCAAATGTTACAAATGCTCATTGTGCCTCTCAAAGAGACACATGGCACCTATTCACTTATAATTGGATTTTAGTCACGTAGTACAGGATAACTATCTGACAACCAACACACCAAAAGGAACAGGAACATAGAATTTGCTACCTGTTAGTGGGACAATTTGCCCTAATAGAGTTTCCATATAGGTCCCCAGTGCAAGAGGAAGCTCTTAACACTCATATAACTGTTGAAATGAGAGAGGCTGATATGTAGGGGCAACCCACTCCAGAGGAGTAGGACAGGTGGGAGAAGGGGGAGACAGTGGGAGGGTAGGATCAGGAGTGGTGGAGGGAGGGGACTGTGATGGAATAATAAATAAACAAAAAAATCAAATGTTTTTCAAACCTACCCTTATTAACTTATTTCTTACTTTGTCTTTGTAGGTAGTAAATTTTTATACTCTAGTGTGTATGCCTGATTCAGTTCCCGTAAGAGTGTTTTGTCTCCTCTGGTTTGGTTTTGATGCCAATTCAAGAAAACTTCAACAAGATGCCTTTAAACTATCCATTGCTACATTTATGTGAGTATATGTGTATACTAACACAAACCTCTAAATTCTTCTGGGATTTTTAAAAAAATGATGGCTAAACGGCTACCTTTGATGAACATGCTGACTAACAACATATAAAAAGATGAGTTCAGATTTATTATTAGATTCTTACATTTTCCAGTAAAATACAAATAATTAAAAGTACAGAACTCAGAAAGGAATTTTTGTGGGTCTGGAATGACTTCATAATATAATCTCTCTACTTTTGCTATATAAAAGAAAAGAATAGGATGTAGTGACACAGGCAGTGTTGAAATCATATGCTATGTGTATGGTCTCTGACCCAGAAGCAGGGGTGTGATATGATCTTATACAGGTGTTCCTTATTACAGACACTAACATGTGCCTTGAAGTTATGTATACACAATAGAGGAGCATAGAGTAAAAGGTAAAAGATTTTGCTTCTAATTTGTTTTTATTTTTTAAAATGTATTTAAATAGAATGGGTCTAACATTCAACTGTCTCCAACTGGCTTTACCTAGTAGACCAGCTGTTAGGGCCTCTTAGGTAAATAATTAAGGGTTTTTAAAAACCACACAAATACATACATAAGCAATAGACTGGAACAAATAGAGCCTCAATGGGCCATTTGGAGCTTGGGACAATTGGAGGATTATTGAGCTGGTAGTTCACTGTGGCTCATACTAACATTTTAAGAGCAGGTTAAAAATGCTAACCTGAGCTTGCTTTAATGAAAGTCCTTAATGTGTAAGATTAAAAAGTCATAATAGATGTTTTTATACAGGGGCAGCCAGGATTAAGAAGTGGTCTGAGTAATGCTGCTTGTTAAACATGCTTTATCTCACACAAGGGAGCAGGTAATTTTGATACATTCTGATGCAAAATAAAAGACTAAAAAACATGTTTTGAACAAGAAATTCTGTACATGTAGATATATTTGTATGTATTTATCCATTCATGTTTGTGCTCACTATTCAAATATATGTCAAAAGAAAATTTACAAGGTACTTTGTTTAAGGTATGTTTGAAAATCATAGAGATGTTATATTTTGGTGATTTCATTTTACACATCTCCAAGGTAACATTAGTTTCTCAAAGGACAAGTTCTGCTTAGAGTCAGAATCTCTGCTGATGACACTAAGAACAACCATAGTTTAGAACCTCTCGTGACTGTAAAGTGCTGGTCTCTTCTTAACACATTGGATTGCTCCCTTCCTCTCGCACCTGTTTAAACATCTGAAGAAGGCCATGATTTGGGCAAGATTTTTGTTTGTATATGCTTTAATGAAACACTTTGGCCTGGAGCTACTGTCTTCACTACAGTATTCCTCTGGAATCATTCTAATGTTCATGACCTTTTGCGAGACTTCATCAATCTTTTTATTCTCAACAGAAATTCATGTAAAGCATAGTCTTTTTTGTTTTTTCATTCTTGTGGGAACCCTTGATTCCTGTCGTCATGAATATATCTTGCTTTGGACCAGACTTACAGATAGATGGAGCAGGTTCATAGCAAATAGAAAATTGATGATATCGATGACACCAAAGGGGTTCAAAACATGGAGGTCATGGCTACTGCTCTTCAGTAAATTCCTTCATGCTATTTATTTAGTGGAATATGAGGTTATCCTATTATAATGACATTGTCTTCTAACATTGCCACATAGTACTGAATACTTAGTATATATACTAGTATTGAGGAGCCAAACAAAAGCCTAAATAAAATTAGAGAAAATTATACTTTCAATAAACCTTACTCTCCCTCCTTTTGTAATATGCAACATTTTTTGTAAGGATAACTGATTCCCACAGAGACCCCTCTGCAAGGGCTGTAGTTGTATGCTCAGTTCTTGTTACAAGACGACTGCTACTTGAAAGGCAAGGTTGATGAACTACATAGTTTGTTCACATAATGGCACTGGAATATGATACCAAAATCACAAAGGTTTACAGACTATCAAAGACTTACTAGATAGGGTAGCATTTATCCAGTGACTATTGTTAAGCATTCATTGTCTGTAGAACACAACATAACAGGCACAATTCCACCATCTTTCATGTTACCCAAAATTCAGGCTCCGCCTTGGTCCACTGAGATAATGCATTTTGCTAAAATCCACTGTGTACACATAGTTCAAAAACACCTGTGCAGAACATGGCCAGGCTTGAAGTATGTGTTAAACAGAGACCAAAGCTGGGTGGGGCTGGAAATGCCTGATAAGTAGTGACAAATACTGGGGTGCAGCTTGGACTGTGGGTTAAGTAGTGACCAATGCTGGGATTGGACTTGCAGCATCTGTTAAGTAGAGGCCAATGTTAGAGGACAGCTTGGAATGTGTGTCAAATAGAGCCCAATACTGGGTCAATGACAGCGGGTGACGGTGACTCCGTGCAGACCCAACAGAGGGCACATACAATCCCACTGTTAACTCATCTGTCATCGGCAGCCTGAGTGTGACATGAGCCTCTTCCAGCTCAAGGACTCAGTATTTATGAACTCTAAGGGTCTACATTTTAAAAGAAATGGGAGATGTGCCTTGTCAGGGACAGCAGTGACTGTCTTATTTTAATCTTCTTTCAATACAACTGCTCTCAGAATTGTTCAATCATGGACTTGCATTGACCATCCCAACACAGAAGGGCACACAGTGTTAAAGAAATGAGCAGTATTATTGTGAAATTTTCTGCCAATTCCCTCTAAATTAATGGCCATCTTTTAACTTATACTTTTTTTTTTTCTTGATGAGAGCAAAGGCCAGAGAATCTCTGCTATGATTGTTTTCAAGACAAAACAAAGAATTCACCCAGCCCAAAAGGAGCTAGAGAATTCAGGAATTATTCAGAGAATTTGATCCATACATACCTTCAGCATGGATCACTGAGACTCTACGTTCCAGCAGCCTCTAGCTCTGTACACAAGGACAAATTAAGTGGAAAGCAGAGAGAATTAATCATACAGATAATTCCAGCCAAGTAATATTTCACATAACTATCCATTCTAGGGCCCAAAGCTAAAATATCCTTTAACAGAAATTACTTGGTTTTGTTGGTTCTTTTTCTTCTTAATTTAGACAATATAGACCTGGCATCCTCAGGCACTTGCGTGACTGTCTGGCCTGCCCACAAAACTTTTTTCTTATTTTACTGAGCAGATGAAATCCAAGTACTTATTTAGAAATATGGAAAGGCTAAGCCTAGGAAACAGATGATTTTGTGTTTTAAAATCTTGTGTTTAAGATGTGAGTCATACACTCTTATGCTGAAAGGCCAAGGACAGTCTGGAAAATATGGCCAGTATTCAATCTTATCAAAGCCAGACAGAATCTCAGAAGACCTATATTTAGCCTGCCTTCTGCATGGGCCATAACCTCTCTAGCTTCCATATCAATGGATATTTTTTCTGCCTTGCCCTCTTTCAAATATCTGTGCTTTAGGAGTCATCCAATGGGAAAGCATTGGTGGAAGCAATTTGGTCTGTGGTGTTCACACTTGATAATAGCTTAAATTGCTACCCCAGCTTCTAAACAGTGGGATCTTTTTGTCCTAGGAAGCCTTTCAAAAATTAGATTTTTTTCCCCTAACTTTCTTGTTCCATCATACCAGTTGGGCTGTCTGGTGGTGAGGACACACATTTCTAAACATGAAATTGTCTCAGTCCTTTAAATTGGACTAGTTGTCTGTCAATGTGGAAACAGGAGTGTCAGTGTTTAACTTGAAAACAATAAAACATTAGAAAATGAATAATGTTTGTTCAGTCAACCCATTGCTGGTCATAGCAGCAGTCTTTATCAGCAAAGACTGAAAGGTACATTAAAACCACAAACGAAAGAGAAAGAACTCTTAATAACCCAATGTCTCCATACCTACATACTCTGGCAGTAGAAGGACCTTTGTGGTTGGTTTAACCATGGATCAATAATGGAGTAGAGCAAAAATAAATTATTTAAATAATATTTCTATCATACCTATTTTTAGCATCAAATATTCTGTAAATGATGGTAACTTAGGGTCTCTGAAATGTGCGAAGCTTTTTCTAACTCTTCCTCATAGAAGAGGTTTGACCATTTGGATGTCTCCACTTGGGATGCTAATTGGGAACAGCAGTTATAGTAATCTTCAATTAAGCTGAATGCTTTAAAACACAGAGGTGGCTCATTGCCTTATAACAACTTTTAGATACGTAGAAATTTCCGCAAGTGAGCTTCTGAGTAGAAGCTCCTCAAAGAAAATGTTTACTCATCTCTTTTTTTTTCTGTTTAAAGCATAATGGGAATACATGCTAGGCATTAAGTTAATAAGCTATTAACTCATTTTATCATTTAATGTATAATAATTAATGTTCTTCTGTATTCCAGGTTTGTGAGGTATAAAGACATAATGTTAAATTACATTATTTATATAGAGGTTAAGAGACAAAAACATTTTTTATTGATTGTTCCACACTAATATTTATTGAGCTCTTATCACACATCTGATTGTAAGGATTGTCATGGCTTCTCTTTTTACACCTCACTCAATAACATTCCTATTGCCTTGAACATTCAGATAGAAAAGATGGTGTCTGCTTGTAAGGTAACTTCTAGTAGATACCAAATACAAGAACAATGGTGGTATAAAATGACTGTATGTACTAGGTTCAGTAAGAGTCTAGAGTAAGTAGCTGTGTTAGTCTTTGAAGAAAGGTCTCAACAGCTACTATGCATCTAACAACCCCTTGTGAGATTCCATGTTCCAAGAACATACTATCTATCGTCCCTCATTAAGTACATTACCCATGAAGTAGGTATTAATATTATGCTAATTTTATGGATGTAGATAACTAAGGTAAATATATGCTAAATAGTTTGATCAAGAATCCATGAGTGAAAAGAATACATTTTTTTTCTTTGTTTCAAATTCAGGCTAAAGGAAGAATGGGAAGGGTGAACAAGTAACAATATTGCTAACTGATAATCTTGAGTCAGTCAGTGAACCGTTCAAAAGTTTCACCTTCTCAAACTACCTGCAAAGTTCAAGAACCAAAGAGCTCATGAATATCTGTAGGAACATTACAGAGAGATTTCATAAAGATAAGTTCACAATCTTTCATGGAACATTCATATATTTTATACATCACATACCCAACAGTAGTATATCATTCCCTCACTAATAATAAAAAGGAAAATACATGGTGATTCTGACAAGTTGGGAGGAAAGCTGACTTATGATTGATTAAGTGCCAACAGAATTAAAAAATAAATAAGTAAATGATGTTTTCACTTAACAAGTGCTTATATATTAAAAACACACACATGTTTCTTCCCTTTCCTTTATTTACAGAACTAATAAGTTTCCCTAGCTTGTCACTTTTGTCTTTGAATGTCTGGTAATCTCTATTCATCTTCCAAACAGAGAAAAGAGACCACACATTCTCCAAGCCAGTCCTGTATTGGTTAAAGATGTCTTGTTGGTACCTTGGAATAAAGCACTGAGCTCTAGGTCATTTCAAGAGTGAAATAGAGAACTCTGTGAATGTCAGCATGGCTATAAACTATTGGTTCAATATCTTTTTGGGGAAGCATCCATGTCAAAAGGACAAAAGCAATAACTGAGATTATGGGATGATTAATGGGGGCAGCACTTTTCCTCAGTAGAAATTACATCAAATTCAATGATCTCAATATCCACAAAGAGCAAACAGGTTTGAAAACAGACTCTAAGTAATTCTGTGACATTGTGGAATTAAACTCCTACTCACAGTTCATTGGGAAACTCAAGAGGAATATAAACCCACCAAAAGTATACTCCAAAGAACAAAGCATGGTGTCTTGGTAAGTGGGTACATGGAAGTATCCCAGCCTTGAGAAACTAAACTTAATTCTGCCTTCACTACTACTTCTGGGTAAAATTTCACAGAAAACTGTCAATCTTCTGGAAAAAGAAACAACACAGTTTGGCTACTATAAAAATGATGTTTATCACAGCACTTTTGGGGAGGACATTTTATCAGTAGTCATGGCAGTTTAATGTCATTTGCTTTCCAGTCAACATTTTTAGAACTATTTATATTCTACCTGTAGATTGAGAGAGTGTTTACCCTGCATCAAGTAAGAAATAAATCATGGAGCTTTTGTGATGTTTTACACCAGATGCTAAAGTCCGTTTTTATCTCACATTCTGCCTTCTCTATGTTATTTTGACATGAGGCTTTTGTAAAGATAATAGAATACTATGAGAAGAAACACATTTTTGTTAATTAATGGTATAGTGTGTACTATTTTCTGAGTTCATTGAAGATTTAAGAGTTCCTGAAATTTTAGGTATCCACAATAAAGCACATGCAAAGAAAAAAACAGTGGGGACCATGGCTGTATAGAATTATGAAGAAAAGTTGGATGGCAGGATTATAGATGCTTCTCTGACAAATGTATAATCTGCAGGCAAACAGACAGGGGGGATGGGATGGCCATCTCAACCAAGAGCCAACGATGCAGAGTGCTGGGCATATCAGGGAATATCCAACTATGCAGGAAATCAAACCACCCAGACCATGGAGAACAACAGACCTTGAACTTTATTCAAACTGCCTCCCAGCCACAGATGGGTGTTTAGGCTGCATTTGACATCTGTAGTTCAAATAAGACTGATAAAAAAAAGTAACCACTGCACATTGCAACCCTGGGGATAGACAGAAGATTCTGGACTAAGGAAGGAGAAACTGTGTAAAATCAAATCTCACTGACATCTCCTTCTCCTGATGCTGGTCAGATATGATTTCCATATTTAGATTGAAATATGGACGTCGTTTTCTTGTGGCTTCTGTTACCACTCCTGAAGGCTCTTTGTCATAATCAAACTGACAACCTTTCTCCTTAGGAGTTTGTGGCAGACATTCTCAGAGATGGGCTTAATTGAAATCACACTTGGAGTCTCCATCTCCGATGTTGAGTCCCTGGATTTTCTTTGTTTTCAAAATGGAACAGAAGAGAGGATGGATGGCTGGTATATTGGATGATACATAATCACATTAATACTTTATTGCTACATTTGTCAATATATTAGTGCAATATGTTATCATATACATTATTAACTGTTGTTGTTAAATGTTTTATGCTGATCTTTTACATTTTTTATTTCGATTGTGATAAATTTGGATCAGAGGGATCTTTTTTCTTTCAGAACAAGAGGAAGCAAAAATATTGCATTAAAGGAATTTATCAGGGCTGAGTTCTGTCTCACAAACAAAGAAAGCCAGCATTTTCTTCCCCCAGTCTCTGTACCTGGCCATCCTGTGCTCAGCAGCCGCAGATATTAGCACTTGAAAGTGGCAGATCGACTGGCTCTGTGCAGGAGGAACTGATAATTCCCATCTCTGGCAATATCTCTGAAGTCCATCTACACAGGCGCCCACGTTGTGTGATTTTTTTTTTTTGAGGTGGCCTTCAATAATCTGGATTTATAGCTGAGACAGCCACATCCGTAGGGGGGGTGGTTGTTATTTCTAAATGTTATCTCTTGAAGTTTGGATTATGCTCTTAGCTGTAGTGGCCTCATTTCTGAGCTGAAGCCAAAAATTAGAGGTGATTAGACATGTTCCACTCTCATGTTTACTGTTATTTTCTCATTTGGGTGAGATTAGAGGAGAAACACACACACACACACACACACACACACACACACACACACACCACATCACATACACTTGAAATTCCTTTAAGGTGCTTTTATATTTAAAAGATTACCCACAGTGACAATTCTCCATCATGAATTCTGCTTGTGTCTCTTGTGGAATATTAATCATTTCCTACATTTGTAGTTCTGTTCGAATTTCACCAACTCATGTGACAGCTTAAAGGTTTCTGTAAACTAGACCTTCTGCTTCTATGAGAAAAGCTAGCTATTTAAAAAAAGTGTCATACATTCATTAGTAAAACAAATAAAAATGTGCTTAAATTTGTTTCCTCCTATCATTATTTATATAATAAATTTTATCTAACATAAGAATGAGGAAGTTCTGCATCTACAATTGACCATAAACAGAATGGGTACTCTAGACACTTCTTCCAATATTTTATTTAAAATTGACATATCTTGAATTCTTCCTATCATGACAGCTCATTCTTGGCTTCTGAAATAGGGGATGCTTTCCCCACTCTAGAAATTGAGGATCACAGACCGTCACTATTCCCAGACTTAGTTTACTCAGATTTGAAGGTGAGTAGGGGCCAGATAACTTTTTCAACTATACCTACCTTTGATTTATTTGAATTTGATACTGAAAACACTTTCCAGTCACTCTTTGTAGCATTTACTTGTTGCAAATACAAATTTATCCCTTGAATGGTGACCAAGTACATATATTTTATATATTATATTACACTTATATAGATAGAGATAAGTTCTGCTAGATAAATTGTTGATTTAACTGATTTTTCACACTCAATATATTAAAATATATTTTTGAGGAGCTCGCTGTCTGTCAGTCTCCAGAATTCCCACAGTACGAGATGAATGTTCTCATCCCAGAAGCCTATCTTTAGTGATGACTGCTGCTTCAGTTGTGTGTATAAATTAAAGAAAATTAAAAAACAATGAATAGCCTATTGCATATACATTTCGATATATGCTATGTTAATGATATAATGAAATATATTCAGAAATAGAGAGAAGACAGATGAGGAGTTAGAAAAGGAGAGTGCAGGAGACTTATTACGCCTAACACAGCCATGAGGTAGACTGAATGAGAAGACATGAGTTTCTGTGTAAGAATTGTGAGGGGTTTCACTGATGTTAACAGACATCAAAGGAACCAAGTTGCTCTCTCTTCATGATTTCTTTAAACAACAGGATATTTGTAAAAACTCTTCTCTGACAAACTATAGGATTCATCTCATCTAAAAACTAGAAAGTTTTGAGGTCCCTCCTCACAGCGGGGCCATTATATCCTCGACTTTTGTCTTGTTTTCTGGCTTACAGCCCTACCTAGTCAATATTTTGAATTGAAGGTCAAATGCTGGCTGTCATTGCATAAGTTTTGTGGTACCTAAACATCGCCCTTTTCACATGCCTGTTTTTTGTGGTTTTAGCATTCCTTTCTTTTCTCAGATACCCTTAGGCCACAAGTCACCCCCAGTCTTCCACTTATCCACCTCCAAGTCTTTATCTCAGTTCTATTATGGTTATTCTGGATACTATTCAGAAACAGCTGAAGGGACCCTAGCACAGTATACGGATATAGACAAAGGGAGTTAGCAGATAGAGCTCAGGGGAGTGAACAGACCGGAACCCTGTATAATGGGGAGAAACCCAAGGAGTGAACAAACACAGACCCCCCAACAGTGAAGTCTACCAATAGTGAAGAAAATTTTGACTAAATATTCATACACATTTTCCAAAGATTTGACTGTTTGATCAAGTTTTGCCTTAATGAGCACAACACAAAATTTGTAGCAGATTGAGAGGTCTGTTTAACAATATAAATATCTTTGAATCATCTTGTGTATCACCTTTCTTGAGACAACCTATTCGTTTCTCCTCTGTGATCCTTTTAATGTCAAAGAAAGGTATTCTACAACATTTACCTTTAAAAAGGTATAGTAATTCAGATAATTGAAGTATAAAGGTTTATCTAGCATCACCTATGATGGTTTCTGGGGAGGAGGGGTTTAATGTTATTTCTCTTCCTCTTCTCTCTTCTGTTATGATGGTCTCTAACTCTCTTCCTGTACTTGATTTGCCCACCCTCAAATCCCTAACTATGTAACAAGAAATCTCTCTCTGTGTCTTATACACAGAGTGGTATTCCATTTTGGAACTTGTGCAGTTGGTAAGTGTGGAGTATCATGGATTATGGCCTATAAAATGGGAACAGAATTGGAGATGCCACTTTTTGGGTGATGTTTGTAAACAAGCACAGTCTTTCCCATATGACTGTCTGTTCTTTAACCTCACTGGGCCCAAGTGAAGGTAGCATGGAAGTCCTAAAGGATGGTGGTTTGATAACTGTTAAGGGCCTTACTTATTGTGTTGCCAGTGGAAGAAAACTCCACACTGACTAGAAGTTCTCAATTGAACTATTAATTTAGCTAGAATTAGTTTAATTGTGCTTGGTCCCTAATACATATAAGATTAATTTGTTATTTAACAATCCTAACCCCTCTTTTTCTCCCTCTTCCTTCTCTTCTCCCTTCTTAACTACCTCCTCTTCTCCTTCTTCTCCCTCTTCTTCTTTCTTTTCCTTCACTTCACTGTGACCTTTGGAACTACTCATTACACATATAGTCTATTTAAAAACACCAACTTAGTCTCAGCTTTGGTCCCATTGTTAACTTGCCAAAACAAAAACCTTGCATAGCATCCTTGCCCCACGTCCCTGAATCAAAGTTTCCTTCTGAGAGGCTGCTGACTCCCACACTTACTGAAGATTGATAGAGATCATGAATGAATTGTAAAGCTACCACCCTATGTAAATGTGAAATATCATCATCTAAGAGTAGTCGTAGAGTATTTCTTAGAGTAGGAGACAGTGTTATTTCTCTTTATGTGCCTGCAGGAAGACTGTTGCTCACTATTGATTTAGTTTCATTTCTTCTCCTTAATGGAAGATTGGTGATAACCTCAGGCCCACCTATGTTCTTTATTTTCATAATTGTCTAAAGCTAATCTTTACTCCTGGAGGTTAAAATGGGTATACTTCCCTGCCATGCCTTCTGTCTCTCATTTTCTCACCTCTGTTCTCATTGTCCCTCTCCTATCCCAGGCAATGTATCTCCATTTCACAATTTTTTCTTTATTATTATTATTATTACTTAAACATCATAAAGTGAAAGTCAGCTTGCTGAGAGAGATTTCAGAGACAGATGAGGCCAAATGGTCCACTGGGAGCCCTCGCACCAGCCACTCTGCGAGTACCAGCATATGGAGCCTGATCTCCAGGCTCTGACATTAACACCCCTGCTGCAGGTAACTCATTTAGCTTTGGTGTCATTTTACAATAAATATACCATCTACCGACACAAATTAGACAGCTATTGAGATTAATTTTGAGGCACTATCGGCAACATCTTAAATCAAAAATCATTCTTTATTAGCATGCTTGGTGGTGTAGTGTGCTTGCCCTCCCCCCATCCCTGATCCCTGCCACAAGAATAAATGAGGCCCCATGGTTGACATAGCGCATCAAGTGTTTTATAATAGTCTAATTGTAGCTAATGGTTTGTGCAGCTAATTAAGGCCCTATGAATTACAGTAATCAGTCAGGCTCATCCTTTAAAGCAGATAGTTCTATTGAACCATTCCTTTAGTAGGAAACAAAATATGTAACTACATGTAACTATAAGTACACACATGCACACATGCAGTCAGGCACGCACGGCCTGTGATGACCAACTGGGTTCATCTGAGCACACACATGAAGAATTTTTAGTGCTGCTTTCTTCCCCTACCAGAAACTATTTTAGAAAACACAGATTTTTAACAGCAATCTAATCTTCATAGGTGGGGGAAATATAGCATGTGCACTTACCAGACAACTGGGAATTAGCTTCCTTCCACGTATGCCATCTCTCCCTTTCCCCATAATCCATTTCTCAAATCAAAGCCCCAAAGTCACTATTTGATACTTTTTAGGTGGTGGGTATTCAAATGTTGACAAACAGTCCCCATTGTTAGATGAAAATGATAAAGATTCCATTTTTCAACTGGAAGGTTAACAAAGCCACAGGCAGTATTAGGATCTTTTGGTGGCAGGAAGATCGGTCGATAATTAGGAGAATAAAACAAACAAACAAATAAACAAACAGTCTTTCCTTTGCAGCAAGCTCATTTTATAGGAAGTTTCCTACTTAACAAATGTATCAAATTACAGCAGAGCTCGCCAAAGCCTCTGAAGGATATTTCATTTCCTGGTTTATTTAAAACTGGATTGGACATAACAGGAAAGAACTTTGGAAGTGATTCTAAAGGACTCTGGGGAACCAAAGAAGGAGCAATAGGTCTTTCCTAGTACTTGTATCTTTGATTCCTTGAGAAAGAGAAAAAATAATCTATAGAAATGTCATCAGCCTGACCTCCACTGGAATAACATGTGCCCCAGGCCCCTAGAGTCCTATTGCCAGTAAGAAGGGGGGGGGGAAGGGGATTTTCATGAAGGTCATATGTTTTCAATCTTTGCAACTCACAGCCTCACAAAACTGCAAGGACCATGAAAGTTCAAGCAGGTTTTCATAGTGTTTAACACTATCAGATTTCACTCCCACAAGCAAAGGATTGCACAGCCATCTCCATTTTGTGAGATGTGTCCTCACTTCATTCACAGACAGCAAGTCTGTACCCGTAAACATTGTACTCTGTGTCTTTCTATCTGATTAATATTTTCTTAGTGTTATAAGTTATTCTTTGCATATAAAATTTTTAATTTAATTTTTAATCTTTTGAGAAATGTTTATATCTGTACTGTATTTATATCATATTTCAACCATTCTTCTACCCCTTCCAGTTCTTTCCATGCTTCCTCCCACTCTCTCTCTCTCAAATTTATGACTTCTTCTTTAATTATTGTTCACACACACCTACACACACATACACGTAGGCTGCTGACTCCATTTAGTTTTACTCATTTGTTTAGGTTGGATAATGTATCAGGGGTCTGGTTGCTAGACAAAACTGATTTCCCTTTCCTAGTGACCATTAATTGCCTATAGTCTTTTATCAGTTGGTAGGGACTTGTGATAGTCTCCCCAACCATGATAATTTGTCAGTCAGCATTGCCCCTGTACAGGTCTTGTTTAGAAGAGAATATTCTTTGGATTTCAGAGGCATAGTGTTCCTGTCAAATCTATAAGACACATGCTCACAATAGATGTCTTAGTTTTCTGATGGTTAGAATCTTTCTGAATCTTCCACAGTGTTACCTGTGCTTTATCTATAGACCTTGTGTTGTAAAAGTATCATTTGGGGACAACAAATCCATAGTCTGTATTTTTTTTTACTCTTTTCTTTTTTCCATTAATTTCCTGATCAGAGTCCCCTTCCCTCCTCTGCTCCCCGTCTCCGCCTCCCATCCCCTTTCCTCATTCTCCTTTACCCTTTTTCTTATAGAAGAGGAGCCCTCTCCCTGTACTAGCTTGCCCAGGCACATCAAGTCTCATCAGGAGTAAGTGCATCCTCTTCCACTGAGATCAGGCAAGGCAAGCCCAGCAAGGGAAAAAGATCCAAAGGAGGCAAGAGTGTCCAAGTCAGAGAAAGCCCCTGGTCCAATTCTTAGGGACATAGCTTAGTGGTAGAGTGTTTGATTGTAGAGTCTAAATTTTGATTAGTTGAGAATTTCTGTAAGTCTCTTCTTGCTGCTATAAGAATATTTTTGCTTTTTAATTATGATCTATATTTAGTTGTTAGTAGAAAGGTAACGCTTTAGAACGCAGTTAGCAATTAATGTGGTTTTAGCAAAATGGCAACATAAGTTCTCCTCTAGGGTTAATGACTTCACCAGCAATGAGTAGTTGGCAAACTTCAAAGTACCAGGGATGAATTCCCCTTCCTGAGAGGTCCTTATATTCAATTGGATAGCTGTTGTTACCCTGAAGTTGCAAATGCCACTATTGCACGCTAGGGAACTTTTTGCCATGCTGGTCATTGCTGTGGTTAGTACATGAGTCAATATCCCCTTAAATCAAAGCCATTCTCTATCATTTGCCAGTTCAAATGTCTCTTCTTCATTAACTTGCTTCAAATTAAGTTGATTCTCATTTGATCAAAGCTGTAGTAAAGTAGAAAGCTCATTGGTCCAGAAAAGCAAATCCTTTTGCCTTTTAATCTAGAGGCTTCAATATTTTGAGAGTTTGATATTTAGGCTAATAGATGGATACTTAATCTATGTCTTCTAAAGGATTCAATTGTTGGCTTTTGATCTTTCTTCATTTCTGAACTGTGGCTTTTATACCAAGATACCTTCATGCCTGTCTGGTGAACAAATTTCAGTGTAACTTGATTATGAAACTTATCTCTTTGTGTTTTTAAACTTAATAATTTTGCAAATGAATGAATGCATTTTCATGGTCATCCATGATAGCAATAAAATTACTTTTAAAAAATTTCTGCTACATGCATTATATAGAGCATTGTCTTTATGCTAACATTTGATTATATATACTTCAAAGGTTCCACGAAATTTGCTATTTTCCAGACATCCAAATGTCATAGAAAATGGTGTTGACAGGGTTGAGGACTGTTGTTAAATTGGTGTACTTCACTGCCCTCTCTTCAACTCCCTCTCTCTGTAGCTTTGTTCTCTATGATGATCCATGAAATCTTTGTAGGACTGCCAACTCATCTTCTACTTATCAAAACAATTTTCACAGAAAAGTTTCTGATTTAGTTTTACATAATCCACTAGGACTTGGGTAGCTGCTGGGAAGAGCCTGGGACTTCCTTTACACTGCAAGAAACAAAAACTTGATAACCCTTCCCCTCTTGCCTGCCTCCTACATGTTATGACCATAGTCCCTTCAATGGGTGAAGTACCTGTGCCAGCTGGTCTGGGTGGTTTATATTTGAACTTCACCCTATTAGATTTTGTTCATAAAGGAGAACATATCCATTTTCCCCCACAGTACTTCACACTCTGAGCCCAAGTGTCTCATATTTATACTGCTAAAACCATGTCCTACCCAGTCAACATGTTCATGCTATAATAAGACACCTTTATTTTTATAGAAATGGACTTTATAGAAATTTGATCCATATCCTTACAAGTCTAAGCCATCCCCACTTGTTGTAAAGCCAAATGATTCTTCGTTCATTAAATGACATATGTGATCCTTTCAGTCAACATAGTATTGACTGAATCCCCTACAGTGATCTCATGCAAACTATCCCTTTAGTAGCTAAAAAAACCAAGTCAGTCTTATTTAAGTGTTTAAATAATAACATTTATGTGTGACTGGACCATCTTTTTTGTAAAAGTATCAGAAGTGGGACAGCTGAAAACCAAACTTTCTTTGGTTCCAGACCCCAGTGGGGTGCTAAACTGGCTTTCTACTGAATGAAAGCAGCACAAACCCAGTTGTTTGTAAACAGCTGAATGCACAGCCCAGTCACTTGCTTCTGACTGACATAATCTTATTTTTCTTGTTTTGTTTGACCCCACTCCAAAAAGTAGGCAGTGTATTAATTGTATTTATAAAGAATCTATACACCAGGGGTCAAGCTTCAAGAAATATTTATTAAACGAATGAAATGAAAGATTTAATAAATAAATTTTATAATGAATTAAACTGCTAACTTTGCTTAGGCGAAGAATGCACAGTATATCTAAAAAGACCCTATTCCAAACCAAGGACAACATGGAGAATTAGGGCCCAGCAGCAACATCTGCCTCCAGACCACATGCCAGAAAATCATCTGATGTATACTTCTATCTTCAGGATGGCTCGGGGTGTCTGTCTCTATGCCAGAGAAAATTTTCTATTTATCAGTCTGAACTTCATTACATCATCAGCCTCACTCTACTGCAGGCATCCATGTACCTCAAAATTAGAACTATGGGTTCCAGTAGTCTAGTGCCCATGTCAACTACAAACTCAGAAATGCCACCAATATCATCCGGTTCTGTGTGTATAGGACTTCTAACTCCAAGTCCAGAATTTATTTATTGTTTTTAATGTGGAGCGAGAGAGATTGTGAGTATAGGCATGACACGGTGCAATTAGCGCTTGCAACAATCACAAAAGTGACAAGATCACTTTTGTGCCCAATAAAATCAAATTGTAGAGCACCAAAATGAAAATTATTTTGATGTGATTTGAATCAAGAGCATAACAATTACCTGTTTGTCTCCTGGCTGTGTTTTCAGATCTTCACATACCAGATTTTCTTTTAAAATAATTATGAAAACCTTTTGATATTTCAGGATAAGAAAAGAGTCTGAAGAACTGTCTCCTCTCTGGCTTCGATGTCTCATTATCTCCATATATGAAACTGATCTCGGGGCTTTAGCTGTGTTCACTGTAATTCAACATACATTTCTCAACTAAGTAGAAATTATGTTCATTCTTTCTGTTCAGCTACTGACCATATTTGTTAGAACCACTCTCTTGTTTCTCTAAAAACATGGCTCAGAGATCCACCTGTAGCTGGTATTTACACAATATTTATACAGAAAAGATATCTTACATCAGGAATCAGCAGTTGGGTCAAATGGTTCCCACCACCACACTTAACTACAGAGAACAGATTACCGGAACCAATGTGAGTCTCTAAGTCCCAGCTTGGATCTCTGCAGAAGATTGTTTCAGATAGAATATCTAAATCATGTGCCTCCAAAAGGAGCCAATCAATAAAGTAGGCCAGTTCCTTCTGTTTCTCTGCTAGCAAAATCTAACTTTGCAGAACCACAATAGAGTTCCTCTCTCACCCCAGTATCATGGATACCTGTCACACTACCTATTGGTTACTAATAGTGTTATATGTAGAAAGATGGCTCCACCATTAAAGGCTAGGCTCGTAACCAATAATTTAAGGCTTCAGTTCCCAGCACCCCAGGCTCTCTCTCCTGTCACCTTTTTAGGCAGGTGTGATGGCACATGCCTGTTATCCCAGCACTTGGAAGTCAGAGGCAGGTGGATCTCTCTGTGTTTGACGACAGCCTGTTCTACAAAGAGAGCCCAGGACAGTCAGAGCTCTGTTACACAGAGAAAATATGTCTGTAAAAACAAAACAGAACCAAAAAAAGAAAGTCTTCTATGTAACTGCAAAGGAAGAACACAGGAAAAGAACATCACATTATTCCTGACTCTGAGAATCAACAATAAGTGGGATGATCAAGTCATAAAGAAGGCACTGACCTATGAGAGCAAGTATTTTGATGGGGTGTAGAGATTAAAAAGGAGTAGATCCTATCTGGTTAGCTTATGGCAAATTCACAAAATATTGTGCATCTAATTTCATAACTACTTCTGAATATTATTAATAGGGGACAGGATGTGATCCAGAAGACCAAGAAGACAGAGCATTGAGAAAGGCATTGAGAGGTTGAAGGAGGCAAAAGTGAAGACTTATCTGTACACACAATATACAGCTCATCACTTTGAAGGAACACTAGTGAGAGTCAGCTCCAGGTCTGCCCAAACACAGAAGCTCCAAAAAGGGTGTACAGTAAAAGGCGAACACTCTCAATGAAGCATTATAATGAAAGACTAAAGCAAAAGTAGAAGATGAATCTTCTGAAATGGGCTTAAATAAAGCAATGATTTAAAGGAGTTGTGACAGTTGTGATTTGAAATCATTATTAGTGTTTAAATTTCAGGAATTAGTTGGTGAAAAAAGCATATTACAAAACAAAAGTATGACGGTCATAGTTATAATTAGAATGAGAAGAATTAATTGAGTGTCTGTACAGGATTTCATGGGACAGTCGAATCTGAAACAGGACTTCATTGTGACAGGCATCCATTAGGAGATTCCAGGGAAAGCATATGTTTAGGAAAACCATTCTACACTCCCCCATGACTCTTGGAAGAGCCTAGGAAATGACAAGCCTTCACTGCCTTAATCATGACTTTGAGGTACATACATTTAATTTTCTGCACTTGGTTGTAGAAGCGAGTGTGACAGATCTGAAGGAAATTCTGTGTGGTACATGAATTTCAGTAACTAATGTAAAGATGGCTGCGTCCATCTTAAAGCTATTTAAATTATTTGTATCTTCAATGTAGTATTTTCATAAGGTCTTATTAAGAGATTTACCTCACACAAATTTTTTTTGTCTAAATAATTAATGATTTTATGTTTTAAAGAATATATAGTCGGACTCATGATACTTATCTGCTTGTCAGAAATTACATTGTGTTGTAAGTCCATAATGAAGTTAAAGTGTAACAATAGATGGATTGTTGCTACATGACTCTGTGGCCTGCCTCATTGGCTATCTGCTTTTTCCCAATGGATCTGAATTTTGTGACAGAAGAAACAGATCAAGATTGCCTTGCTCTACTGGATCACCTTGGAGGCTGCTTAAGAAACGTGATTTGAGTAGGTATGATTCCTATAGACATATGTGTGTGAAAGGTTGGCCCATGGGGAGTGGCACTATTAGGAGGTGTGGCATTGCTGGAGTAGGCGTGGCCTTGTTGAAGGAAGTATGTTACTGGATGTGAACTTTGAAATCATATATGCTCAAGTATAGCACACAGTGTGACTTTCCTGCTTGTGGATCAAGATGTAGAGCTCTCAACTTTTATTCCAGCACCCTGTCTGTATGTTTCCCACTATGATGATAATGGACTAAATCTCTGAAACTGTAAGCCAGCCCCAATTAAATGTTTGCCTTTATAAGAGCTACCTTAGTCATAGTGTTTCTTCATATCAGTAAAACCTAAACTAAGACTCCAAGGTAGTGTTTTCTGTGTTTATCCTGCTGATCTTTGACTCAAATGTTTCTTCCAATGTAAAAATTCAATTCAAAATTCATAATACAGTATATTTGGAAAAAGTATAAGATAGAGAGTTATAACTTAGGACTAATCAACTAAACTCAGTACAAATCTCCAACACTTTCTGTTTTTAGGATCTTTCAGGAAGTATTTAGGTTTCCAACTTAAAAAATTATGTCTCTCAATTTTATACTAAAGATTTAACCTCTTTAGTAAATCACAATTCATACAAATATCAGGGATGATACAATATTATTTTCAAATGAACACTAGAAGAAATATCTTATTTTCTCCATCTATGGTGTCTCCATTGAGAAGTCAGAGTTGCTAAATTGGTCTCCATTTATAGGTTTCATGGACATTTTTCATTGTAGGTTTTATTAACCTTTCTTGTTTGTACATTTAGTGTTTGGATTATTATGTGGTAAGGGGACTTTCTTTTCTTGTCCAATCTATTTGATGTTCTTTCTGTATGCTTCTTGTACTTTTATAGGCATATCCTGCTTTAGGTTAAGATATTTTCTTCCATGATTTTGTGGAAAGTGTTTTCTGGGCCTTTGAGCTAGGATTCTTTTCCTTCCTCTATTTCTATTATTCTTACATTTGGCTTTCTCATACTAGCTCGGATGTTCTGGATGTTTTATGTCAGGAATTTTTAAGTTTTAACATTTTCTTTGACCAATGTATCTATTTCTTCTATCATATCTTTAGTGCCTGAATTCTCTCTTCCATTTCTTGTATTCTGTGGATGAAGTTATTCTCTGTAGTTCCTGTTTGCATTCTTAAAATTTCATTTCCAGAATTCCTTTACTTTGTGTTTTTATTTTTATTTTTTCATTGATTTTATTTCTTTTTTTTTCCATTCCATGTTTTTTAATATATTTTCCTTTATTTTTTATTTCTTCAAGTTACATCTCAATTGCAGTTCCCTCCCTATTACCCCTCCAGTCCCACCCTCCCACCCTCAACCCCCCATCCTCTTCCCTTTTTTTTTCTTTTAAGTTTAAGGTATATCTTATTTCCCCCTACAATTTCCCCTTTCAGTCCAACAAATGGCTCTTTCTCTTATAATAATAAATACAATACAAAACAAGAGGTAATTAGGCCATAGTTATGAGGGTTATATGGTTTAGCGTACATTCCCAATGTCCAGTCCATATGTATTTGGTACCTGACTTTAACATTCTACTATCTAACCATCTCCATGAGTTTAAAGTACTACATCTGACTCAACATTCATACTAACTTGCAACACAGTTTTAAAAGTATCTTCTTAGATCTATAACACTCTCGTGACTCCTAAACAACTCAAAATTTAATTATGAGACTCTAGCTATCTGTTCTTCAACCACCTCAGAGACCTGAGAGGGATAAATATATCTGATTTTATAAGAAGTACAGGGCCTGCAGCTTCCCAAATTAAGAAATGACATACCAGTGGCTGCCTGGACAGTTCCCATTTTTTCTCCATACGTTACAGCATAGATCTTCAGTCATTTGGCCCCGTTTCTCTGACAGACATTGATTGTAGAGCAGGGGTTATGAAGGACTTACCTACCTTGTCTTGGCAGAGCTAGGCTGTCGACTTACCTGCTTCCAGGTTTTGTCCTTTTTAGACAGCATTCTGTCTACAGTTGGAGCAAGGGGCTTTTCCTACCAAGAGATAGGCTTGCGACTAATTCAATCATCTCCCACTGGAGATTCTTCGATGCTCATCTTCTACTTGGAGGAGAATAGGGGGTGCTGTCAGGAGTTGATATGTCTTGATATAAAAAAAATCTAAAGTTACAAAAACATCTTTGAATGCCATATTCTCCAGATCTCCTGAGGTTTTTGAAGAGGCCCTAATCTATCTTTTATATTAGGGTAAGAAGGTGTTGCTTGTCTCTTAGCAGGTTTATTTCTGATTAGCTTAGCAAGTAACTATAATAGGCTGTCATAGTACCTAACAGAATGACCGGCTTGCATAACCATTAGTTTGCATTTCTTAATTATCCTAAACAGTTTATGACAATTAGTAGTAAAAGACCGAAACATCACATTTCATTTTTTTTCTTTACCTCCTAACCCTTCCATCCCATTTCTCTGGGGTGGGGTGTCCTTATATAACAGTCCCTCATCTCAGTTGAGAGGTGATATGAGGGCCAAGAGCCTCTTCATTCATTGGGGGTCTACGAAGCAGTACCATCAGTGAAAAGTGTTTCATTGCCCAGGAGAGAGAACTACTAAACAAACAAACCAATAAGTAGACAATAGATAAAAAAGACTAAAAAATAGAAAAAATATAACTAATATATAAAAAATAAATTAAAAATAAGAAGTCTAGGTCCAAGTTCCCTTTGGTGTGTTAGTTGTAGTATCGATACCTTCTACTATATAGCTAAAATCCTACTATAAGTGAATAGATGTCATATGTGTCCTTCTGAATCTGGGTTAGTTCACTCAGGATGAGCTTTTCTAGTTCCATCCATTTGGCTGCAAATTGCATAATTTCATTGCTCCTGATAGCTGAATAATATTCCATTGTGTAGATGTACCACAGTTTTTTAACCCATTCTTCAGTTGAGGGACATCTGGGTTGTTTCTAGTTTCTAGCTATTACAAATAAGGCTGCTATAAACATAGATGAGGAAACTTCCTTATGATTCCATGAAGAGGCATTTGGGTTTATACCCAGAAGTGGTATGGTTGGGATCTGGAGGTATTACCATCCCATATTTCAAGCTGTACTACAGAGCAATAGTTGTAAAAACAGCATGGTATTGGTATAGAAACAGACCAGTAGATCAATGGAATTGAATTGAAGATCCAGAAATAGACCCACACACTTATGGCCACCTAATTTTTGACAAAGAAGCCAAAACGGCACAATGGAAGAAGGACAGCATCTTCAACAAATGGTGCTGGCCCAACTGGATGTCCATTTGTAAAAGAATGAAATTAGACCCATACTTATCACCTTGTACAAAACTTAAGTCCAAGTGGATCAAAGACCTTAACATAAGGCCGGTCACACTAAATCTACTAGAAGAAAAAGTGGGAGAAACCCTCAAACTCATTGGCACAGGCGACAACTTCATGAACAGAAAACCAACAGCTCAGGACTTGAGGTAAACAAACATTGATTTTATTTCAATTTTCAGGTCTTGAAAAGTTTTACTTGTTTCCTTCAGTTATTTGTTCGTTTGTTTGTTTTCTTGGATATATTTAAGAGGATTTATTTTCTTCCTCCAATTGCTTGTTTATGTTTCTCTGGCTTCCTTTGAGGATGCTATTCATTTACTGCAATTGTTTGTTTGTGTTTACATGAATTTATTTAAGGGTTTATTCACTTCTGTGTTAAAGGCCTCTGTCATCTTCATGTACTTGGATTTAAAGTCTTTTTCTTGTGCTTCAACTGTGTTGGAATATTGAAGGCCTTCTGTGGTAGGATAGTAGGGCTCTGGTGTAGTCATGTTTCCCCGGATGTCATTTATTGTGCTCCTATGCTGGCATCTAGGTATCTGGATTTGGGGTGACTATAGGTCTCGGCTTTGATTTCTGAGTTTATCTTGGGTGGTTTTGTTCATTGGATTCTATTTCTCTTTGGATTTTCTGGTAGTTGGTTGGCTATCTGTTGCTTGATTTACTGGCCTGTCGATTCTGGTGTGTTCCCAGGAATACTTGCTGGCACTAGAGGCTAGGAAAGGGGAGTCCAGGAGTGACCTTCTTTTGCAGTTCTAGGAGTGACCTAGAGAATAGGGTCCAGTAAAACAGTGTGGATAAGGTCCACAGGTAGCCTACTTGGTCATCTGGCAGGCAGGACCAATGGTTGAGCAGAGTGTCTGACCAGGTGGGGGTTGGACACAGTGACTAGGAGGGGAGGGGTGGGGAGGCCATGGAGGATGCTTTGTGAGATCCTCAGTAGGTATGGGCAGGGGAGAAGGTTGTCTGCATCTGGTGTTTTGTTGCAGAGTTGAGGAAACACTGAGGATTGGGTCTGATGGAACAGAGGGGGTGGAGAAGGTCTGCAGGCATCCTACATGGTCTTCTGGCAAGGGTGGCCTGTGGATGAGCAGCTGGTGTCTGTTTGCCTGAGATTTTCCCTGGCTCACAGTGATAGAGAAAGGAGGAGAGGACAGGGAAACTGTGCCCTAGTCTTCTGGCAGACATGGCTTGGCCTTTTTCTGCCATATTCTACTTCATTGTGAGCTTCATTTCAGTAATAATTAGGGAAGCAAGACTAAGTACTTCTGTATATATATATGTGTGTGGTGTGTGTGTGTGTGTGTGTGTGTGTGTGTGTGTGTGTGTGTGTGTG
>CAJQZJ010001006.1:1028196-1066525 GCA_907164525.1 Lophiomys imhausi
TGTGTGTGTGTGTGTGTGTGTGTGTGTGTGTGTGTGTGTGTGTGTGTATGTGTAAAAACCACAACATTTAAAAAAATGTGAAATAGAAAAAATGAACAAACCATGCTATATTCTGAAAAACAGCCATATCTGAAGAATCAGAACTTACTAATGTTATGTCCCATATACAATGATAGAACCATAAAGCTGTCTCTATGTCCTGGTAATATTGTAGGCATCAGAGTGACAGCGTGCAGTATATTATTACTTTGTGTATAGTGAAGCTGGTGAAACAACCCTACTGCAATGTTAGTTTTGTCAAGTATTTCACATACAATGCTGTACAGTAATCATTCTAGGGCATGTTAATAATTGAATGTAACATTGGTTTACAGTTATAATGTACTCTTGTCATTACTTTAGAGTTTGCTTCTTTTAATTATAAAACAACAGTTTTCTATAACAAGTGCAATGCCAGCAGAAGCCCCATATGAAGCCTTGTAGGCAAACTCTCTGGTGCTTTCACAAGTGAAGCCCATGATGACATACACCTCTATTTGTTGTTATTGTTAAAGGTTGTATAGCTCCATGCTTAAAAAAAAAAAAACTGAAGCGAAAAACATTTTAATTGACAGTATACAATTCCTGGAGCTGGGAGGAGGCAGAGTGACATCTCAAGAAATTGTATAAAGAGTCCATTGTATAAACAATGAGAGTGTTAATACCTCTTGATCTGCTTTGGTGTGCCAACCTATATACTTTATATCTTGCCAATAAGACACATACCTCTGTGTTCTACAACCTTCTGCTAATATAAAGCAGGTACTCTACAAAAGATGGCTCATATATAATGCTAAGCACCAACATGGTCCTTACAGTATTATATTCCAATGGGACATTGTAACATTGCCCAGGCAAATTCACATGATTCAGTCAGGTTCCTATTTTCACCTATTTCTTGATTCTTACTCATCTTTATCCAGTGCATAGAGCAAACATGCTTTGATGGCTCTTCTTAGTTGTCAACTTGACGACATTTGGAGTTAACTCCCACCCAAGTGACTGATTATACCTGTGAGGGACTTTTGCTGACTGAATTATTTGAAGTGGAAAGACCCATCCTACATTCAGATCTTTTGATTTGCAAAGATTCATCTTAAATCTAAGTCACACCTTCTGGTGTCTGCCAATACAAAGGACATGGAGGAAGGGAGCACATGTTCCTTCCCTACTTGCTTTCACTCTTACTCACAAGTTTATTCCTTTACTGGCATTAGAACCTACTTCACAATTCCAGCATATAATGAAGACAAACTGAGACATTCAGCCTTGTGGACTGAACAACTACAGGTTTCTCGGACTTTCTATTGGGAGGCTGCAATTATTAAAATAATTTGACCATGACCTGTAACCTATAAGGCCCTTCATTGTGTCTTACTTATATATGGGATGCGTGTGTTAAATACATACATATATATATATATATATATTCCCTATCAGTTATCATTCTATAGAGAATGCTAACTAATACACAAGTAGATATTCTCTGATTCAAAAATATGGAGAATACAAAGATTTATTGCAGTAAAATATATAAGGTAAAAATAAATTCTAGAAACATAATATATCAAAAGTTTCGTTGTGGTTCTTACTTGAAATATGCTAAAAGTTTGGTTATCAGAAAGCAGTGGGATTTTAGGAGGAAAGGCCTAGACGAAGAAAGCCTAGTCATGGAGGGGGAGTGTTAGCATTTAATAGCATAGGGATCTTGGAATAGCAAAAACCTGGACTTTATGGTAAAAGATTTTATGTCCAACATGACATGTCCTTGTGAACCTGTCAAGGACTGATGACTTTTTTAATCATAAGACTTTGGATGGGGACATGCCCTGAGGCACTAGCCCTGGAGATCCATGACAAGAGATCACACAGTCTCTGGATGCCTACTGTTCCTCGGCCCTCTGTAAGAAAAGCTATGGAGGGACATTGCCCAGGGGCATGACTTGAAAGCTCGTAGAAGCTTCTGCCAAAAATCATGTTGTCAATTCATTATGACAGGTGAAGATATTTAAGTCAAGATTCACGTGGACAGATGCTCTCCTGCTCCTGTCTCACCTCCTCTTCTTCTGGCAGAGAAACTCACATCACAGTCTCACCAGGAGGCTTCACTATCTTGTATTGACTAGTTTCTTGTCTGGGGATGGATTCTGTCTGGTATTCTGAAATGTCTAGGTGGGAGTTGTCTCCCCTCGATTCCCAGGGGCTTGAGGTTGGACAGAACACTGAAGCAAGACCCTTGCAGGCCTAAAGCATCTGAATGGTGAGCCTAAGAAAAATTTCATCTGGTAAATAATTGGACTCTAAGACCGCAAAAGCAATTCCTGCTTGATAAACTGTCTTAGGATCTGACAAACAAAATTCAGAGACTTTAAAACTGAAAGATTAGATGAAGACCACCCACCCATAAGGATCCATGCCCAGAGGAAAATATCCTTTTAAGAAACTTTAGTTTAATTTTAAATGGTTGTTTTGTAGGATTAAGAATTTTTAGGTGCTAGGTGTTAGAGTTAGGGTTTGAGTTTTAGGATTTAGGAAATTTATAGGCAATTGTTAGGTAATTGTTAAGTATTAATAAATATATGCTTGATAAATAAAAAATTACTGTTACAGAGGAGTCCTTGAAAAGCATATTGAGGCCAAGCTTCACCTTTCTCTTTTTCTCCTTTTACTTCTTGTTTTCCATGAAGTGAGTCAGTTTCCTTGACAACATGCTTCCACCATGATGTACTGTGTCATCACAGTTTCAAATGAAAGAGTCAAGCAACCACGGACTGAAAGCTCTGAAATATGAGTCAAATGAGTGCTTTCTATTCTTCTCCACTGTTGCTTCAATGTCAGTCTTCACTGAATAATCTTAAGGAGGAATGTTCACATGACTTGTCCTTCATATCAACACTATTCTGGCTTTTCACATCAATAAGTTCACGAGTCCTGAAACTAACTGTGAGGGGCATAATATTATCTTCATTTTATAAATGAAGAAATGGGGATGTTGAACATTGCTCTGAATACCTAGGAAATGCTAGGACTAGAGTATAATCCCTGCGAGACTTTGCAGACTGCCTGTAAAGATTGCACTCAATCCCAGTGTACTAGGCATGTAATGAAATGCTTTCTAAAATATTAGAAATATCAGATACGTGTCAATACTTTCCAATTGAGTCCTAGCTGTACATTTTATCCTTTCCTCCTTTTAATCATTCTGCTTGAGAGTGACATGAAGTGATACTGAGAGATACAGCTATGTCATTGAGTGAGACCTGACCTCACAGGACTTGCATTCCTGGAGGTGACACTAAGTGGAAGTGTGAACAGGTATGGAGCTTTACCATAACATTAGTTCAGTTCCTGCATTATACAAAATACTGCTTTGAGATGCAGCTGATCATATGGTGTCACTGCAGCTCAAAGTTACTCTCAAGGTTAAAGTGTTACTAAAATCTGGGATTTAAGTGAAACATTTGAGCAGGGTGGTACTAGCACACGCCATTAATCCCTTAATCCCATCACACTAGAGGAAGAAACAGGCAGGTTTTTGAATTTTAGACTGTCTTTAACAAGCAGCCTTATATTATCAGCAGGGTTCCTGCCCTGTCTTCATTGTTTAAACCAAGCTGGTCTAGAATCCAGGGATCTGCCTGTTTCTTCCTCTAGTGTGATGGGATTAAGGGATTAAGGGTGTGTGCTAGTACCACCCTGCTCAAATGTTTCACTTAAATCCCAGATTTTAGTAACACTTTAACCTTGAGAGTAACTTTGAGCTGCAGTGACATTTCAAAATCTGCCCAAAATCTTCAAAAATCTCTTATGTTTTAGCAATGCCAAACCAGAAAAATATCCTTTCTACCTCCCGATATAGGAAAATCAAAGACATCTAAACAAAAGTCAAGCAAAGAAACAACATTCCAAAAGCCTTGGCATGTCTAACCATGCCATCCCATGCTGCAATTAGAGCTTTGTTCATTATTCCTTAGAGTCTAGTTTTGGCTGCATTTCATTGGCATCCCTATACCAGAAACTCCTGACAGGCACCTAGTACCCAGGGAGCTCTTAGCTCCAGCTGCCAACAATTTTCTATTTATCAGGAAAGGCCTCCCTCTTTCCTTCATTATCATTGTTGGCAATTTAGCATTCCATCTGTAAATTATTTCCTTTTAGACTATCCTAGTCTGAACTTTCTCAAAAAAGATACACAGAACCACAATTGTCAGGGTAAAAATCATTTGCACGCTCAGAGGAATAAACTCAACTGGAATCCAAAAGTACTGAGGCATTATGAATTCCTCCATTTTTAATCTAGGCGGTTAATTCTGCTCTTAAGCTCTGTTTAGAAGGCTGCTGGTTTTTTAGTATATAAGGAGAGCTACGCCTTAGCTCTCTGCCTTTGCTGCAAGGCAACAGCTTTTGTTAAAGTAGCTGCACCTTTGAAATGCATTCAAGTTTGGTTCCCCTCTTTTTTGCTAGGTAACTGGCTTTCAACCTGGGCCTTCTCAGGCTGTAAGCATGGATTCTAATTGCCCCACTTTGGGCGCCATATGTAAAAAATTATATAACTAATAAGTTATTTAACAGCATTTAGATTATTGTTGCTTGTTCCGCAGCCTTTAATCCTTATCCCACCATTAGAAATGAGCACACAGAGACCACATGGATTTTACCAATCCTTGGCCTGAATTGTGCAATCCTAGTCCATCTAAGCTAGCTCTTAATTCTATTACCCAATTAGGACCCCATATATACATACGTCCCCTTGGACTGCCATTCTCCACGATATGCCAATGTTCCTGGCCATGTGGAATGAGGTTCCTTTTTCTAACCCATGGTGTGTGACTCCTTCTTGCTGCTCCTGGCTGGAATGCCTTCTTCCTCTGTCTAAAGCACAGGCTTCTTGCTCTAATCTAAGGAAGTCCCATCTTTCACTGTCTTTACCCAATCTCAGGCCTCGACATTTTATTTAACCAATCAGATTCAATGTAAGTAACAGACAGCAAGCAGGACAAATTAATTAACATTTAGTATGCTTAACAGTACCCCAACAATATGGTCTCCTGTAGGATGCAGCACTTGATTATGTTACAGTACCAGAGAGCACTTTGGCAGCCGATGGCATCAATTTGAAAGCATCAGGTGTAGAGAATATAGACATCCATATTTCACTTTAAACTCAGACCAACCCCTCTAGGGGAATTTAAGAACTGGGTATATATGGGAACACACATGATCACGCATAACAGCTTTGGAATTATATTCTGTGGGATAAGTATCAAGAGACTTGGAATAGCCAGAACATAGACACTGAGAAAATTAACCATGAGCTGACCACATGTTAGCTGTAGGTAACCTATTCTTCTCAGGCAAGCATTGCAAATGCATCATAGATAAAGGAGCTTCTGGGCACTCCCCAAAGCCTTCCCACTTCCCTCTCTTGACTTGCACAAGCTCAGAAACTGCTTCCTTAAGGATAATGAAACATTAAGTCACTGTTATATACAAATGCAGTTCCTGATGGATATTTTAAAATTTAAGGTAGACATCAACGAAGTGAACCAGCATATCTTATTATTACACTTGTCTCCAGCTGTCGAGAAGTCAGGTCTTGTAGCTCTGATGGCTGCAAAGGAGATATTTGCAAGTTTACTGATGGCTGTGTGCTCTAAGTAGCTGTGGCATGAAAAGACAGACTTGAAAACAGGTCTTGGGTGTGGAAGAAAATGGCTGGGTGTGCACATGTGTCTGAGCATTTTTGCCAAGAAACCTGAGCAAGGAATGGCTTCTGTGACTAAGGGGAAGAATTCAGGAAGGTTATCAGGGGCAGACACTAGAAAAGAGAACAGTAGGTTTAGATAAGTCTGTATATAAATGACATGGGCAAACTGAAGCATGTCACCATGAGCACATCAGATGTTCTCAAAGCTCAGAAGTATGTGCCCTTTCCTAAAGTTTATTTTTTTCTTGGGACAGCAGGTTTAAACACTAGAGAAAACAAGGAGGGAGAAAGAATGCTATGTTGTTTCTATGTCTTTATAAATGTATATGTGACTGGGATAAAGGTGTAAGGCTGTAATTATTTTTAGTCACATTTTTGAGTGTGTATTTCTGTGTGGGAGGAAGGTGTTTGTGTCTATCTCTGTGTGTAAGTGAATGTATATATGTATGTGTGTGTTTGTGTATGTATGTGTGTATATGTGTGTTTGTGTGTGTGCATGTATGTATGCATGTGTATGTGTATATGTGTGTGTGTTTGTGTGTGTGTTTGCATGCCATATTTTATATATTGAGCTCAGAAGACAATTTACAGGAGTACATTTTCTCCTCCCATCCTCTGGGATCTATAAATTAAACTCAGGTTGCAAGGGTTGGTAGGAAATGACTTTATCTTCTAAGCCATCTTGCAGGTCCCCTGAGGCTATTATTTTTAGAATTTATTAGTGGCTTCAGAATTTGATATTCATCGATATTTTTAAAACTGAATAATATGACCATTAATCTTGATGACCAACTTGATGAAATTTAGAATCTCCATGGAAACCAGTCTCTGGGTATGTCCGTGAGGGATTATCCAGATTAGGTTAATTAAAGTGGAAAGAACCACCCTGGCTGTGGGTGGCACCATTCCATAGCTTGGGTTCAAAGACTGAATAAGCAAGAAAGGGGTGCTGAGTATCCATACTTTTCTGTGTCCTCTCTGTGGGCATGATGTGACTCACTGCCATGACTTCCTAGTCATGAGGGACTGTGTCTCCTGAAACTTCAAGATAAAATAAACTTTTCTCATGTTATATTGTTTTTGTTCAGTATTTTGTTGCCACAATTAAACAAACAACTAATAAAAATAACAAAAGAAAATCTTGACATAAATGTAGTGATTCATATGCACATAAAAGCCCATCAAATCCTTGCAAGGATGGAGAAGAAACTGGAATGCCATTCAAGACTATGCATTTCCTAACAACTCACCTGCAGTTCCTTTCAGGGAACCCAGAACTTCTTTCTAGGATTCACACTAGTGGCAGCTCAGCTATTTTCCCTTCATTCTTCATCAGCTGTGCAGGGATGCTCACAGATAAGGCCACTAAATCAATTTATCAGACAGTGATATGTGATGATATCTGGCAGCCACTAGGGTGAAAGAATTCTTTTTTCTAGTCTCATAGTCTCATAGTAAAAGTCACACAAGCCTGCTTGGGTATCGTTCAGCTCCCAATGCACCGAGCCACAAACAAGCAGTTACTCAATGACTATTTAATTCAATGAATTAATGAATCAGAGAATAATTACATTATGCATTTAAGTCCTGTTTGTTAAAAATGAAGCATTTTCTGGGACTAAGGAGATAACTTTGTGAATAGAGTACTGCCCCATGGCCTGAGGACCTTAGTTTAAGCCTGAAGAAGCTATGTGAAAAGATGGGTGTGGTGGTACATTTGTAATCCTAGCAATGTAGAGATAAAAAGGACAGAACCAGACTCACTGACCAGACATTCTTATGAGGCCAGTGAGTTCTCAGAAAACCAAGTCGCTAGCACAAGTGTGTGATGATACTTGTGATGGATTTTTAGAATGTAGACACATGTGGACACACATGAACACACAGGCATGCATACAGCAGCATATTTCAATTTATTTCACAGTGTGCTGTGCTGAAATTCTAACTCTACCCTTTCCCCAATTTCTGGCTCATAGTCCCTGCTAGCCACCCCTGTGGCATGTGTCACACCAGTTTTATTGTCTGCTGACAGATAGTTCTGGAAATGAGAAAAATCATTTCTGAAGAATTTATATTCCATTATTATTCAAGTTGAGTGGAGGTTGAATAAATTCAGAAAAATAAGAAATTCATTATTAAGAAAATGAGAAGTTATGTCTGACTTTTTCTTCCTGTCATTTCCCGATGGTTATTGGCACCTCCATTTTACAGTGGTTTGGGGGTTATTGTAGTGAAAATGTGGATACACAACTACAGCTTTGTTTCCAGTCATCACAACATGGACATCAACATGTGACAATGCAATTTGTTTTTTAAAATACTTATTAAATTCCAGTCCAGTCCACAAAGCTGTGTTTCCTAGCTATCCCATCCTGCCACATACAGTTCTTCACTGCTTGAAGCAAACCTGATGTATGGAAATCAGAATTGTCTCCAACTCAAAGGTGATGCTTTCCTTTATAAGAGTGTTCACCAAAATGTTGCTAAGAAATAGCTTCTTCTTTTCTGCATTTAAATGGTAATAAGACATTTGAAAATCCAGTGTGGAAAGAAAGCTTGAGATCAACTTTGCTTGTACAGAAAGCAAAGATAAAGAAGTGCATATGAATACTGATTTCCAATTTTTCCAAGGGTTGCATTCAGTCACCACAATCCAATTAAAGAAAAGGCTGCCTCATAAAAATACAATGACAAAATAATTTTTCAAAATAAGCTAAATTTGAATTTAAAAAATGCACACTCAGAGTCTCCTTTAAAGAACTTTATATTCTAATTTCAAGGAAAGCTGGGCAGATGTTTAGAACAGGACACTGTGGTGACTAATTTTATTTGTCAATTTGATGCACCTGGGAGGAGAGAATTGCCTCCATGAGATTGATCAATGGGCTTGTCTGTGGGTTCTTTTCTTGGTTGGTAATTGTTCTGGTTACTTTTTTATGAACTTGAAACCAACTCAAATTCCTTGGGAGGAGATGACTTCAGTTGAGGAACTGACTCCATCTATTTGGCTTATAGGCAATTCTGTTGGGCATTTCCTTAATTAATGACTGATGGGGGAGGGTGTATTCCACTGTGGGTGGCAATAAACTGGAAGGTTGTCCTGGAATGTAAAAGAAAAGTCCCTAAACAAGCCATGGGGAGCAAGCAAGCAAAGCAGCAATCCTCTCTGCTTCAGTTCCTGCCTCCAGGTCCCTACCTTGAGTTTTTGCCTTGCTGCCTCAAAATGATAAATTGTAAACTCTAATCCAAATAAACTTTTTCTTCCCATGAGTTATCTTTGGTCCATGGTGGTATATCACAGCAAGTGAGAAACAAACAAAAACATTGATTGATGTGGAAGGTGCCAGCTCATTGTTGGAAGGGCCATACTTGGACAGGTGGTTCTGAGCTGTATCAAAAAAAAAAAAAAAACCTGGATAAAGCCAGTACTCAGGGTTCCTGATTCAAGATTTGCACTGAGTTCTTACCTTGGCTATCCTATGTGATCCACTATGACCTGTCAGCCAAGCAAACCTTTTCCTTCCCAAGATACTTTTGGTCATGTTTTTGTATCACAATAGGAGAAAAGAAACAAGGAGGAAAATCATCTTAGATAACAATGTTCCTACTCTAATCCCTACACAGTGGACAAAGAGGGTTTTTCCTGGGGACTCAATGCCAGAGACAGTGAAGGAAACATCAGAAATATTGCTTTACCCATACATTCTACTTCCATTTCCACTCATGCCTCTGTTCATCATGACCTTTTACATAGCCTGGGAAACTGGCGTTATCTTCTCTCTTTCTTCCTTACTTTCTTCCTCCCCTCTTGCTCAATTCTTTTTTCCTTTCATCTGTTTCCTTTTCTGTATGGTCTCACTCTAAAGCCCATCAGATTTGAACTGTTGTCATTCCCCCTACACTTTGTCTCACAGGTTTTGAGATTATTGGTATGAATCATCTCTTCAGGCAGTTTTCTCATTTCTAAAAATCAATTCCAAGGTGATCTCTATCTTTCTGATTTCCATCAGGATATGTCCAATGAGGACTTCCAGCAGGAGATGAAAGAGGGAAAGAGTACACCTCCAGAGCTATCTTCCTCTGCTCCTCTCCCTATTGTTAGTATGTTATATTAGTGAGTATATGTCGACAATCCATAACAAGTTTAAGGGATTGTAATGTTTCTTATTGTTAATATTCCCCTTAAGCTCAATATTATTTTTGATTTCTTTAACTCTACTTAGTACACAGTTTTCTTCAGAACTCCTGTTTTCTGCTGGGAAACTAGCCAATTGTCTTCTGTACTCTTTCATTCTTTTTGTCCACTTTTGAATTTATGTAATAATTTATTACAATTAAGGCATGTCATTCCTTATGCTGACTGTTGAGGTGAAATACTGTCCTGGAGATAACTCTATGTGTTAACAATAGTTCAAATCCAGTTTGCTCTATACCATGTAGAAGATAAAAGGAAAAAAAGAACAATGGAAGAAAAGAAGGAAGGAAGGAAGGAATGACAGGCAGAGAGTCAGACAGGAAGACAGACAGAAAAAAAGAAAGAAAGAAAGAAGGAAGGAAAGAAAGAAAGAAGAAAGAAAAAAGCTATCTCTAGAAGAGGATATAGGGATATCTATATGCTAAAATAGGTAGTCCTGTTTGCATGAGGACTTATTAGTCTGTTGACTTGATAAAGGTGCATGGAAATGTACAGAAAGATATTGAATGTAATGGGACTATAGCTGAAATTCAGACATCAGATTTTCACTATACTCTTCCTTACATACACACACACACACAGAGAGTCAGTTAGTCAGTCCATCAGTCTAACTGAAATATTAATGGAAATACAATTTTTCTTTTGGTCATGTTGGTTTTAATAAGGATGTCCCCACAGCCTCAGATGACATTTGAACACACGATGGTTTCCATCTATTGACCTGTTTGGGGAACTTGTGGCACTTCTAGGAGGTGGAGCCTTGCTAAAAGAAATATGTCACTGGGAATAGATTTTGAATGTTTATTATCTTGCTCTACTGCCTGCTTGCTGTTTTCCCCATGCATTTAAAGATATGAGTTCTTAACTTCCTGTTCTGCTGCCATGCTTGCACCATTGTTCCCATGACTTCCTTCCATGGTGGACCCTATTCCTCTGTAACCAGAAGTCAAATTAACTCTTCCTTCTCGAAGTTGCTTTTATTTATGTTATTTTATCACAGAAACAGATACTGAGTGAGCCATGAAGGTTATATAACCCAAAATTTTTGATACATTATACATGCAAAAGTGGTCGGTTATACATTGCCAGTAATGGAACTACACTAGAATTTTCAAAATAGTTCATGAGAGCAGTTGCTAGAACAGCAGTTATCAGAGTCTATTTTGCCCTTTTAGGGCTTGTAATTATGGAAGGAGTTGCATTTCTAATGGCATTCAGAGCCATAAGTAGGGCATGGTTGAGTTTCAGGAAATAAATATGTGCAGAGGAAAGTATGGGAAACCCAGGGCTTTGCAGGCTTTTCCAAGTCACACTGTGCAAGCAGGAAATTCCTCTACACTACACAAGGTGAGGCTAAGTCTAGTCCTGCTGACCGGAAAGGCCTCTGTGCTGATTTGTATGTTGCCTTCATATCTGAATACCCTTAGGTGAGGTAGATTTACTTGCCCTTGGCTTTCTTGGAGTGTGGTATCATCTGTCACACCTTATGTCATTTAAAATAGTTCTTGGCTCGAACCTTTCCATTTTGTTATCACACATAAGATTGCCAGCAGTTCCGGCTGTGAGCTATTTGAGTTCTCAGGTGTGTCTTTGAAGATGTGGAGGCATGTGCCAGGAATATAGGTTAATGCCAGATTCCAGAGAAATTCTGGAAGCAACTCTGAGAATAACTATAGTTTACTCATAGATTCTTTCTATAGGGAGAGATGCATCCTGTTGATACTATTCTTGTGAAAGGGGGGGCTTGAGTACACTCACTTTTTATATAGACAGCACCTGGTCGTTTGTACTCCAAGCTGTGGGAGCTGATCAGGATTATATGCCAAAACTCTTCATTTCCTCAAGCATAGGCCATTTTCAGATGAGTAATTTTCAAAACCCTGCCTTGGGCTGAAGGAAGATGCTTCAGTAAAAAAAAAAAAAAAAAAAAAAAAATCATACATTTTATATATGCTACTTTTCTCACTCTTGTGGACCAAATGGGTAATAATAAGCAAGGTAAAGTAAGAAGGTTTCATTAAGGCTTATGATTTGATCATGAGGAAAGAATGATAGCCACAGCAAGTCACAACTGTTGCACTTGTGGGTGAACCAGATCCTCAGCTGGCTTTCCCCATTGTTTCCATTTCATTGAGTCCAGAAACCAGCCAGTGGGAGGATAGGGCCCATATTCAGGGTCCATCTTTTTTCTTCATTGAAAAGTTTCTGGAAACAGTATCCTAGACATGTCAAATCTCCAGGCAATTAAAAATCCTCACAAATTGAGAGTGAAGATTCTTCATCATATAAACTTCTACAGGACAACTGTCCTTTACTATCTAAATCAACAAAAAATCACTAAAAGACATGAATGTCTGGCTCCCTACCTCTATTTACAAACACTTTTAGGCCAATCCCGGATCCAGGTATGCTCAGATTGGGCCTCTGTGTCTATGAAGCAGGCATCTTTTGCTTCTTCCTGTTTTTTTTTTTTTTTTTTTATCATTAATGGCCATTCCCCATCTTCCTCCTTAGATAATTCTTAAATGGAATTATGTGTCTTGGCCACATAATTATGTGTCTCAGTGTCAGAATAAGATTTCAGGAAACCTTGAATGAAATTACACCTTCTGTTTAAAGATAGGTTTAAAACATAAGCTATTCTGTTTTAACAATGATGTGCTGCGAGGTTGTACAGCCTGTGAGCAGAGGACTTGGAAAGAAAATGTGGGCTATTGAAGGCAGATCATTGAAAGTTCTAGCCCAGCCTTGTGCCAGGCAGAGGTTCTTCTTGATCACTAGAGAGGCAGAGGCAGGCAGATCTCTATGAGTTCTAGATCATCCTGGTCTACAAAGTAAGTCCAGGATAGCCAGGGCTCTGTTACACAGAGAAACCCTGTCTTGCAAAATAAAAACTTCTAGATCACAAGAACCTGCTACCATGGTCAGATCTGATTTAGCTTCCACACTTTCCCTCACTTGATATGTTCTGTCTCTTGAAACGCAGAGACAAAAACAATCATTTTCTTAACTAAATAAAAAATGTTAGATTTTGTTCTCAGTTACAAGGAAAGCAACTAACATACCATTCCAAACCCTCTGAAAATGAAAGAACAAACATATGAACAAGAAAAAATGCACAATGCCTGCAAAATGTTCTCTTGTCAGTATTTCACAGGAGACTTCTTAGCTGAGAGGGGTGAATTTTCATGACTTCCTGTTACCTCATCAACATCAGCAGCTACACAAATGTCCATACACCTTACTTTGCCAAGCAGAAGCAACGTCTTCAAGAGTCTGCCATTATGCTCATGGTACCATAACTAACAATTCCATCATCACAAATTATGGCATTCAATTGGGTGCATAAGACATTTTCCTAAGCAGGATCCACTCACCTCAGCCTCATTAATCATGACGATAAAAATGGAAAATAGTTGACCGATTATTTAGATGTGATCAGTGAAGTCATAGGTTTAAGCTAGCTAGGTCATCTGAATACAGTACCTAGGAGAAGACAAATATAGAAGAGGGGAACAATGTCATTCTCATTGCTGTTGTTTGGGCATGAGCATACACACATGATTTTCTCAAACCCTAGAAGTCAGTGGAAGGATCAATTGCCTGGAAGTAGGCATATTATTTATGCTTTTCTCAAAATTGAGAAGCCAGTGGAAGCAGACAACCAATAAAGCACTAAGCAGATAAATTAAGATAAATGAAAAACCCTTCCAGAAAATTTTAGCATAGTCTCTCTACAGATAAAACTTATCTTGCTTATTCTTTCTATGAATATCCTTATATTAATATGTCCCTTAAATTTCAAAATTCAAATCAAACATGAACAAAATAGGCCAACTTGATATGTTGTTCATGAATACCTGACTCCCAAAGCCCAGCTCCCACCCATTGCAGGACCTTGTTCTTTGAGATGTACAAAGGAAAACTTTGTCTACCAAGGGTGAGTAGGGCTATGTCCCCTGTAGATTTGCCCATCTTAGTTTGAATAAGACAACTGTTTGACAATTAATTTTCTTTAGTGACTCTCTGAGGACTTTAATGCAAGGATGCTTTATGGTTTCTCTTTTTTCAGATACCTATATCTCTGTATGGTATTTTTATTCTTCAGGATAGGCATTGGTTAAAAAAAATACACCAAATTATTTTTAGATACATACTTACAGCATACATCTTTTAGGTTCTATCTTTAATTTTAATTGAAATTTTTACTGTGAAGAAGAGACTAAAATTGTTCAGTAGAAAAATGACAAATAGAAGTAAGATAATCCCCATGTGAATTCAAATGAAGCATTAGCTTCCTTTTCCACCCACCAAAGCAAACAAAATCATAATTTGGCTTCTTGAGAAGTTTTTGAAAGATATGCCAATGTATTCAAACAAGTTTTATAAAATACACATCCTATATTCTCTTCTGTACTTCTCAAACAAAGTGAGGGTCTAAGATGAGAAGTCCATGGTCACGTACCATCCTTGTTTTAATGGAATATGTTAGAGAAACTTCCAATTGTGATAACTAATGTTATATTTATGTTTAAATTACTTTGCTTAAGAGATCTATAAAATAAAAATGCCTTTAACCTTTAAGCCCCACATACCCAAAGAGAGATAACTTTCTGGAAGGATGAGAATTGTTGTTTATGTATGATAATAGACCACATGTTTTTGCTTCTGTAAACAAGCTTGGTTGTCACCATGTGAGTGCACAGGATGTGTGCTTGATTATATATAGGCATCACAGGATGTGTGCTTGATTATATATAGGCAGGAGATATGTCAGGATATGTTCTAGCCTGTGATTGCACAAAGGCAAGAAGTATGCAACCTTGTGAGCTTTGTATTTTTTTAAATTATGTTTATTTATGACTTCAAGTTACATCTCTATCATAGACCCCCCTCCCTCCACTCTTCTTGGTCCCACTGTCCAACCTCCTACCCTCCTCCCACTTATTCTACTACTCCAGTATGGTTTGCCCCCACCTATCAGCCCTCCTCAGTTCAGCAGTCATATGAGAGCTAAAAGCTTCCTCTTGCACTGGGGGCTTACATGGCAGCTCCACTAGGGCAAAGTGTCCTACATTACATTAGCTGGGCTGCTGTATGAGGCCCAATACAAGAGGAAGCTCTTAGTCTTCATATGACTGATGTATTGAAGGGGCTTGATAGATGGGGGCTCCCATCAGCCAAGGAGAAGGAGAGGGGTCTAGATTGGGAATGGGAGGGAGGGTGGAACCTTGAGTGGAAGAGAGAGGGGACTGTGATCAAGATGTAACTTGAAAAAATAAATTAATAAAAAAAGAAAAATATATTTATTCAGGAAGAATTTTGTTCTTTTCTTTTTTTAAAATTTATTTATTTATTGCTTCTCCATCATAGTATCCTCTTTCCACCCTTCCCAGTCCCACCCTCCCATCCGCTACCCCCTAACCCTTCCATCCCACTCCTCTGGAGTGGAGTGTCCCTACATAACAGTCCCCTGCCCCAGTTCAGCAGTCATCTGAGGGCCAAGAGCCTCCTCATATATTAGAGGCCTACAAGGAAGTACCACCAGGGAAAAGTGTCTCAATGACAGGGAGAAAAAACACACAAACAAACAAACAAACAAACAAAAAAAGCCTATGTCCATGTTCCCTTTGGTGCATTGGTGGTAGTATAGATATCCTGTACTATATAGCTAAAATCCAACTGTAAGTGAATAGATGTCAGGTTCATCCTTCTGAGTCTGGGTTAGCTCACTCAGGATGAGCTTTTCCAGTTCTATCCACTTGGCTGCACATTGCATAATTTCATTGTTTCTGATAGCTGAGTAGTATTCCATTGTGTAGATGAACCACAGTTTTTTTGTTTTTGTTTTTTGTTTTTCTTGGCAAACCATTGAGTTCTATTGGGGTTACTTACAGGAGTAGGGGTGAGAGGATAGTTACAGGAACAAGAATGACTCAAAAACAGATGTATCACCAAAAGCCCAACCCAGCATGGATGACAGCTCACAAAATCTGAAAACTTGAACCTCATTATACAATCTCCAAGTAGCTCAACAGGGTGAAGAGTATCTTTTCCAGATAGCTTGGTTGGTCTGAGCCCCTGTGAGGCAACTCCTCTGATCTCTGCCTCTTCCAAGCAGCTCAACTGGAATGCTTCTTTCAGACAGCTTGCCTAGTCTGAGTCTCTGCTGAGAACCTGACCTTTTCTGAATATTTCTCTGCAGTTTTTATTGCTTATATAAACGGGATGAATGAGGGACCTAATCAATCTGGTGAGTTTCAGGGACTTCCTAAAACTTTTTTTTAACATTTATTTACTTCTTCAAGTTACATCTCAGTCACCTTCCCCTCCTTTCTCCTCCTCCCAGTCCCAACCTCCTTCCTTCTTCTCCCTCATCCCATCCTCCTATCTGCTTTTTTCTTTTTTTTTAATTTCTTCAAGTTATGTCCCCATCCCATTCCCCTCCCTACTTCTTCCTCCTGTCCCACTCTCCCACCCTATTCCCCCTCAACCCACCCATCCCCTCCTTTTTTTTAAGCTTAAGGTGTATCTTTCCCCCCAACAATTCCCCCTATCTGTCCAACAAATGGTTCTTTCTCTTATAACAATAAATACAACACAAATCAACAGAAATAATTAGGCCACAATTATGAGAGTTATGGCTTACCATATATTCCCAATGTCCAGTACATACTTATTTGGCACCTCACTTTAACATTCTACTATCTAACCATTTCCATGAGTTTAAAGTTCTATATCAAACTTAGCTTTCATTCTAACTTGTATTTCAATTTTAAAAACATCTTCTTAGATCCAGAACACCCTCTTAATTCCTAAACAACTCAAAATTTAACTATGAGACTCTAGCTATCTAGTCTTCAACTACCTCAGAGACCTGAGTGGGATAAATATATCTGGTTATACAGGAAGTGCAGCGACAGCAGCTTCCAAAACTAAGAAATGACATTCCAGTGGCTGCCTGGAGAGTTCTCATTTTCTCTCCATACATTACAGCATCAATCTTCAGCTGTTTGGCCCCGTTTCTCTGACAGACATTGATTGTGAAGCAGGAATTATGAAGGACTTGCCTACCCTGTCTTGGCAGAGCTAGGCTGTTGACTTACCTGCTTCCAAGTTTTGTCCTGTTTGGAGAGAACTCTGTCTACAGTTGAAGCAAGGGGTTTTTCTTGCCAAGAGATAGACTTGCTACTAATTCAACCATCTCCAATTGGAGATTCTTTGAGTACAATAGTTTTTTAATCCATTCTTCAGTTGAGGGACATCTGGGTTGTGTCCCGTTTTTAGCTATTACAAATAAGGCTGCTATGAACACAGATGAGGCAACTTCCTTGTGATTCAGTGAGGCAGTGAGGAGACATTTGGATGTATACCCAGAAGTGGTATGGTTGGGTCCCGAGGCAGAGCTATTCCAAGTTTTCTAAGATATCGCCAGACTGACCTCCATAGTGGTTGCACAAGCCTGCACTCCCACCAGAAATGGAGGAGGGTTGCCCTTTCTTCACACTCTCGCCAGTATGTGCTGTCATTTGAGCTTTTGATCTTAGCCATTCTGACAGGTGTGAGATGGAATCTCAGAGTCGTCTTGAGTTCCATTTCTCCACTGATTATGGATGCTGAGCATTTCTTCATGTGTCTCTCAGACTTTAGGAATTCCTCCTATGTGAATTCTCTGTTTAGCTCTTTTTCCCATTTTTAAATTGGATTGTTTGATTTCTTGGCATTTAATTTCTTGAGTTCTTTGTAAAAATTGATATTAGTACTCTGTCTCATATGGGTTTGGTGAAGATTTTTTCCCAACCTGTAGGCTGCCATTTGTTTGAATGACAGTGTCTTTTGCCTTGCAGAAGCTTTTCAGTTTCATGAGGTCCCATTTATTGATTGTTGGTCGTAGGTCCTGAGCTGTTGGAGTTCTGTTCAGGAGGTTGCCACTTGTGCCAATGAGTTCAAGGGATTTTCCCACTTTTTCTTCTAGGAGATTTAGTGTGACTGGCCTCATTTTAAGATCTTTGATCCACTTGGACTTAAGTTTTGTAAAAGGTGATAACTATGGGTCTAATTTCATTCATTTACATGTGGACATCCAGTTGTATCAGCACCATTTGTTGAAGATTCTGTCCTTTTTCCATTGTGTGGTTTTGGCTTCTTTGTCAAAAATTAGGTGACCGTAGGTGTGTGGGTTCATTGCTGGCTCTTTAATTTGATTCCATTGTTCTACTGGTCTGTTTCTATACCAGTGCCATGCTGTTTTTATTACTATTGCTCTGTAGTAGAGCTTGAAATCTGGGATGGTGATACCTCCAGATGTTTTTTTTTTTTATTGTACAGGATTTATTTAGCTATTCTGTTTTTTTTTTTTTTTTGGTTTGTTTTTGTTCCATATGAAATTAAGAATAGCTTTTTCCCAGGTCTATAAAGAATTGTGTTGGTATTTTGATAGGAAATGCATTGAATCTGTATATTGCTTTTGGTAGGATGGCCATTTTTATTATGTTGATCTTACCTATCCATGAGCATGGGAGATCTTTCCATCTTCTGATGGCCTCTTCAATTTCTTTCTTCAAGGTATGAAGTTCTTGTTGTACAGTCCTTTTGCTTGCTTGGCTAGAGTTACCCCCAGGTATTTTATATTGTTTGTGGCTATTGTGAAGGGAGTTGTTTCCCTGATTTCTTTCTCAGCCTATTTGTTGTATAAAGAAGGGCTTCCGATTTTTTTGAATTAATTTTGCATCCAGTCACCTTGCTGAAGGTTTTCATCAGCTGTAAGAGTACTCTAGAAGAATTTTTGGGGTTGCTTATGTATACTATCATATCATCTGCAAATAGAGATAATTTGAATTTTTCGTTTCCAATTTGTATCCCCTTATTCTCCTTTGGATGTCTTATTGCTCTAGCAAGAACTTTAAGTACTATATTGAAGAGATATGGCAAAAGTGGGCATCTTTGTCTTCTCCCTGAGTTTAGAGGAAATGCTTCAAGTTTCTCTCCATTTACTTTGATGTTGGCTACTGCCTTGCTGTATATTGCCTTTATTATTTCCAGATATGGTCCTTGGATTTGTCAAATGCTTTTTGACATCTAGCGAGATAATCATGTGGTTTTTTTTCTTTCATCTTGTTTATGTGGTGAATTACGTTGATGGATTTTCATATGTTGAACCATCCCTGCATTCCTGGGATGAAGCCTACTTGATCATGGTGTATGATACTTTTGATGTGTTATTGGATTCTATTTGCTAGTATTTTATTAAGTATTTCGCATCTATGTTCATGAGTATGATTGGTCTGAAGTTCTCTTTCTTTGTGGGTCTTTGTGTGGTTTAGGAATCAGGGTAACTGTGGCCTCATAGAATGAGTTTGGCAGTGTTATTTCTGATTCTATTTTCTGAAAGAGTTTGAAGAGTATTGGCATTAGCTCTTCTTTGAAGGTCTGGTAGAATTCTGTGCTGAAAAAGCCCTGTGCTTTTTTTGGTTGGGAGATTTTTAATGACTGTTTCTATTTCCTAGGGCTGTTTAATCTGTTAACCTGATCTTGATTTAGCTTCATTCATTAAGTGGAATCTATCAAGAAATTTGTCCATTTTGCTGAAGTTTCCATATTTGGTGGAGTATAGATTTTTAAAGTAAGACATAAATATTCTCTGGATTTCCTCAATGTCTGTTTGTTATTTCTCCCTTTTCATTTCTGATTTTGTTGATATGGGTTTTTCCCTCTATCTTTTAGTTAATTTGACTAAAGATTTGTCTATTTTGTTGATTTTCTCGAAGAACCAACCTTGGTTTCATTGATTCTTTGTATCATTCTTTTGGTTTCTAAGTTGTTGATTTCAGCCCTAAGTTTGATGATTTCCTGCTTTCTGCTCCTCTTGGGAGTGTTTGCTTCTTTTTTTTTCCAGTTCATCTTGTTTGGTTGTTAATTTGCTAATATGCGCTGTCACAATTTTCTTTTTGAAGGCACTTAGTGCTATGAACTCTCCTCGTAGCACAGCTTTCATTGTGTCCCATAGGTTTAGGTATGTTGTGCCTTCATTTTTGTTGGTTTTTAAGAAGTCTTTGATTTCCTTCTTTATTTCTTCCCTGACCCAGTAGTCATCCAGTGAAGAGTTGTTCAATTTCCATGTGTGTGTAGGCTTTCTGTTGATTCTGTTGCCATTGAAGTCCAGCTTTATACCATGATGGTCTGATAAAATACAAGGGGTTATTTCAATTTTCTTGTATCTGTTGAGGTTATCTTTGTGTCTGACTATATGGTTGATTTTGGAGAAGGTTCCATGTGATGCTGAGAAGAAGGTGTATTCTTTTGTGTTTTGCTGAAACGTTCTGTAGATATTTGTTAGGGCCATTTGATTCAAGAACTCTGTTAGACTCATTATTTCTTTGTTTGGTTTGTTCTTGATGATCTGTCCATTGTTGTGAGTGGGGTGTTGATGTCTCCTACTACTAATGTGTGGGGATTAATTGATGTGCGATTTAAGTTTTAGAAGAGTTTCTTTTACAAATATAGGTGCCTTTGTATTTGGGGCATAGATATTCAATATTGAGATGTCCTCTTGATGAATATTTCCTTTAATTAGTATGTAATACCCTTCTCTGTCTTTCTTTATTAACTTCAGTTGGAAGTCTATTTTGTTTGTTATTAGGATGGCTACTCCAGCTTGCTTCCTGTGTCCATTTTCTTGGAAAACCTTTTCCTACCCCTTTACTCTGAGATAGTGTCTCTCTTTGTTAGTAGGATGTGTTTCTTGTATGCAGCAAAATGATGGGTTTTGTTTATGGATCCAACCTGTAAGCCTGTATCTTTTTATTGGGGAGTGGAGTCCATTGATATTTATGGATGTTAGAAACTAGAGGTTGTTATTTCCCATTATTTTGGTATAGATGGTGGTCCTGTGTTTCTTTTGGTTTAGTTGCTGTGGAGTTTTCTGTTTGTTCTGTTTTCTTGGATGTAGTTATCTTCTCTGGGTTGGAATATTTTTTTCTCTTTCTTTCTTTCTTTTTTTTTTTTTTTTTTTTTTTTTTACTATTTATTACTTCAGTTTACATCTCTATCACAGTCCCCTCCCTCCACCCCTCCTGAGCCCACCCTCTCACCCTCCCACCCTCACCCCATCTCCCACCTCACCTACTCCTCCGGTGTAGGGTGCTACATTTCACACCCTTCAGTTCTGCAGCCATATGAGGACTAAGAACTTCCTCTTGCACTTGGGGCTTACATGGCAGCTCCACTAGGGCACTGTGTCGCACTAATAAGTATCAATGTCTATGTTCCTGTTCCTTTCAGTCTGTTGGTTGTAGGATAGTTATCCTGTACTATATGGCTGAGATCCAGTTATAAGTGAATAGATGCCATGTGTTTCTTTCTGGGTCTGGGTTAGCTCATGCAGGATGAGTTTTCTCTAGTTCCATCCATTTGGTTGCAAACTGCATGGTTTCCTTGTTTCTGATGGCTGAGTAATATTCCGTTGTGTAAATGTACCACAACTTTTTTATTCATTTTTCGGATGAGGAACATCTGGGTTGTTTCCAGTTTCTTGCTATTACAAATAAAGCTGCTATGAACATAGTTGAAGAGATGTCCTTGTGGTTTGGTGAGGAATCTTCTGGATGTATGCCTGGGAGTGGAATGGCTAGGTCTTGAGGTGGAGTTATTCCAGGTTTTCTAACATATTGCCAGAATGATTTCCATAGTGGTTTTGTCTTTATATGCCCCTGACTAATCTAGTTCTGCCTCATACTTTGAACGTGAGTTTCTGGCCAGTATCTAAGAAAGCCAAGTATCTGCTAAAATGTATTGTCAGACTGATAAATCTCTAAATGACCCCATACCTATATCAGAATCAAGAATCCTTTCTCATTATCCTCATTTTGTTCTGTGATATTTCTTTGTATTTTGTAGAGCTCTAATAATTTTTTTAAAATGCTCTTCCATTTCTTATTAAGTTTGTCCCAATCTTTTTCTATCAGAAGAATGCCATAGATAGTTATTTTTTAAACAAATGTCTGCAGTACAGTAGATTTGCTGAATAAAACAGAAATGGTACTTGTAATTTTCATAATTATTGACAAATTTCTTTCCACCAAGTTGTATCAATTCATATTCTCACAAATATTGTTCATATCCCCAATGCTTTTGATTTAACATGTTGTAAAGTTGAACTTATTTTTTTCCTCTTCTGGTAAAATAGATTGAGCTCGTCTCTGGAACTGATTCTAATTCATGTTTGTCTCTTTGAAGCAATTTACATGAAAATCGATTTATGTTGAATTTGAGAGCTCATATCTTTCCCATTTTCTGTCTTAGTCTTTCTTTTTTTCCTGGGATTGTTTCCCTCTTGAATCTGTAAACTTAGCCTTTCATGATTTGGATAATTAATGTTTCAGATATTTATGTAACATTTTGTTTTCCTTACTGTCTTCTTGTCATAGTATCTTTCTTCCCTAATTTTCATATGTTCATTTTCTTTTGCTGTTTTATGATTTTGTTTTTTGCACCAAATTATTAGACTTACTCCTCAATCTTCAATTAAAAATAATAAAAGTATATCTTAGCTTTCTTCTGTGTTTATTGTTTAAAATGATTGTAGGGCCTTGACATATCCATCTTGCTCATAAGGAGTCTGGCCTGTTTCTTAATGGTTGCAAAGTATCCTCCTATTCTGGAACCAGGACAAACACTTTCTCAAAGACATTTTTAAGGCTCAATGAAAACACATTTACAGAGACAAAAGGTTAAGTGATTTTAAGATGAAAGGTTAGATGGCTAGTAGGTCAAAGCAGAAAAGTTTATATGATTCTTAAACAACAGGTGAACTCTTGGTTGGGTGGCTGGTTCCTGAAATGTTCTAAGTACAGAGAGGGTTGCCACCCTTCACACAGAAAAGATGAGGCTGTGTAGCTTTACTATGGTGAAGAGCTATGAAGAAGAACCATAAACTGAAAATTGAGACATTCCAAAGTTTCCAAAATGAAAAATTCATGCACAGCTGTTTCGCTTTGAATTGTCTCATTGAGGGGATTTCATGTCTGTAAAAGCAAACCAAAAAAAAAAAAAAAAAAAAGACCGGCACTCTCCAGATACCCTGCTTTGACACAATATATCAAGGTTGAGTAACTAAGAGTTCAAGCAAGACACACGAGCACTAACCTGCCTTTGTCAAGAGGTAAGGGGACAAACCAAAACAAACAAACAAATAAACAAAACCTATCAGCACAGTGATTCCCTAACAAGAAGCACAATAAAATAACCAAATTTCTTTACCTTCAATGGCAGTGTTACTTGATGATTTTTGAACTACCTATAAGAAGCTAATTCCCAGCAATTACTGAGAAGCTATTACCTGGCATATTCCATAAAAAAAGTTCTCCATGTTTCACTTGGGATCCCATGACATCTTGTCTATCTGCAGAAGAACAGAGACCATCAGTGTGCCCCACTTTATGGGTGAGGGAAAGAAACACAGAAAGGGTTGAGTTTGACCTTAAAACCTACATCTGAGACACAAACTCAAACCTTGAGGAAAGCAAATCCCAGGTTTAAATCCTACACATTTTAAATTTGCTTTATTTGCTTTATTTTTTTACTTTAGACAGACAACAGAGAATCCAGAGCTTCTCAAATCTCCCTCAACCTATCACCATCCCAGTGTCTTCGTGAAAACCCAGCAAAGCACATATAAAATATGAACATATCATAGACACAAGAGAAGGATGAATTCCAGTGAGTTCACTGTAGTAGACTTGCTTCATCTTCAAATCCCCATCCTTGGAATGAAGTAGAGGAAGTTTCAATTAAATAATATGTGCACATGGTTTCATTTTTTTCTATTTTACAAGTGATTTGGGATCACAGGTCCAAGACTCCATTCCCTTTCTCTCTTTCAATCTACAGGTAAAATAATTACTTTAGCATTTGTTGCTGGTTCCTGGGAGGAAATCTAAATTCTCCTCCTTTACTGTAATAAACCTTATATGAGACCTGTTGCAAGACATGGCATGATTTACCCACTGTAATATCTTAACATTTGGTGGCATGACCTGAAATATTATCATAACAATCCAATTAGTCGCTTGTATTTCACATATCTACTGCAATACCTTTTGTTTAGTTAAATCATCTGTTTCCTAGATTTCCAAGTTACTGTTATGGATCCATCACCAGTAGTTTCTTTTCATTTACACTCCCAGGAAATGGGAGAATGTGTAATGTTTCAGACCCAGGACAAGTAGCTGAGGTGGATATTTAACATACCAGATTGGACCTGGCCTCCAAGTTTTCCCAGCATCTCTCAGTGCCTAACTGTTACAGGGTATGTCTGGCATACCCTGCTTTCTACCCTGAACTTTCCAGCCCAGGGAATGTGCTTCCCTCCCCCAGAAGCTTTTTCCTATATAATCCAGACATTTTGGTCTCTCTCTTCCTTTCTCTCTGTATCTCTCTCCCCTTGGGTGAATAGGCACTCTTTCTCTCTTTTTCTTCTCCCCTCTGTTTCCCTCCCCATGGTGACTTCCCTGATCTAATTCCTTGGGGCCAGTGAAATTGTCCAAGAGCTGCACCCAATAAACCTGCCTTTATATACTTTAAATCTAGTTTGTATTGACTCATTTTTGGGGAGAGATAAGTTCTTAGAATATAAGTGCATTCAGGTGAAATACTATGAATTGTCACGTGACAGATCATTAGACAATGTGGGTTTACAAATAATATTTAAGGGATGTATGTTTAACATGAAATGCAATAAGGAAATAGAGAGAAAGGAAGGAAAGAAGGAAGGAAGGAAGGAAGGAAGGAAGGAAGGAAGGAAGGAAGGAAGGAAAAATGGAAGGAAGGAAAGGTGGAAAGATGGAAGAAAGGAAGGCAGGTAGAGAGGAGGAGGAAAGGGACAGAAAAGGTTAGAGGGAAAGAAAGAAGAAGGGAGGAAGAGAGAGGGAACGAGCACAGAAATAGGGAATGGAGTAAAGGTCTGGCATTGAGTGTCTTCATGTTTTGGACTAAAGTAATGCGTTTTAAATTTCCAAGGTTTTGAAATAAGGGTTTATCTCATTCATAGGAGATATTGCCAATACACCCTATTTGACTGTGTATGGAGACGGAACATTTAACAAGGTAACTGAGATTAAATGACCCCGGAAAAAGACAAGACTGTTGTGTTTAAAAGAAGAAACACCAGAAAACCCTCTTTCTCTCCTTATGTTCTGTTAAGAATGGCAATGTGACTCCTGCAATTTTTCTTTCCCTTCTCTGCTGGATCTTGAGACCTCTGAGGGGAAGGGCTGATGGAGACCTTCAATTTAGTCTCTCTGCATGTCTGCCTGTGCGTCTCTGCCCTCACTGCCATCTGCTGCTAGAGAGAGCCTCTCTGATGGCAACTGGACACGGCTCTTGCCTATGAGTAAAGCACAATATCAGGAGTTATTTCATATATATAGATAGATAATAGAAAAAAGAAAGAGAGAGAGAGAAAGGAAAGAATGAAAGACAGTCATGTTTGCTTCTATGCTAGGTCTCTGGAGTATCCAGCCTCTGGTTCCTGGTGATGCAGGCAGCAGAGAACATAGGGAGGACACCAGAAAATTATAGCCTGCCCAATCAACTAAACAGGACTCACATGTGCTCGCTAAGACTGAAAAAGGCAAGCACCAGGTCCTCTTCATATATGTTATCACTGTTAGATTGGTGTTGTTTTGGGACTCCTAACAGTGCCAAAAGATAGATCTCTGACTTTTTTGCATGCTCTGAAACTCATGTCCTCCTATTGGGTCCCCTTATCCAGCCTCCATATGAGGGCTTTTACCTTGTCTTATTGAATCTTCTTTTGTGGTTTTTGTTGTAGTCTTTTGGTGGTCTGCTCTTTTCTGAAGAAGTAACAGTGGGAGAATAGATGTGGGGGAAAGCGGAGGTATGGGAGGAACTAGGAGGAGTGAAGGGAAGGGAAATTGGTTGGGAGCTTTATTATATGAGAGAAGAATCTATTTTCAATTAAGAAAAAGAATGGCTACGTGGGAACAATTCACAAAGACAGCTGTGTCTAAACACAAAGAGATTTCTCACAGAAGTAGAACCAGCTTGAACCGAGACCTTAGACTTGAGCCTCGGGATTCTCACATTGTACTATCTGTAGTATGAGCAACACTGATGTATTTTTTAACAACATCCCAAAGACTGATGCACACACATATTAGTTTGTTCGTAGATAGTTCTATCCCTGTGTTAAGGGCCCTATGTGCTGTCCCATGGCCATTGATCTTGGCCTTCCTTTGAATGGGACTTTTTCATTATCCTTTGGCTTCTTATGCTCCCAGAAGTGAGAAAGTGGTGAGCTGGAACTGGGGGCCAAGAAATCTTCATCAATTAGGTCTACCTCCCAGAAATGACGAAAAGAAAAAGTATGAAGCCAGAGAATGTTGCTAGTCTGGCTAAACCCCTGTCTGTCACTCTTGGGGCCCCAATAAGCGTCATCATTATACTCAACATTTCAGCTCTGCTAACAGAATGTTTCCAAAGAAACCAGAATACCAGATGACAAGATCCACTTGTGTGATCTGAAATCAGAATGGCACCACTAGAGACTGTCCAGTAGAGACTGACAGAACTTTAGAACCTATAAGGAGTTTGTGGTTGAGTACTTATATTTACAGGTAGGTTGATATTTCTTTTCAATTCTTTAGCAAGTTAACAAACATTTCATTTCTTTTTATTCCAGTAACTTAGCATACTGGGTCTATCCTTGCACTGGAGACCATGTTGTGTGTTTCTGCAAGACAATTATAATGTTATTGTGTCAAAACCCAGGGTGGTATGTGAGAAGAAGAGGACTGATAACAAAGTACCATCCTTTCACCAGGACTTGAGCTCTCTGAAACAAACGCAACCACTTTATCCTGTGCCATCCTAAAGAGTTTCCTTTGGTATATGTGGAGCAAATGGGAACTTCAGTCTTTTAACCTGGTGACTTTTTGTGTGAGTTAAGACAATAACAAGGGTGTGGTTCTCCTAAATAACAATACTTGAGGAACTTCAGCAGATAAACAGGGATGGTATAATATACATAATAGGTTATTTCTTTTCTCAGGATGGCTGGTTTCAGATAGGGCAGGTCATTTTGCTAAATAATGTTTTTGTGACATTAAAGTATTCCTGACTATTTTATAGGCATCAGCTAAAGCATTTCCAATTTTCCCATTTTTATCTGACACCCATGACTTTTGAAATAAGAATTGAGGACTCTCACTTTCAGGTGAAGGCCCTGAGATCACTCTCAGGCCAATTATCCTTGGTGTTCAAGAGAGGTCAAGTTCTTATCTGGGCAACCCAGAAGTCTGTTTGAGAGTAGATGTCTCCTGAGCAGGGCTCTATTTTGGGGGATATGTGCCAATCTGCACAAACCCACAAGCACAAGGGCTGTCATACCTTAACTTTTATCCTGTGAGTTCTGATGGTTTTGACTTTTACCAACTTTGCCACAGATTTTTTTTTTTCTCACATCCCTGTCAGGTCTCTACTTTGCACTTTCTTAACCTACATCCTTCCATTCTGTGAATGTCTTACTGTCAGAAGAGAAAAACTTTGGCTATTTTAGGACATGGCATTGGATGAATGTTTTAATTTAAAGTAATTATTCCAATTCATGCTGATACTGCCAACTGAGAAGGCATCATGCTTGATAGGAGGGTTAGGGAATTGCAGAGGTGAGGCAGGGGAGAGTAGTCCGACTTCTGTGTCTTAGGTCACATGGTATTCAAAGGATCTGTCAGTAATCCACAAAAGGAGTGATGGTCCAACATTGACCTTACTGCACATTTCTGTGCAAGGTTGATGAATAACTCAATCTCTGGACTCTACTGCAAGGTAATCAGTGATTACCTCAAAGTTTGAGATGAGTAAGTAATGTTCTGACATCCTCCAAATACCTTCAAGAAACCCCAGTTCCATGAGCCTCTGCCTATTCCAAACCACTCCCCTTCCTTCTTCCTTCCTGTTGTAGAGGTAGATAGATAAATAGAAGATAGATAGATAGATAGATAGATAGATAGATGATAGAGATAGAAGATAGATAGATGGATAGATACATAGATAGATGATAGATAGAGATAGAAGATAGATAGATGGATAGATAGATAGATAGATAGATAGATAGATGATAGATAGAGATAGAAGATGATAGATAGATAGATGATAGATAGATAGATAGATAGATAGATAGGAGAAAATGTAGATTTTAAACTTATGCTATTTTCCATGTCTTAACACACAAACACTACAACAATGGGATCGCTTTAAATGCAAAAATTGCCACACTTTGAACCTCAGCACTTTTATTGAGATGGAAAACTCCATCAGACAAATAGCATTTGGGGTTTCACTGTGAATTCCCTCTTCCCTTTTAGGAAAATGGGAAGTGATGCTGAAGTCTTCAGCAGCCATCCATCAACTGGTTAGGCCAATTGTGAAGGAGTTTTCACATTGTTATCCCATCTCCTTCTCTATAAGCTCAAATGTCTCAACCAGTTAAGTGGCAATGCCCTATCAGAAAGCTTGGAGACAAGACTAGCTACATAGTGTTTCAAAAACAATTTGTGGTATGTTCATTTTAGAGAGTATAGGAATAAGAGGGTGAAGGGGGCATTTTACTGGTTCATTATTAAGAAAACAAGATTCAAATGAAAGAGAGAACATTTAGTTTTGAATCAAATTAATTTTTATCAATAATATTTACTTCAGAAAAATAATGTTGTTCTATTTTCTTCACCAATTAAGCAAAGTTCTCCACTCTATTGTGTTTCTGTAGCCATTAATCATTTATCAGACCTGTGACCTCAGCTACAACTCTGAATATTTTCCTCAAGAATCATTTGAATACAGAATTAACTATTATCAGCATGCAAAAAGTTAATGTTCATGTAAAAAGTGACATTCACATAAGTCCAATTATTTGGGAATTTCCATAATTAAGGCTTGATCTGAAAATTATTTTCTATTGATACTCTGCCTAATATTCATTTGCACTTCATATTTGTGAAAAATGTACTCAAAGGATGATACAAATATGGAAAGTCCTAGCCTCAGTGGTTTTGGCAATCTTGTCTTTTAATTCCTCTTAAATCATAAATTGCTGCCTTCTACTACCTCTCCATAAAAATCTTGTTGGTAGGCATTATCATAGATCTCAACACAAATGGTGCTTTCTTGGGCAGCCACCCTACTCCAAGCCAGCTAGTTTTGTTCATGCTGTGTTGTATTAAATATTACCTATGTTAATTTCAGTTGCATCTATTATTCTAATATTTAAATCATAGGACTTGGTTAAATAAAACAAGAACTCACTCTTCTCCTTGGCTGCTCATTACGTGAAATATAAAAGATGTTGGAGTTACTTGTACCTGAATGTACAGCAGCTCCACCCACAGAGAAAGGTTCTACTGTGATCCTGTAACTCACTTTCTACAGTCTGCCTCCCCTCTGCAAGTGTCTCATCATACTGCAGTGAGTCGGGAAAAATCAGACTCATCATACTACAGTGAGTCTGGGAAATGCTCCTGTGGGGAAATTATCCAGCCCTGGCAAGCTTCAAAAGAGACCCGTGTTTGTGGGATCGTCTGTGTGGTGTCAGAATTCCCTGTGCAGACTGGTTCTAATAAATTCATTATATTATGATCAGAATGACTGACCAGCTGTTCCCTTCCCTAAAGTATTTGCATTTTTAAAAGTGAAGGAAAAGAGCATAAAACCAAGAGGCAAAGTTTCTGTTTCCCAGAATCAATGATCGTTGGGAAACAGTGTAAGGGGATGGCGAAGGGTGTGCTCACCAATTTCTCTTCACAGTATTGATATCAGTTAGATACGCTTTCTAAAATTCTCCAGTCATTTGCAAGAGTCTCTGGGGTACCACCTGGCCCCCATCTTCTGCATTGGTTTTCGTGTTTGGCAGCTCTTCCGTTCATTAAAATCACTTCGCACTGTAGAGATGCATGTGTAGTGGCTTCATTTGGGACTGATTCTCTCATCATGTTGGGTACAGGCTGACTCCCAGCAAGGGTCACAGCTGGTCTAGAAGAGTTAATTATCCTCAGGATGAAGCCACAAAGCCATAAGCCTGTCACTCAGGCCCTTCCTCCTGTCACTCAGGCCTTTGCATCTGCTGGCTAGTGCTTTTAGATTATCAGAGGAATAAAAAGGAACACCTATCACCAGTAAGACAGGCAAAATGCATTTCTACTTTAGGATAATGAGTGACTAAACCAAAAAACCACAAGGTACAAGTATCTATTATCATTCAACAGATCTCAAATAGACCCAGTGCTAGGGACTACACTAAAACTTTTTTTTTTAATTTAAAGGTAAACAAACCTATGTTTCTACAATATTACAATATATTGAGAGAAAATATATGATAAAATAGGACAGAAGCTAAACATTATCAAGTTAGTTACTGGTGACAAAATTAAACTGTGTAGAGCAGGATGTGGTTCCTTAATACCTTAAATAGCGGCTCTTGGGAAAATGATATAAAAGGCTTCCCTAACTTCAAGGATACACTGGGCTACAGAGTAATTCTTTCTCTTGAAGGAAACCAGAAAAAGAACAACAAACTCAGAAAACAAAATAATAAGGACATATCCCAAAAATAAATTTTAGCACTGCAAGGTTCTACACAAAATATTTTAAAAGACAAAGTCAGATTGCTTGGTCTAGGTGACTATGTTTAAAACAAAAAACAAACAAACAGAAAAAGCACTACTCACATTTCATTTGAGATCCAAGTTTTCTCTTCAATGTAAAAAATAATAATTTCAGGGGGAAATTGAAATCTATGTACTAGAAATAGGTTTGGTTTTGAGGAAGTGAGAGAAAAGAGGGAGGAGAGAGAGAGAGATATGAAGGGACAGAGGGAAGAATTATGGGACATGAGTCTAGACCTCAACATTTGGTTGATTTATGGGTTTTAAATGTCATAAAGAAAACAGTCATTCTGTATGTTAACTAAATGTAAAGGAGATAAAGAATGGAATGAGAAGGAGAAAGAAGTCACCATCAAGAGGGCAACCACTTGACACATTGACCTTAGAAACCAAGGCTTGGTTTTCTAGTGAGAAAATAAGCATCCATTGTCCAAGTCAAGAAATAATTATTATATATTGATTGTGAGCCTACCCTTTAACAGGTGAGCCACATCACCAGAGTGCATTTCTGTCCCCCTAGCAAAACCTGTGACTAGCTACACCCCTGAGAACCCAAGCTCCTGCAACTACTAGTCACAGGCCAGTCCACTCTGAGCTTTGTCCTGGTTGGTGCTTCCACTCTGAACGATGCAAGATTACAGACCATTGACTTAGTGGAGCTCAATAACTGCTGACTGAATAACCAGCAGAGCCACTAAACCAAAAACGACCATGTCAGTGAGGAAAGAACCAGGTTCCAGTGACACACAGATTCAGCCTCTTATCCACAGCTTGATCTGCCTTTCAGAGGAGACCTGCCAGTTTTCAGGACCATACAGGTTCTTTCCCCATGCCAATCCCTTGCCGATAAGTCCAATTGGGTCATAACCAGCTGAGGAGAGCTGCAGTTACTCACTAAGGTCCAGTCTCTATTACATGGACCTACTTATCATCCACAGGTAGGAGTATGGATCACAATATTATCCAGTTTCTAGAAACAGGTACTTCCTTGGGCACCAAAACCAATGGGCACCAGAAACAACCAGACAACACTAGAGTCAACCAGATGGTTAAAGTCAAGCGTAAGAACACCATTAAAACAAAAGAAAAACACAAACAAAAAACAACCAAGGCAATATGGCATCTCCAGAACCTAGCTATAATGCAACAGAAAGTCCTGGAAATCTACGCACAATCAAAACAGAAGAAAATGACCTTAAATCTGTACATTTGAAAATGATAGAAGTCTTAAATGAGGAAAACAAATTCTTCAAAGAAAAAAAGAAAAATATAGCAAAACAGATGATGTTATTTTTGTTGTTTTGTATTGTATTTGTTGTTATAAGAGAAAGAGCCATTTGTTGGACTGAAAGGGGAGCTGTTGGAGGGAAGAGTTACATTAAACTTTAAAAAAAAAGGAAGGGAATGGGGGGGTGAGGGTGGGACCAGAGGGGGAAGTAGGAAGGGCATTGTGATTGAGATGTAACTTGAATAAATAAATAATAGACTAAATGGTTCAATATCTGAAAAGAGAATCTGAAACAATAAAGTAAACACAAGCTATGAGATAATGCTGGAAATAGAAAACCTGGAAAAAAGAAAAGGAACTACAGACACAAGCATCACCAACAGATTACAAAAGATGGAAGAAAGAATCTTAGGCACAGAAGATAAAATTGAAGTAATTAATACATCTGTTAAAGAAAATGTGAAATATAAAAAGGCCTTACATAAATCTCTAGGAAATCAAGGACACTATGAAAAGACAAAAACTCAGAATATTAGGAATAGAATAAAGAGAAGACTACCAGCTCCAAGGGCCAGAAAACATCTTCAACAAAATCATAGAAGAAAATTTCTCAATCCTAAACGAAGAGTTGCTTATAACACTACAAGAGACTTACAGAACTGCAAATAGATTAGACCAGAAAAGAAATTCCTCCCATAACATAATAAAACACAAAATATACAGAACAAAGAAAAAAATGTTAAAAGCTACAAGGGAAAAGGTTCAAGTAACACATAAAAGAAGACCTATTAGAATAACAGTTGATTTCTCATCAAAGACCCTAAAAGATAGAAAGACCTAGTTAGACATCTTACAGATCCAAAGAAACCACAGATGCCAGCCCAAGAAAACTTACAGTCACCATAGACTGAGAAAATAGGATATTCTATGACAAAACTAAATTTAAACAATATTTATATAAAATTCATCCCTATAAAGATTTTAGACAGAAAACTTCAACCCAAGGAAGTTAACTACACCAAAAAACACAGGAAGCAAATAACCCCACTGAAGCAAAATGAAAGAATAAAAGCTCACTCACACAATACCAACATCAAGATAACAGGAACTAAGAATCAGTGGTCATTAATATTCCTCATCATCAATGGACCCAATTCCCTAATAAAAACACAGGCTAACAGAATGGATACCCAAACAGAATCCACCATTCTTCTGCTTCCAAGAAATACACCTCAGCAAAAAAGATAGACATTATCTCAGAGTAAAGAACTGGAAAATGATATTCCAGGAAAATGGACCCAAGAAGCAAACTGGAGTAGCCATTCTAGTATCGAATAAAACAGACTTTCAACCAATGCTAATCAAAAGAGATGGGGAAGGGCACTTGATACTAAACAAAGGAAAAATCCACCAAGATAAAATTTCAATACTGAATGTGTATGCCCCAATGAACAGGCACCCACATTTGTAAAAGAAACACTACTAAAGCTCATTTCCCACTTCTAACCCCACTTATTAACACAGTGCTCTCACCACTAAACAGATCAATGATAAAGAAACCAGAGAAATAATGAAACTAACAAACATAGTGAATCAAATAGACCTAACTAATATCTATAGAGCATTTCACCCAAACACAAAAGAATATACTTTCTTCTCAGCACCACATGAAAACTTTTCAAAAATTTACTGTATAGTCAGTCACAAAGCAAGCTTCAACAGATACAAGAAAATTGAAATAACTCCTTGTATTTTATCAGACAACCATGGAATAAAACTGGACTTCAACAATAACAGAAACAACAGAAAGCCTACAAGCTCAAATAAACTGAACAACTCTCTACTCAATGATCTGTGCATCAGGGAAGGAATAAAAAAAAAAGAAATTAAAGACATTTTAGAACTCAATGAAAATGAAGGCACAACAGATTCAAACTTATGGGGCACAAAGAAATAACAACAGATATTGAGGAAATCCAATGACTCCTTAGATCTTACCTCAAAAACCTGTACTTCACACAATTGGAAAACCTAAGCTAAACGGACTATTTTCTTGGTATATTCCATGTACCAAGGTTATCAATATTAGGTTAACAAATTAAACAGTCCTATAACCCCTAAGGAAATAGAAGCAGTCATTAAAAGTCTCCCAACCAAAAAAAAACAACAAAACAACAACACCAAAAAAAAAAAAAAAAAACCTAAGGCCAGATGGCTTCAACATAGAATTCTACCAGAATTTCAAGAAGAGTTAATGCCAATACTCCTCAAACTCTTCCACAAAATAGAAATAGAAGGAACACTGTCAAACTCGTTCTATGAAGTCACAGTCACCCTTATTCCTAAACCACACAAAGACCCAACATAAAAAACAGAATTTCAGACTAATTTCCCCTATGAATATTGCATGGAAAAATACTAAATAAAATATGTGCAAACAGAATCCAAGAATACATCAAAGGTATCATATACCATGATCAACAAGTTTCATCCCAAGGATGCAGGGGTGATTCAACATACAGAAATCCATTAGTGTAATCCAGCATATAAACAAGCTGAAAGAGAAAAGCCACATGATTATCTCACTAGATGGTGAAAAATCATTTGGCAAATTCCAAACCCCTTCATGTTAAAAGTCTTGGAGAGATCAAGCAAACAAGGACCATACCTAAACATAATAAAGGCAATTTACAGCAAGCCAATAGCCAACATCAAACTAAATAGAGAGAAACTTAAAGCATTTCCACTAAAATCAGGGAAAAGGAAAGACTACCCACTCTCTCCATATCTCTTCTACATTGTACTTGAAGTTGTAGCTACAGTAATAAAACAATTAAAGGAGAGCAAGAGGATGCTAATGGTAAAGGAAGAACTCAAAGTATCCCTATTTTCAGATGATATGATAGTATTCATAAGTGAAGCCAAAATTCTACCAGGGAACTCTTACAACTGGTAAACTCCTTAAGCAAGGTGGCTGGATACAAAATTAATTCTAAAAAAATCAGTAGCCCTTCTTTACACAAAAGATAAATGATCTGAGAAAGAAATTAGGGGGAAATACATTCACAATGCCCATAAATAATATAAAATACCCAGGGGGGATAGCTCTAACCAAGCAATGAAACACCTAACAAGAACTTCAAACCCTTGAAGAAAGAAATTGAAAAAGATATCAGAAGATGGAAAGATCTCCCATGCTCATAGATAGCTAGGATCAACATAATAAAAATGACCACCTTACCAAAAGTACTATACACATTCAATGCAATTTAATCAAAATAACAATTCAATTCTTTACTGACCATGAAAGAACAAATCTCAACTTCATATGGAAAAACAAACAAACAAACAAAAAGAACAGAATAGTCAGGCATGGTAGCACATGTCTTTAATCCCAGCACTCAGGAGGCAGAGGCAGGTGAGTTTTTTGTGAGTTTGAGGCCAGCCTGGTATACAAAGTGAGTCCAGGACAGTCAAGACTATTACACAGAGAAACCTTGTCTAGAAAAAAGTAAACAAAAACAAAAAACACACAAACAAACAAATAAAACAGAATAGCTAAAAAAAAAAAAAAAAAAAAACATGAAAAGTAGAACATCAGGATGTATCACCATCCCTGATTTCAGGCTATACCACAGAGCAATAGTAATAAAAACAGCATGGTAATGGCATAGAAACAGGCTGGTTGAACAATGGAATAGAATTGAAGACACAAAAATAAACCTACACACCTGCAGTCATTTAATTTTTGACAAAGACGCCAAAACTGTACAATGAAAAAGGAAAGCATCTTCAAAAATGGTGCTGGTTTAACTGGGTGTCAACATGTGGAAGAATGCAAATAGACCCATATTTATCACCCTGCAGTAAACCTAAGTCCAAATAGATCAAAGACTTCAATGTAAAACCAGACGTACTAAATCTAATAGAACAAAAAGTGGGGAAAAGCCTGGAATTCATTGTCACAGGAAACAATTTTCTGAACAGAACAACAATAGCTCAGGCTCTAAGACCAACAATCAATAAATGGGACCTTATCAATCTGAAAATCTTCTGTAAGGCAAAGGATAATGTTATCATAACAAAATGGCAGCCTACAGATTTGGAAAGGTCTTCACCAACCCTACATCCAACAGAGGGCTAATATCCAAAATATATGAAGAACTCAAGAAATTAAACACCAACAAACCAAGTTATCAAATCAAAAAATGGGATGCAGAGTTAACCAAGAATTCATAAAAGAGGAATTTCTAATGGACACAGGCACTTGATTAAATGCTCAACATCCTGAGTCATCAGGGAAATGGAACTGAAAAGGACTCAAAGTTTCCATCTCACACCTGTCACAATAGCTAAGATCAAAAACTCAAGTGGTAGCACATGGTGGTGGGGATGTGGAGAAAGGGGAAGACATCATCACTATCAGTGGGAGTGCAAGCTTGTACAGCCACTGTGGAAATCAGTCTGGTGATATCTCAGAAAATTATGAATACTCCTAACTTAATACCCACTCATACTGCTTTTTGGCATATATTCAAAAGATTCTTCACTGAGCCTTTTTACCCTCAACTATGTTCATAGAAACTTTATTCATAATAGCCAGAAACTGGAAACAACCCAGATGTCCTTCACTCAAAGAATGGATTTTTTTTTAATGTGGTACATTTACATTTAGGAATGCTACTCAGCTATCAGAAACAAGGAAATCCTGCAATTTGCAACCAAATGGATGGAACTAGAAAATCTCATCCTGAGTGAGCTAACCCACACCCAGAAATACGAACATAACATGTACTCACCTATAAGTGGTACTAACCATATAGCATACAGCATAGGACAACCATCCTACAACCCACAGACTCAAAGAGACAGGAACCTAGCATAACTACCCTACAAAAAACTCCACTGTATATTAGTATAGGGTAGTCTAAGTCAAGTGTAAGCTTTTTTCTTCTTCTTAATTTTTTTAGTTAGTGTTTCAGTCTCTGTAAGACTCTAAGGGAGTAGGTTGGCTGGCTCTGCTGATCTTCATGTGTTGATCTTGACTCCTCTAGGTCTCTCTATTTCTCCTCCCTCTCTTATTTAGGACTCCCAGAGCTTGAGCTTCACCTAATGTTTGACCATAGGCCCAAGTGTCTCATCCTCTCAACAAAGATTTTGATTGGAGGGGATTTTTCTCCATAGATTTCCATGAAGTAACCAAATTAAATAACATGCAGTGGACTGAAGACACGCATCAGAATTTGGGATTAGGGGAAAAAAATAATGTCATTCTCATTTGCCTCTATGTTTTTAAAGTTACTTATTATGTGATTTTTTTTTGGAATAAAGTAAATGTTAAAGGAAAACATTTAAACAAAACAAAAAACTCCAACCAGCAGTAAGTCATGAACCCTGTTTCCTGTTAGTGGAACACTTTACATTAGCTGGGATACTATATCAGGCCCCAGTACAAGAGGAAGCCTTTAGCCCTCATGTGACTGATGAGCTGAGGGGGCTGTAATCGAAATGGAACTTGAAAAATATAAATTAATATAAAAAGGAAAAAATCATTCTTCAGGAAGAAAATTTCTCTTTTCTTTTTCTTTCTTTCTTTTTTTTTTAACTATTTATTACCTCAATTTACATCTCCATCACAGTCCCCTCTCTCCACCCCTCCCAAACCTACCATCTCACTCTCCCATCTTCTCCCATCCTCTCCCCCTTCTCCCACCTATCCTACTCCTCTGGTATGGGGTGCCCCTATATAACAGCCCTCTTCACTTCAGCACCCATATGAGAGCTAAGAGGTTCCTCTTGCGTAGGAGGCATATATGGCAGTCCACTAGGGTAAGGTGTTCCACTGATTGGTAACCAAGTCCCTGTTCCTGCTCTTTTGGGTCTATTGATTGTAGGATGGTTATCCTGTACTATAATGGCTAAAATCCAGTTGTTAGTGAATAGATGCAATGTGTATCTTTTTGAGTCTGCATTAACTCACTCATGATGAGCTTTTCTAATTCCATCCATTTGGCAGCAAATTGCATGGTTTCCTTATTTCTGATGGCTGAGTAGTATTCCATTGTGTAAATGTACCACAGCTTTTTTATCCATTTGTCACTTGAGGGATATCTGGGTCATTTCCAGTTTCTATCTATTACAAATAAAGCTGCTATAAACATTGTTGGGGAGATGTCCACGTGGATTGGTGAGGAAGAGGTTTTCTATTCAGCTGAAGACATGAAATGTGAAGGTGCTGATATGATACCTGACAAAAGCAACTTAAAGAGCAGGGGTCTATCCTCGTTCCCAGTTTGAGGGTGGAGTCTTTGTGGTGAGGGAAGGAGACATGACAGCAAGATCATGAGTGGGGGGTCACTCTGCACCTGAAGTCAGGTAGAAGAAATGGCCCACCTTTACTTTTTGTTCAGGAGTACAACTAGTTCATGAAACCGCACTACACACACACACACACACACACACACACACACACACACACACACACA
>CAJQZJ010001006.1:1066535-1094524 GCA_907164525.1 Lophiomys imhausi
ACACACACACACACACACACACACACACACACACACACACACACACACAAATACCATAAGGTTTATTTTAGCTACTGGATCCAACCTTTCTACAATTATGCTTAAAGGGATACTCAGAACACACAGAGACAGAGACATGTATCCATGGTGATTTAAACCCAATGAAGTTTGCAATGCGAATTAACCATCAAAATATCCTTTCTTAGAATATGTTGTTTTCATGATCTGAGATAGAGCTTTCATTTGGACAGATTTTTTTTTCTTGTTGAGGCACAATTTTCTCTTCTTCTCCTTTCTCCCTTTACCTTAGAAGGTGTAATGAAAGAATGTTTACTAACTTCTCTTTCAAGAGTTTATTAGGTCTTCTCCAAAAATTTTGTTCAATATCTAACCTCTGATACCAGTAAAATTAGCTTGGCTTGAAAATCTATTCAGATTAAATTAAATTAATATGAAATTATAGATGACTATTATAATAAATTGTATATTTATAAAAAACCACATTAGGATTAGGATGATAGATCACTCACTAAAGTGCTTAGCATGAAAGCATGAGAATCCATGTTCAATCCTCAAAACCCACATTAGAAAAAAACAAATAAAAACCTTGACAGGTGGTATGCACTTCTAGTCCCAAAGCTTCCCAGCTAGAGACAAGTGGATTCCTGGGGTTCATTGTCCAGCCATTCTATCCTGCTGGATGAGTCCAAGTAGATAACTTTTCTATCTATGGTGGTCTTGTTCTGAGGGTTGGAACCAAAAGTTTCTGTCTAGCCTCTACATGCACAAACGAATGCATGAAATTTCATATGCATGAACACACACACACACACACACACACACACACAGAGAGAGAGAGAGAGAGAGAGAGAGAGAGAGAGAGATGAGGTGAAAGAAGAGCACATAGACACAATGAAAGTCTTCAGTGATGTCTAAAAGTCAAGAACTGTTACAGACAACCTGTAATATAAAAGAAGATAAAGGAAAGACATGACACAGGCTCCTTCCTGCAGCCCCAGCGACAGGGACCTTGCCATACATTGATTTTGTCCTATTGGTATGCCAGAGTGAGAGAATGTGTTATTCTATGTGGTCACCAGTCCAAGAAAACATGCATATCACGTTTCATTATAAATAATTTCCCTAACTCCTAAGCTGATAAATGAACCGTGCCTTTTATTTTCAGCCGTTTTTCCTTATCTCCCTACATATGCCCTGATGGACTCCTCTGCAACAACTGACAATATTTTTGTTTGTAGGTTGGGTTGGTTGACTTTGGTACTGAGTTTTTTACTAGATATTTCCAGCTGCCTCTGAACTTCCAGCAACCACTCTGTCTCAGCCAGTGGAGTATGGAGCTGCTTGCAGGGTATGTCACCATGCCCAGTTTTGATGTGGCGTCTTTCTTCCTTGCAGAGACTTCTTTTCCTATTCTTCTCTCCACTTGAATATTCTTCATTCATGATTATGCATTTTTTGTTTGTTTTGATTTGATTTTGCTAGATGGATAGATCTCTTTTTATGCCCCAAACTAGTCATCTCTTTTCTAAGTAAGAGTATATTTTATGTTCCCCTTTGTGTATCTGGTGGCAAGAGAGAAATTTTCTAATCACCTTGCTTGTTAAGACTGCATGACTACTCCCTCCCTAAGGCATGCTTGCATTTCTAACAAGTGGTGAAGGATGGATTTTGAGATGCCATACCAAGTAGACAGGCAAGATATATATATATATATATATATATATATATATATATTCAAGATATTATGTGTGTGTATATGTATGTATACACACACACACACACACACACACACACACACACACACACACATATACCACACTATGACTAAAACCATGCACACAAGGAGTTTAGTGTAACATAGCCTAAAGCTGTTATTTTCAGGTCTGTGCTTTCTCAATGAATAAAATGACATCCATAACCAATTAAGTTGAGTTCACGATAATAAATCATGATTCAGAATTTGAAATATTCCTTTTGACATGGCTAGTTTTCCCCATGAATGTATTTTGTGATGGTTCTTGTATGGGATCTCAGCTCAGCCTGTCAGTAAGAAAGCCTCTAAGGGTTACATACCGGCTCACTAGACTTTCCTTTAGTCTCTCCAGCTAAATCCTTAATATTTAGCCATTGACTCGGGAAGGGTTTATGGAGGGGATTTCTTCCTGTGGACAGTGTGGAGCCTTGATGACTACTGGGAGTGCCTAGCAGAGGAAGCTATGATTTCAATCTATGAAAACTCTCATTTTAATATCTATATTTTTCCCTTTGCTGTACCTCTGTTGAGGGAGATTAAATTCCATGAGGAGACATACTTTTGACTTCAAATGGTTTGGACACAGGTAGTGTGTATTTTTGTACATGTTAAATACAAGCATGTCCAAACTCTTAATTTAAACAACTAAGTCTGATATTTGTGAAAATTTGAGTTCAAATTCAAAGTTACAGTCTCATGGAACTACCAAAGACCAAACGTGGAACCCAACGAGAACCTTTTCTGGGGAAGTTCTGACAACGTTTGCTGCTGCTACTGAAGACTTTCTGAATGGCTGATAGATAGACACCCACATGCTGGTTTTATCAATAGGATTCCCTCCATCATTTGGGGCATAATCTAGAAAGATCAGAAAACAAAACAAAAATCATTGTCGTTACTCAGAGGATGAATGGTGCCATGCTTGTTTATTGCTTCCTGTTACTTTCAGAAGCCAATGTTTTTGACATTAGATATTCTCTCACATCGTATTCTATTTGCCTTAAATTACTGAAATACACTAAGCGTATGTCCCCCAGGACCCAGAGCTGCAGTGTAATAGGCTGTTGCTAATAGGTTGAAACTGTACGGCAATCCAGTTTTAAGACACAGCACAAATCTTTATCTAAAAGAAGGAACACCTCTCTCTTGTGTTGGAGGAGTGTGTTCACATTTCCTCTTGTGACACATTGAAATGGGGACTGCTTCAGGAGAAGTGATGCACTCTGGGCAAGGAGCCAATTTAAAAAGTCTGTTCTTTTCAGTTTGCTGTCACTTGTCGTGGTTAAACAAAACACAGAGGGGAAAAAGAGAAATTGGCTTCAGTGTAAATGTCAACATTCTGATTAAAGCAAACATGAAGCATTCAGGACTCTTGACAAAAAAAAAAAAATTGAAATATGAAGGGTATGCAAATGGGGGCCTTCTTTGGTGTGACTACCAGGACATGGGCTTTCTATTTTCTGTGCATGCTGAAGAAATCTGTGCAGCAGGGCAAGGTGTGCAGAAACAGTAAAAGAAAGGTGCACATTATATTTTCCTACTGTGACAGTTGGAACCTACCAAAATATTAGTTTGGAAACTACCTAACAGTTCACAAATCCGGAGAGGGTTACAAAGCTGCCAAGGACGACTAGTGCTTTCACTCAACTGTGTTTCTGGAAGCTTCTCCTTTCCCCAGTAGAAAATCCCCCAAAGTATTTCTTCAAGGGTTTCAAATGCTGTCTTTTATACAAGGGGGGATGGAGCATAAAGGAGAGACACGTTAATGTTAATTGCAGATCTGCAAGAAATGCTGTGCTATTCCTTCGCATCCTTTTTAAACACAGACCTGAAAATTTGAATTGTTTGAAATGCAGTTTGGAAGGATACTCAGCATGAATTCATTATATGAAATTTTAAAGGTAGAATAATACATTTAATTTTAGTAATTAAAATTAATGGGGAAATGAAAAGTAGCCAGTGTGCAATATTCCTCTCTCCTGCGGGGAAGATATAATTGGCATTTTGGATGAACATGCATGTAAGTAGGAGCTGCAGAGTGTGCCCATCTATCTGGCTGTGTCTCCATCAATGAATGAGATTTTAGTGAAATGTAAGGAAATATTTCATTGTCTGAGGTTCTTTGTTCTCCTTGATTCTCACTATCACTGAGTTTTCTGAATCAAACTTCTACTCAGAGTTTTATATTTCTTTTTGATTCATCCTTTGGATATTCCAAAACTTTCAATTATAGTGTTCTTTAGGCATACCATTGCTGACTTAGAAAATGTGGCTTCCCAGTACCAACCAGAAAAGCGCAAACTTGGACTATACTCTCAAGTCATTCTGTGCTGGCCTCACATTAACTTTGTATTCAATTCATAAATATTTCCTGGAGACTGAATGTCAGTCATTTTACCTTTTCCTCACCTTGTTGCCTGTGCCATTTCTAGTCTTAGCTTATTTATTCCTTTCTCAAAACACCATGTGCTTTTCTATTTCTGAACTTTTTTTTTCTACTTAGCCTTTTCCTTGAAGAGACCTTCTTGGATCTCCATCGCTACGACCACACAGATTTCAGAAATGCTTGTGAAAGGTAATATTTTCCTACTGTACTTCGTAATAACTTCTTCCTCTCCAGAACTCTAATAACATTTTATTTGTGATCCTAGGAATGTGCTCATTGTATTAGTCATAACTTTATATGCTGAACTTACAAAGAAAGAACCTTGAAGGCAGAACTTTCTTTATGCACCTCTATATTCTGCATAAAAGAAGCAGGTGGTGAGGGTGGGATGAGATCCCAATCTAGGTGACATGTCACCTGTCAATATTCAGATTCTCTTGTGCATAGAATGAATATAAATGTGCTATATAACTTATAGGGTATTGTCATAAATAAAGGTGATGATTTTATGGACTGTTGTAACTTTAAGGATTAACCATACTTTACATTAGCTCCATTCCTAAATGAATAGCATACTTGATGAAGTACAGTACATAAATGAATATAGCTGTAATATAAACATAGAAGATAAAGCATCAGAAGCATATATTTGCAAGACACTTTTTATCTGCTATTGGGGCAATAACTAAAAACCTGAAGGGCTGTTGTTAAAAATCTTAACAATGTACAAGTTACTCTTCTAACCCCAAAGCCATGGTTTTCCCCAAGTTGTCAGAAATGTTTTTCTGGGGATACTTCAACCAATAGAGAACGTTGTCCAAAAAGAACACAACATCCTAGCCCATCAGGGAATGTTGTCCTCCCCTACACATTAGAGTGAAGGAACTTCATTTCAAGGGTCATGTTCATTCTCAACCTCCTCCACTTCCCATGCTTTCTCCTACTTCCATCACATCCCATGGCATGTAGAATTTCCCATGCACTAAACAATAATTATATTTCCTGTTATAACTGCAGTTATGAAATACCAAGTTAGTGAGTGCTGCTAAAGACACTCATGAATTCTACCCACAACCTACTCTCCAGACAAATTGCTATGAATTCTGAGATGCGATACATGTACATTCTGCCCTTATCCTCCAGGGACCATAAAAGTTCCTGCAGTATAGAGTAGCATTCTTAATATTCTATGAAATGGAGACACTAGCAATTTCCTCAAATGACTCTTCATTTTCACAAAAATGAGACATCCAAAGCTATCTATAAGATTTAATTATTAAGTAATTAGGGTAAAAAACTAATTCTTGAGATGATTTTTAGTAGAATTTGCCATCATTCATTTATTCACTTGTAAATGTTTTTTTTCCCTCAGATGGAAGTATGAGAGCCATATCAAAGCTGAATCCATGGCTTGGGCTAAGTTCAGAACATTCTATTTCTGTTCTAGTTATCCCTTGGCCTAGACCTAGAAGCTGTGGCTTCCATACAACTTAATCTTCTGCAAACCTGGACCTTGAAGGCTTCAGCTTCCAGCCTCCATCTGCTAACCTAGGCCTGGAATGTTTTTAGTCTCTGAGACTTACCACTAAATAAGCTTGTTCTTTCTAGTTCTTTCTTTGCTTTTGCTGGCTGTTTCAACTCAGCTGTTGAAACTCCTATATAAGATGACTTCAAACTGGATTCTCCCCACTTCTCAGTCACTTGCTTTGCTTGGAAAACCTGGACATTGGGAATGTATGCTAAACCATATAACTCTTATAATTGTGGCCTATTTATTTCTGTTGTTTTGTATTGTATTTATAGTTATAAGAAAAAGAACCATTTTTTGGACTGAAAGGGAGAGCTGTTGGGGGGAAAAAAGAAATACCTTAATCTAAACAAAAAAAAAAAGAAGAGAAGAGGATGGGGGGGTTGAGGGGGAGGAGGGTGGAAGGGTGGGACTGGAGGGGGGAGTAGGGAGGGGATTGTGATTGAGATGTAACTTGAAGAAATAAAAAATAAATTATTAAAAAAAAAACCTGCCTCTGAACTCCATGAACTGCACTGACTGCACAAACTGAACGGAACTGTATAAACTCACTTGAACTCAACTGCTCTCAACTGAACTGCACCAAACTGAACTCTACTCCCAAACTCTACTATGCTTTCTCAAGAAAGAACCCTCTGTTCTTTCTCAGTGATGCTCTTCGATAGCTTCTCTTTCCTGCCTTTTCTTGTGGGAGTTGGGCATATCCTACCTCTGACTCATTCTGTCAAATCTTTCTCTGATTCATCACTTTGTCTGCCTCTCAATTGGTTATAATGTTTTGGGATTAAAAGTGTGCACTAAATTCCAGAGGGATTAAAGGTGTGTATTCTAGCCGAGGTATTTAAGTTGTGCACTAAGAGCATGTCTGTATTTCAGGATCACACAGACCTAGGTCTTTTGATGTGATCTCTTGCCAGAGCAGCCATGTTGTTGGATTAAAATTCCTCTACATTCACTCATTCAGTGTTGTCTGCTGGCACATACACCTCTCTTTATAGTGTTATTCAGTAAATAAAGTATGGGACATAAAGAACCTGGTGTCTCTGGTATCTTACAGTCTTTACGTGGAAACTACAGTATCTTTCAACAAAAACTATGAAGCCTGAACAGGAATACCTAAGAGATTATCAGAGATGTAGTTTAAATAGGTGAATTTAAGTCAGAGGCACACACATTCTCTGCTTTTTGCCAGCAACCTGACACCTGGTGCAAAACTAAGCAAGTATTTTCTAGTGGGTGGGGTCTACTTCTCCTTGTGGTACACTGTACTCCCCAGGAGAAGCAGAGCAAGATTGGATGCTTGCTGGCCTATATCCCACACCTCCTCATCTCAGATCTGTGTACATAGACTCAAAAGGATGGCTTTTACTGTTTTTGTTTTCCTGTGGAGAAAAATACATGCTCCCCCCATCAAAGTAAACACTCTGGAAGTAGTTGGGATTGTTCAGATTTCTTTAAAGACCTTGACACCACTTACCATTGCTTTTCGACTGCATGAAGCATAATGAAATTGAAATCTCTCATGGAGCTTTTCTTCTCCTTCTTTGAGCCTTAACAGAAAGCAGTAGGGGATATTCAGGCTACCAATGTTGCTGCCATTTCATCATTTGCTTTGGTTTGTTCTTACAAAAATAAATGGCAGTGGCTTAATCTTTTTTTTTTATTTTTGTGTACACATATGTGTGGCTTAGAGGAGCCCTGAGACTTGTCATTTGTCTCTTTTTCCCTCTCCCATCTCCTCCCTCATTCTCCCCACTTTTCTTTTCTTCATCTGGTGCAGGACAGAAGTTTGAGATTGAATGAAGGCCTCTTCCTATAATGCTTTTGACAGGAGCTTTACTACTTTTCTTTTCTTTCCTTTCTTTTCAATTATGGCCCTGGTACACACTTTACATCAAGACTTACTGGATAGTTACTGGGAATTCATACAGGGTCCTCTTTTGAACAGCTTGGAATCCTTATTAGACATTTTTTTTTATTTTTAATTTGATGTTCTCTTGTTCTTAACTTAAAAAAAATTGCTTAAGTTACATCCCCATCTGAGCTCCTCCTTCCATGGGACCCAGTCCCACACTCTCACCCTCTTTTCCCTTTTCTTCCTCTCTTCCTTGGATGAGAGGAGCCCCAACATATCAACCCACTTCAGTTAAGGGTCTCAATTCATCTGGATCTTCTCTACTCATAAGGATCATCCTTGAAGTTTTCTGATATTTGGGAACCTGACTTCTGTGTTTTAAGCGCTGAGCCCTTGACTTTGGTCCTCTTTTTTGGTCTTCTTCTGACATTTTGTTTTTGGCAGCTGAACCTAAATTCTCTATGAAATCATACAGAACAGACCAAGTTCTGCTAATCAAAGGTTACATCATGATTCTTGTCTTCTTGAAGGAAAGAATTCAATACAGAAATCCAGCTTAAGTACAACTTTATTTAGCAAGCAAAGACAAGCAAAATGCAGGGTATTTAGGAGAGGGAGAAAGATTGAGTGAGGGACCTGAAGGGCATGTGACAACTGATTGGGTTCTGTGCTGCAGATATTTTTAACATTTTGATCAATTCTTATCTGGTAGGTAGAATGCTAATGGGGTAAGCTGACTCCTTTACATGGTGGACCAAATCTTAATTTAGGAAACTTCTTCCCCCAGTCATCTTGAAATCTCCCAGAAAAGTGGCTGGATGAATGAATTAAGGCTCAAAATCACATTCTCTAGATGTTTTAATGAATCTGGGGACTTCTGGTAATACAGTTCTTGTTAGTGGTAGTGCATGACAACAGAAACCTTACAAACTCATGGAAATTGAACAACTCTCTACTCAATGTCCATGGGGTCAGGCAAGAAATAAAGAAAGAAATTAAAAACTTCCTAGAATTCATTGAAAATGAATGTACAACATACCCAAACTTATGAGACACAATGAAAGCAGTGCTGAGAGGAAAGTTAATAGCACTAAGTGCCTTCATAAACAAATTGGAGAGATCTCATGCTACCAATTTAACAGCACATCTGAAAGCTTTAGAACAAAAGAAGCAAACATACTAAAGAGGAGCAGATGGCAGGAAATAATCAAACATAGAGCTGAAATCAATGAATTAGATACAAAGAGAACAATACCAAGAAACAACAAAATCATATTAGAAAACATTTGCCTAAATCCAATCACCTCAGGAACAACCTCTGTCTTGCTGGCAGGGTCAAAACTAAATTCATCTTCCCAGGCCTCAGAACTAAGCCCTATCCTGCTTCTTCAGGTGTTTTATGTTTATTTGTTAACCAATAAATAATGTAAAGAAGGAAGTTGCTATTTACATAAACTAAGGCACACAAGTCATGAATTTAATTCCTGTCATTAATTGAATTGGCTACCCACAGCTTGTCTGCTCCTTTGTTCCCTTGTAGTTCTGAATTCCAGGCCAGAAGTCCAGAGGGGACTTTCCAAAATCTCAGTTGAAAACAGGTAACCCAGATATGACCCAGTCACCAATATTTACTACCTTGCTCAACCCCTTGTGTCAAAATATGATTTGACAATTCTGTAGCCCTCCCTGTGCCCCCTTGCTTTGGGGTTCCATCCTTGAAAAATACTCTTCAATTTCTCTTTTGGTGCCACAGTTCAGCTCCTGAATTTGTTCTGCTGCTCTGATCAATCAGAAGCAGCCTGAATACAATAATAGTTTGTTATCTGCTTAAATACTTTTTTAAATTTTTATTTTTATTTTTGTTATAATTTAGGTAAGCATACAAAGCACTTGGCTTCATCATGTCATTTTCATGGATACATGTCACTGTACTTTGCAAGGCTATTTTTCTTGTAACAATAAATATAATGCAAAACAATAAAAACAATTAGGCAACAATTATGAAAATTATCGGGTATGACATACATTCCCAATGTCCAGTCCATATGGATTTGGAAACTAATAAGAATATTCTACTATCTATTTTTCTAGATGAGTTAAGATGAACTTTCAAAGACACGGTCAGTTCCTGAGTCTAGACTGTTGTCCCTGACTGGTCAGTTTTTGCTGCCTAATTCAAAAACAAACATCTTGCTTTGCTGAACTCTTGTGACTTCTTGGATTGTTTTGGTTATTCAGGCCCCAAGAATCAAGAGTTGTTTCTTTGAGATAATCAAGGAGATAGACAATGCCTTAAGTAATTCAGCTAAAAGGTAGAGAGAGAATATCTAAATTACAAACAAAATCAGAATGAAAAGGGGGACATAACATGAGACATCAAGGAAATCGAAAGAATCATTAGGTCTTACTTCAAAAACCTGTATGCCACAAGACTACAAAATCTAAACAAAATAGTCAATTTTCTTGATAGACATCACTTACCAAAGTTAAATCAAGATCAGCTAAGCAATTTACAGAGATCTATGACCCTGAAGTAAATAGAAACAGTCATTAAAATGCTCCCAACAAAAACCAACCAAACAAACAAGCAAAAAAACAACAGCAAAATGCCCAGGGCCAAATGGTTTTAGTGTAGCATTATACCATAGTTTAAAAGAAGACCTAATACCAATACTCTGCAAATTATTCCACAAAATAGAAACAGAAGGATCATTACCAAACTCATTCTATGAGGTCACAGTCACCTTGATACCTCTACCTCAAAAAGACTCAACAAAGAAAGAATTTAATACCAATTGCCAGGATGATCATTGATAAAAAAATTCACAATAAAATACAAATTGATTCCAAGAACACATCAAAACCAACATACACCATGACCAAGTAGGTTTCATCCCAGAGATTCAGGGATTATTCAACATATGGAAATCCATCAGTGGTAATCCATATAAATAAACAGAAAGAAAAAGGAAAAAGAAAACATAATCATCTCATTAGATGCTAAGAAAGCCTTTGACAAAATCTAAAATTCCTTCATGATTAAAGTATTGTAGATGAGAGATATAAGACACATACCAAAACATAATAAGGGCAATAAATAGTAAGCTGATAGCCAACATCAAATTAAATGAAGAGAAACTGAAAGTAATTCCACTAAAATCAGGGAGAAGGCAAGGCTGCATGCTCTTTCCATATGAATTCAATATGGTACATAAATATCTAACAAGAGCAATAAGACAACGAAAGGAGATCAAGGAAATACAAATTGGAAAGGAAGAAGTCTAAGTAGAGTTCTTTGAAAATGATATGATATATCCATAAGTGACTCTAAAAATTCTACCAGAGAACTCTTACAGATGATAAACATCTTCATCAAAGTGGCTCGATGAAAAATTAACTTTAAAAAAATGTGTAGCCATCAATGACAAACTGACTCAGAAAGAAATTATGGAAAAATATCTTTCACAAATAGCCAGAAATGATATTGGCGTAACTCTAACCAAGCAAGTCAAAATCTGTATGACAAGAACTTAAAGTCTTTGAAGAAAGAAATTGAAGAAGATATCAAAGATGGAAAGATCTCTCACTCTCAAGGATCAGTTGGTTTGACATAGTAAAAATACCCATCTTACCCAAAACAATGTACAGATTCAATGCAATTCCCATCAAAATTCTAATCCAATTCCTTACAGACCTTGAAAGAACAACTCCCAACTTCATATGTGAAAACAAAAATCTCAGGATAGACAAAATAATACTATACAATAAAAAACTTCTGGAGGTATCACCATCCCTGATAAATCTGTACTAAGAGCAATAGTAATAAAATCTACATGATATTGACATAAAAAATAGGTTCATAAGTGGAATCAAATTGAAGACCAAAAATAAACCCACATACCTATGGACACTTGATTTTTTTATAGGGAAGCCTAAACTATAAAATGGAAAAAAGAAAGAATCCTAAAAAAAATGGTACTGATCTAACTGGATGTCTGCATGTAGAATATTGCAAATAGGTCCATATCTATTACCCTGCATAAAACTCAAGTCCAAGTGGATCAAAGACCTCAACATAAAACTGAATACACTAAATCTAATGGAAGAGAAAGTGGGGAGTAGCCTTAAATGTATTGTCAAAGCTCTTGCACAACATAGAAACAGAAGGAATACTGCCAAACATATTCTATGAGGCCACAGTCACCCTGATTTTCAGATGATATGATAGTATACATAAGTGACCCCAAAACTTCCAGCAGAGAACTCCTACAGCTGATAAACTCCTTCAGCAAGGTGGCTGGATACAAAATCAATTCAAAAGAATCAATAGCCTTCTTTACAAAAAGATAAAGGGGCTGAGAAAGAAGTAAGGGAATCAACATTGTTCACAATAGCCAAAAACAATATAAAATACCTGGGGGTAACTCTAACCAAGCAAGTGAAATACCTGTATGTTAAGAACTTTAAGTCCTTGAAGAAGATATCAGAAGATGGAAAGATCTCCCTTGCTCATGGATAGGTAGGATCAACATAATAAATATGGCCATCTTACCAAAAACAATATACAGATTCAATGTGATTCTTATCCAAATACCAAATAAATTCTTTACAGATCTGAAAAAAAAACAATTCTCAACTTCATATTCAATAACAAAAGACCCAGAATAGCTAAATCAATCATGTACAATAACAGAACATCTGGAGGTATCACCATCCCAGATTTCAAGCTGAACTAGAGGGCAATAGTAATAAAAAACAGCATGGTACTGGTATAGAAACAGACCAGTTGACCAATGGAATCAAACTGAAGACCCAGAAATAAGCCCCCCAAACACCTACAGTCACTTAATTTTTGACAAAGAAACCAAAACCATAGAATGGAAAAAGGAAAGCATCTTCAATAAATGGTGCTGGTCTAACTGGATGTCAACATGTAAAGAATGCAAATAGATTCATACTTATCACCCTGTACAAAACTTAAGTCTAAGTGAATCAAAGACCTCAACATAAATCCAGACACACTAATATTAATAGAAGAGAAAGTGGGGAAAAGCCTGGAACTCATTGGCACTGGTAGCAACTTCCTAAACAGAACACCAATAGCTCAGGCGCTAAAACAAACAATCAATAAATGGGACCTTGTGAAATTGAAAAGCTTCTGTAAGGCAAAGGACACTGTCCTTAGAACAAAATGGAAGCCTACAGACTGGGAAAGAATCTTCACCAACACAACATCCGACAGAGGGCTAATATCCAAAATATATAAAGAACTGAAGAAACTAAACACCAAAAAATCAAATAATCCCATCAATTAATGGGGTACATAGCTAAACCGGGAATTCACAGAAGAGGAATCTGTATAGGCCTAGAGGCGCTTGAAGAAATGTTCAACACCTTTGGTCATCAGGGAAATGCAACTTAAAACAATTCTGAGATTCCATCTCACACCTGTCAGAATGGCTAAGATCAAAAACTCAAATGACAGCACATGCTGGCAAGGATGTGGAGAAAGCTGAACACTCCCCCATTGCTGGTGGGAGTGCAAACTTGTGCAATCACTTTGGAAATCAATCTGGAGATATCTTAGAAAATTGGGAATAATTCTACCTAAAGACACAGCTATATCCCTCTTGGGCATATATCCAAAGATTCCAAATTAAACCACAAGGACATTGCCTCAACAATGTTCATAGCAGCTTTATTTTGTAATAGCCAGAAACTGGAAGTTACCCAGATGTCCTTCAACTGAAGAGTGGATTAAAAAAAAAAAAACTATGGTATATTTATACAGTGGAATACTACACAGCTATCAGAAATGAGGAAATCATGCAATTCGAAACCAAATGGATGGAGCTAGAAAAGCTCATCCTAAGTGAGCCAACTCAGTCCCAGAAAGATAAACATGGTATGTACTCTCTTATATATGGATATTAACCATACATCACAGGATAACTATCCTACAACCCACATACCCAAATAGATAGGAATGCAGCATATCTATCCTAGGAAAACTTTCACCCACCAGTGAGTCATGGAATCTGCTACAGGTTATTGGAACACCTTACTCTAGATGGTATGCCATATCAAGCCCCAGTACAAAGGGAAGCTCTTGGCCCTCCATGACTGAAGATCTGAGAGAGTATGATATGTGAGGGCCCACCTCATCTGAGGAGGAGACTACCAAGTAGAGGAACAATGAGGGAGGGAGGGAGGGAGGGAGGGAGGGAGGGAGGGAGAGGCCAGGAGGGGAGGAGGAAGGAAACTATGTTCTAGAAGAAACTTGAGAAAACAAAATAATACTTTTTTAAGAAAAGAGTTAATAATCTTAAAAAATATAATAAAAATACAATACAAAAATTTCAAACTATAATTTACCAAAGGTATACTTGGCTAACTGGAATAAAAGGAAATTGGCCTTAATTTCAGATTAGAATGTTAGAATGCAGGTGGCCACATAGCTCACACAAACTTGATAGCAGCTTAAAAGTTGTTTTTTTTTCTGTAGATATAAAGAATATTTTCATGGTTTGGCATTAAAAAGCAGGTAAGAGGTTTAAAATGCTGTAAATAAATTAAAGGTCACTGCAGTTCAACCTGGTTTTCTAAACCTCCTAGAGTTGAAAAAATTTGGAGCTAAGGTAAAATATATGAGAAGGGTGGTGCCTTTAACTCCAGGAGAGACAGGAGGATCACTATAGATTTAGTTGTAAACTCTAGAGTTACAAGGAACAGGGTGGTGATGGTACACACCTTTAATCCCACCATTTGAGAAGGATACACCCTTAATCCCAATACACTAGAGACAGAAACATGCAGATTTTAGAGTTCAAGGTCAGCCTGACACGAAGCAAGCTCTAAATAGAGAAAAATTTCGATCCAGGGGTGGTGGAGCACATCTTTAATCCCATCAGTTGGGCAGCACATGCCTTTGATCCCAATACTTAGAACGCAGAGACAGGCACATAGGATTTGGAAGGATTTAAGTTTAAAAGCTACTCACAAAAGGCATGATAAAATTCAAAGAGAATTGTCTTTGAGATCTCAAAATATATACACTAAAGATTTGTTTAGTTCCAAGATATCAAAATAATTTTTCTTAATCTCAATTGAAAGATAATATTTTTAATATTGTCCAAAAAAAAAAACAAATTTTCTCCATGAAAAATATTACCTGACCCCCCCCACAAAAAAAGTAGTGTCCCAGAGTTAAGTTAGGATTAGGGCAGGGCTCTGTTCTTATATTTCCAGGAGATTTAAAGCATCCATCCAAGGAATCCAGGGACAACTGGACAACTGAATCCTCAGAAGAAAACAGATCAGACACCAAAGAAGACAAGTAGCCCAGAAGATCCATCCTTGCAGACTTCCTCAATAGCTGTTTCCTCAAAAGTCTACAGCCACAACAACCCAAAATCACTAAGATTGTTCAGCTCCACAGACTGGTCCAGCTAGAACTCCAGTAAAGCTCTGAAGTTCAGCTTCTGTCTATAAACTTCTTAGGACATTTAAATAGCTGAGCACAAAATGACTGATACTCAAATAATTCTATTAACATTTTTAACAATTTTTCCATTCTTATTTGGGCCCAAAACAGTTTACTATGTCCCAAATCAGCAGGAAGTCATTTTAAGAGAAAGACTTCCCATCTCCAGAAGGTGTGGTGGGTGTTTTTCCCCCCTCTGGTCATTTGATGGGTTATAGGTAATCTTGTTATTTAGAGGGAGAGATTACAAGGTGTTAAATGGTCTTGTTAAATAGGTTTTGGAGGTTAGACCCCAGGGCTTCTCTCTTTTTCTTTTCTGTATCCTTCTTTCTCACCTATGTAGGGGTGAACAGACTTGAGAAAAAATGGGACATAGACATAATATAGGAATGATCAGGAAAAAAGGACAGATTATTGAATATACCCTTCTACTTTCGTATATTGATACAAAATTAAGACTTATTTGGATAAATTGGTATTGATCTTTGAATATTGATGCAAAATTAAGATTGTATTGGGCTACATCTGTATTGAAATTTGTATATTGATGCACAATTAAGATTATAGTTAGCCGCATTGGTATTGATCGTTGTATATTGATACAAAATTAAGGTTAACTCTTTTTCAGGTATTGTACCTAGGTAATGCTTAAAAATGAAATGTGAAGTTTGGCCTTTTGCTACCAACTGTCATAAACTCTTTAGGATAATTAAGAAATGCAAACTAATAGTCAATCAAGCATGTCATTTTGTTAGGTACTAGGACAGTCTATCACAGTTATTTTCTAAGATAATCAGAAATCAACTTGTTAAGAGACAAGCAACATTTGCTTATCCAAATATAAGAGATAGATAGTTGGTCTTCAAAAACCTAAAGAGATCTGAAGAAACATTCAAAGATGTTTTCTTAACTGAAGATTTTTTTTGATATCGAGACATGTCAGCTCCTGAAGCACCCCCTATTCTACTCCAAGTAAAAGATGAGCATCGAAGAATCTCCAATTGGAGATGGTTGAATTAGTGGCAAGCCTATCTCTTGTCAAGAAAAATCCCTTGCTTCAACTGTAGACAGAATGCTGTTCAAACAGGACAAAACTTGGAAGCAGGTAAGTTGACAGCCTAGCTCTAGCAAGACAGGGTAGGCAAGTCCTTCACAATTCCTGCTTTATAATCAATGTCTGTCAAAGAAATGGGCCAAACGGCTGAAGATTGATGCTTTAATGTATGGAGAGAAAATGGAAACTGTCCAGGCACACTGGTATGTCATTTCTTTGTTTTGGAAGCTGCTGGCCCTGCACTTCCTGTATAATCAAATATATTTATCCCTCTCAGGTCTCTGATGTGGTTGAAGGCTAGATAGCTAGAGTCTCGTAGTTAAATTTTGAGTTGTTTAGGAATTAAGAGGGTGTTCTGGATCTAAGAAGATGTTTTTAAAATTGTGATGCAAGTTAGGATGAAAGCTGAGTTGGATATAGAACTTTAAACTCACGGAGATGGTTAGATAGTAGAATGTTAAAATCAGGTGTCAAATACATATGGACTGGACACTGAGAATGTAGGGTAAGCCCTATAACTCTCATAATTGTGGCCTAATTATTTCTGTTGTTTTGTATTTTATTTATTGTTATAAGAGAAAGAACTATTTGTTAGACTGAAAGGGGGAGCTGTTGGGGAGAAAAGATATACCTTAAACTTAAAAAAAAAGGAAGGGGATGGGTGGGTTGAGTGGGAAGAGGGTGGGAGGGTGGGACTGGAGGGGGGAGTAGGGAGAGGATTTCAATTGAGATGTAACTTGAAGAAATAAAAAATAAATTTAAAAAAATCCTGAAATTAAAAAAAAATGTATTGGCACAGAAGACCACTTCCACAAAACGACAATAGCTCAGGCACTAAGATCAACAATTAAATAAATGGGACCATATGAAATTGAAAAGCTTCTGTAAGGCCAAAGACACTGTCAATTGAACAAAATGGTAACCTGCAGAGTGGGAAAATATCTTCATCAACCCTGTATCCAACAGAGGGCTAATATCCAAAATATATAGAGAATTCAACTAATTAGACATCAGCAAAGTACATACCTAATTAAAAACTGGGGCATAGAGCTAAACAGAATTCTTGACAGAGGAATCTCTAGTGGCCAAGAAACACTTAAAGCATCTCAACATCCTTAGTCATCAGGTATATGCAATTCAAAACCTCTCTGAGATTCCATCTTATACCCATCAGAAAAGCTAGTGTCAAAAAGTCAAGGGATAGCTCATGCAGGTGAGAATGTCAAAAGGAATAGTCTTCCAGTGCTGGTGGGAGTGCAAATTTTATGACCACTTTGGAAATCAATCTGGAGCTTTCTCAAAAAATTGGGAATATTTCTACCTCAAGACCCAACTACAACACTCCTAGGCAGATACCCAAGTTGCTTCACCATACCACAAGGGTACTTGCTCAACTGTGTTCATAGCAGCTTTATTTGTAATAGCTAGAAACTGGAAACAGCCTAGGTTTTCCTTAATTGAAGAATGGATAAAGAAAATATTGTACATTTACACAATGGAGTATTACTCTTTTATTAAAAACAGTGACATCATGAAATTTCCAGGCAAATGGATGGAACTAGAAAAGATCATCTTGAGTGAGGTAACCCAAACCCAGAAAGACAAACATGGTATGTACTCACTTTTAAGTGGATATTAGCCATAAAGCACAGAATAGCAAGCCTACAACCCACAGACCCAAAGAAGCTAAATAACAAAGATTACTGAGAAGGGTAAATAAAACAGACATCATGGGTGGATGGAGGGAGGGACTGGTGGGAGAGGATATGGGGAGGGGAATAAGGGGGATCAAGTTTAGGGAGGACAGCTAGAGAAAAAATTAGGAGAGAAAACAGAAATTGATGCGAGGTGTGGAGCTCTGGAATGAGCTAGAAACCTAGGACAGTGGAACTCCAGCACTCTCTGAGGGTTACCCTAGCTATGACTCCTAACAGTAGAGAATATGAAACTTGAAATGGCCACCTTGTATAATGAGGCAAGATTTCCAATGGAGGGATGAGGACTTCAATCCAGCCTCAAAACCTTCAACATATAATTTTTCCTGACTGTAAGATGTGCAGGGATAAAGAGGGAGAAGAAAGTGAGAGAATAGTCAACTCATGATTGGACCAACTTGAGTCCTATGTCATGAGACAGAATCCACCCCTGACACTGTTAATGATACTCTGCTAGATTTGCAGACAGGTACTTAGCATAACTGTCATCTGAGAGGCTTCATCCAGCAACTGATGGAAGCAGATTCAGAGATCCACATTCAAACACTAGGCAGAGCTTAGGGAATCTTGTGGAAGATGGGGAGGAAGGATTGATTGAGGGTCAGAGAGGTGAAGGACATCACAAGAAAACCTAAAGAGTCTACGAACCTGGACTCTTAGGTGGCTCAGAGAGACTGAACCATCAACCAGAGAGCATGCATGGGATATACCTAGGCCCCTTACACAAATGTACAGATGTGCAGCTTTGACTGCATGTGGGACCCCTAACAGCAGGACCAGGGGCTGTCTCTGACCGTGTTGCCTGCCTTTGAATCCCTTTTCCCTAACTGCATCCTTGCCTAGCCTCACTAGAAAAAAAAAATACACACCTATTCCTCCTGTAAGTTGATGTGCTAAGGCAAGTTGATATTCCTGGGAGGTCTCCCCTTCTCTGAGCAGAAAAGGAAGGGGTATGGAAGAGGTGAGGTTAGAGGGAGGGGCTGGGAGGAAAGGAGGAAGGGGAAAGAGCAATCAGGATGTAAAAAAGTAAGTTAATTGATAAAAAAGAAATAAAAACAAACATTTGTATATCAAAAAAAGAAAAGTTTTATATTACAAACATACTCATCTGGTGACCATTGAAGTTTCAAAAAATATCTCTTTTATTTCACTTGTTTTTTGAAATTATGTCATTAACTTATGGAGCTGTTTTACATTTGTAGTTGGAAAAATTCTATCAATATTTACTCTCTGAATTTCTTTGTTGTTATACAAAAATAATTACTTTATTTTAATATTTTTGTACTATTTTTAAAATTAAAAAGTTTGTACTTAAATCACTTTAATTGTGTTTATATTTTCTGAGAAATACATCATAGTTTTGAATTTTTCATTGTTTTATTAAAATTATATTCCTTCTTTTACATTATTTTTGATATACTATTTACTTCTGACTTCTCTTATCGCTCAATGATAACTGTCTATTTTAAACCAAACAATAAATTGTTTTAACTTTAGAGTTAATCTTACAAGATTTATATGGTCTAAAGAGATAACCTCAAATATGACCTTATTAAGAAGAGTGACTTGTATTCTTTTCTTTTTATTGAAAATAGATTGTTTTCTCATATAATATATCCTGACTATGGCTTCTTCTCTCTTTACTCTCCAAGCCCACCTCTCCCATTCCCCTTTCATCCTGTTCTACTCTCTTTTTGACTATGATTAGAAAACAAATGGTCATCTAAGGGCTAATAATTAAAAAAACTAATAGTGTAATAGAATTAATATAATAGTAAAGAACTTCTTCAAAACTAACACATTGGAATGTAACAAAAATTAATAAACAAACAAATAAATAAATAACAAACACAAAACCAGAAAATAAAGACCCCAAGAGAATTCAGAAGAATCAGAGCCCTATTTATTTGCATACTCTGGAAACACTAAACTAGAATCCATAATATATAGGCAGAGGATCAGGTACAGACCTGTGCAGGCCCTATGCAAGCTTCCTCAGTTTATAATATACGAGTTTATATATGATTTGATCATGTTGATTTAGATGTCCTTCTTTTCAAGGTATCCTCACACTCCTCTGCCTCTCATACTATTTCTATCCCTTCTTCTGAAGTGTTTCCTCAGCCCTGATGGGTGGGATTTTATGGAAACATTCCATTTAGGGCTGAGAGAATAATACCATAATGATACCATTCCGATATTATATATCGGAATGATAGGCATTATGTCTTATGATATTATGTATTATGATACATAATGTCTGGCTGTAGATCTCTATATTTCTTCCCATCTGCTGGAGGAGGAAGCGTCTATGATGATGGCTGATAGGGGTGGTGATTTATAAATATACCAAAATGTCATTAAGAGTCATTTATTGCTCCTTTATTCTTAGTGCAGTATATTTAGCTTTACCCTAGGTCACTGGGCTATCTTGTCTCAGGTTCCTGGTCACTCAAGCAATGCTGGGTATATGTTCCATCTCATGGAAGTGGGACTTAATCCAAATAAAATATTTGTTAGTTACTCCAACAAACTTATTGACACCATTGCCCTAGCATAATTTTTAGGCAGGACACCATTATAGATCCATTGTTTATGGCTTGTTTGGAGTTTATGTTTCTCCTTTGGTGGCTTGCAGAATACCTTCCTATAGTATAGACATTTGCATGTAGGGATAAGGCTCTGTGGGCACTGGGTACACTTTTCCACATTCAATAAGCTGTGTAGATGACTTCAGCAATGGGGCTTTGCCATTAGTTTGTAGAGAATAACATATAGTATTAGTAACAGCCTGAATTGTTTGGAGATTTTTGGGACCATTTTGGGCAACAACTCAATTAGACGTAACCCAGTTTTTCACAGTGTATCACAGTAATTTCAGTTTCTTCTTTTGAGAAATCTTTGTTTAGATCTGTACCCCAAATTTTATTTGGGATTTTTTAATGTCTAGTGTTTTGTTTTCTTTGTATAGTTTGTCTATTAGCTCCCTGTTAGATGTATAGTTAGCAAAATCTTTCCCCATTCTGTAGGCTTCCTCTTGACTGTGTCTTTTGTCATCCAGAACATTGTCAGTTTCATGGATCTCATTTATTAATTTGATAACATTAGTACCCATGCTAATGTTATTCTGTTCATAAAGTCATCTGCTGTGCCAATGAGGTCAAGGGTATTCCCTACTTTCTCTTCTATCTGTTTCAGTGTATCTGGTTTTATGTTGAGATTTTTGACCCACTTGGAGTTTAGTTTTGTGTACGGTGATAAGTACCTATCTGCTTGGACTTTTCAACATCCACCCATCTAGTTTGGTCAACACCATTTGTTGAGGATGATACTTTTTTTTTCTTCCAGTATTTTTTGACTTCTTAATAAAGAAAAAAGTGTGTGTGTGTGTGTGTGTGTGTGTAGGTGTCTATATTTATTCTGAGATTATTAATTCCTTGTGTTTTCTTTGGTATGGTTAACTTTTTGAGGTTGGAGTTTTCCTTCTAGGGCCTTCCATACCCATGAATTTGTATATATATATTGCTTAATTTAGGTTTTATCATAGAATGTCTTATTTTCTCCATCTACTATGATTGAAAGTTTTGGTAGCTATAGTAATATGCACAGGCATCTGGAGAACATCTGCTCAAGTCCTTTTGGGACTTAGAATCTCTACAGAGAAATTAGGTTTAATTCTAATAGGTCTACTTTTATATGTTACTTGCAGGTCTCTTTCCTTGCAGTTTTTAATATTCCTTCTTTGTTTTATATGTTCAGTGCTTTAATTATTATTTGCAGAGAATTTATTTTCTGGTCTAGTCTATTTGGTGTTCTGTATACCTCTTATATCTTTATAGGCATCTTCTTCCTTAGGTTAGGGAAGTTTTCTTCTCATTTTGTTGAAAATATCCTGTGCCTGTGACCTAGTTTTTTTGTTTTGTTTTTATTTAACGCTTCAGGTTACATCTCTACCACAGTGTCCTCTTTCCACCCCTCCCAGTCTTGCTCTCCCACCCTCTATCCCCTATCCCTTCCATCCCATTCCTCTGGAGTGGAATGTCCCTACATAACACTCCCCTGCCCCAGTTCAGCAGTCATATGAGGGCCAAGAGCCTCCTCATACACTGGGGGCCTACAAGGCAGCACCACTAGAGAAAAGTGTCTCATTGACAGGAAGAAAAAATCTATGTTCCTGTTCCTTTTGGTGCGTTGGTCGTAGTGTAGATATCCTGTACTATATAGCTAAAATCTGACTTTAAGTGAATAGATGCCATGTGCATCTTTCTGAGTCTGGGTTAGCTCACTCAGGATGAGCTTCTCTAGTTCCATCCATCTGGCTGCAAATTGCATAATTTCCTTGTTTCTGATAGCTGAGTAGTATTCCATTGTGTAGATGTACCACAGTTTTTTAATCCATTCTTCGGTTGTGGGACATCTGGGTTGTTTCCAGTTTCTAGCTATTACAAATAAGGCTGCTATGAACATAGATGAGGAAACATCCTTGTGATTCAGTGAGGAGTCATTTGGATGTATACCCAGAAGTGGTATGGCTGGGTCCTGAGGCAAAGCTATTCCAACTTTCTAAGATATCGCCAGACTGACCTCCATAGTGGTTTCATAAACCTGCATTCCCACCAGCAATGGAGGAGGGTTCCCCTTTATCCACACCTGCTCCATCATGTGCTGTTATTTGAGCTTTTGATCTTAGCCATTCTCACAGGTGTGAGATAGAATCTTAGAGTCTTCTTGAGCTGCATTTCTTATCTTTTGTCTACTCCTACTATTCTTATATTTGGCCTTTCAAAGTGTCCCAGATTTACTGGAAGTTTTGTACCAGGAATTTTTTTAGATTTAACATTTTCTTTGACTGAGGTATCCATTTTTTTCTATAGTGTCTTCAATGCCTGAGGTTCTTTTACCTATTGTATTCTTTGGGGTAAGTTTTCACCTGAGTTTCCTGTTTGAGTTGCTAACAATTTTATTTCCAGATTTTCCTCTGTTTGTGTTTTCTTTATTGATTCTACCTCAGCTTTCAGGTTTTGAAGTGTTTTACTAATTTCCTCCTACTTTTTGTGTTTTTGTAGATTTCATTAAGGGATTTGTTCATATCCTCCTCAAGGACCTCTCTCATATTCACAGAGGCAATTTTATCGTATTCTACTTGTTCTTCAGCTACAGCAGCAATATTCAGTTGTGGTAGAATGTCTAGATTCTAGCGAAAAGATATTGTCTTGGCGGTTATTTATTTATATTTTAGCTGGCCTCTAGGCATCTGAGTTTGGGAAGTTTGTAGGTGTTGTGTTCCTTAGTTTCTGTTTCTTCTCTGGTTCTGAGGAGTGGCTCTGTGTTGCCTGGCTAGAAAATTCTTTGGTGATATTAATAAGTGTGGCCACTAGGGTCCCATATAAAATGTGTTTCTGCAAGATTTTCTTTTATTTGATATCGAGACATATCAGCTCCTGACAGCACCCCCTATTCTACTCCAAGTAGAAGATAAGCATTGAAGAATCTCCAGTGTGAGATGGTTGAATTAGTGGCAAGCCTATCTCTTGGCATGAAAAAAACCCTTGCTCCAACTGCAGACAGACTGCTGTCCAAAAAAGGACAAAACTTGGTAGCAGGGAAGTCGACAGCCTAGCTCTGCCAAGACAGGGTAGGTAAGTCCTTCATAATCCCTGCTCTACAACAAATGTCTGTCAGAGAAACAGGACCCAAAGGCTGAAGACTGATGCAGGAATGTATGGAGAGAAAATGGGAACTGTCCAGGCAGTCACTGGTATGTCATTTCTTAGTTTTGGAAGCTGCAGGCCCTGCACTTCCTATATAAGCAGATATAGTTATCCCTCTCAGGTCTCTGAGGTGGTTGAGGAATAGACAGCTAGAGTCTCATAGTTAAATTTTGAGTTGTTTAGGAGTCAAGAGGGTGTTATTGATCTAAGAAGATACTCTTAAAAGTGTGTTGCAAGTTAGTATGAATGTTGAGTCAGATATAGACCTTTAAACTCATGGAGATGGTTAGATAGTGGAATGTTAAAGTCAGGGGCCAAATATGTATAAACTGGACATTGGGAAGGTATACTGGGCCATTTAACTCTCATAAATGTGGCATATTTATATCTGTTGTTTTGTATAGTATTTATTGTTATAAGAGAAGGAACCATCTGTTGGACTGAAAGGGGAAACTTCTGGGGGGAAGAGGGTGGGAGGGCGGGATAGGAATGGGGAATAGTGAAGGATTTGTGACTGAGATGTAACTTGAAGAAAAAAAATAAAGTATTTTAAAAAATTAGAAAAAAAACAAAAAAAATAAAATAAAATGTGTTTCTGGGTATTTGTGGCTGACACTTAGTAATGGAAATGGACTAGGAATGAGGGGGCCCTGCGGGAGTCCACCGGAAGTAAAAAAGCAAGGTGTTCCCTCATGAACTGCTTACTACCCTAGAAATAGGGACAGAGAGTGAGGAGAAACTGTTGTAGTTGTTTTTTACAGAACTGGGGATGAGACTGGGACATTGGTGTTGGAGGAATGAAGGGAGAAGTGAAGATCTGGAGTTAGCCTACCTGTTTTTCTGGCTGGAGAGGGCTGTGGGCTCCCAGAGAATGCTTACTAGAGTTGGGGCCTGCTATAAAGCAATGCATGAAAGAAGGATATTAGGCTAGGAAGCTCTGTGTGATCCAGTGGAGATGGGTCTGGGAAGAGTCATTGGAACGGAGGCAGAGAGGTGAGGATGTGCTGTTAGCCTACCTGCTTCCCTGGCTAGAGTGATGAATGACTTTCAACTTTGTTTTTTTGAAGAGATTTTATAGTTTATTTAAAATTAAATTATTGAATACTTTTTGGATTTCCTCTAATGTCAATGCCTAATTCAGGAGAATAAATGGCTTCATGCTATAATGATGGGGTGATGTTATGCATTCTAAATGTTAATTAAGAATTAACATTTGCTGTCTGTTACTTACATTGCCTCTAATTGGTTGAATAAATGCTGAGGCCTGAGATTGGGCAAAGTCAGAGATAGGTGCGACTAAGATGAGACTTCTGAAGAAGAGAGGCTCAGGGGTATAAGAAGCCTCCAGTAGCTAACATAGAAGAAGCCTTCAAGATAAGCAACTGGAGCAGGAAGGAGGACATAAGCCATGGGTCAGAGAAAAGAACATCATTCCACATGGCCTGGAACATCAGCCTAGCACGGAGAACAGCACTCCAGAGGACATGTGTATATATGGGGTCGTATTTGGGTAATATAATTATGAGCTAGCTTAGATGGGCTAAGATTGCTCAATCCAGGCCTAGAGCTGTTAAAATCCATCAGGTGTCTTTGTGTGTAGTTATTTATAATGGCAGGTTAAGGATTAACACCGCTGACCAATTAAATATAACCTAAGTACTGGTTAATAATTTAATTAATTCTTTCTACAGTATAATATATTTTCATCAGGGTCATAAAATTTGATTTTGTTTTGTTCACATACACATGCAAACACACACACATACACATACACACACAGCCTCATACACATTCAAACATACATATATACATATTATTACAACTCACATAAATATAAATACAGGAATTTTTTAGATTTATTTAATGTCTACTTATTTCTTGTTATCTTGCTTTATTATTGACAGAATTTTTCCTGTGTTCTAATTACTTGTTAATTTATAAAAAAGTTTCTGAGTTCTCCATGTACTTTATATTCATAAACATTATTGTAATACATTGGCAATTTCAGGTTTTTTTCAACTTACTGCTCTTGAAGTAGACAGTCGTATAATATATAAATGTTACTATCATTTTCCTTATAACACTTTATTGATTAGTTTTTCATCACCATGACACATACCTAATACAGTCTACCTATAAACAAAAGGTTTGCATATTTTCACAATCTTAGAGTTTATACTCCATGTTCCCTTGATCATGTTGTTTTGAATTTATGGTGAAACAGCACAACATTTTGTTGAAAGGCAGCAGAGCCAAGCACTTACCCATCTTAACATAGATAGAGAGAGGAAGAACAGGAGTCCTCAGTCATCTTCTAGTGTATGACCTGGTCTCTCAACCAACAAGTACAATGTCATACTTACAGGTTTCTCCAACTCTAAACACTGCCACAATATGGGCACTGTACCATCAACAGTGGGAATTTATGGAGCAGGAAGAACCATACTGAAAATCTAAAACACTGTATTGATGCTACCTGCTGAGTAGATTATACTTCTTCTTTATGTCCTTTGACCTGCTGACAGACAGGATCAATTATATTCCTTGTTTTCCTAATAGTAAATTCAACCTGGAATAAACTCAGGAAGCTTTGTTGTATCTATCTTCTGATATAATAGAACAAGGTTTTAAAGGCTGATGTTTTTATAACTGCACTAGAGTTTTGGTAATTTGACAAAATGTTTATATAAGCAGACACATGTGAATGTACACACACACACACACACACACACACACACACACACACACACACACACACCACGCATATGTTCCTTACATAGTATAGTATCAATTTTATGCCAACTACACAAAATGAGTTAAAGCAAAACAAAACAAAACAAAACAGAAAACAACGTTGAATCTTCCTAAATCTAAAATGCTTAGATTAATTGGAAAGATGGTTGCTCCATGGACATTTGATTGTGTAATCTATAATACCTTCTCCTGTGTCTCTTCCATACTGTGGTCACTAGAAAAATGTGGATGCACATTAAAAGGACAGTACAAAATGCAATGTAGTTCAAATAGGAGTCGTCTAGATACATTTTATTGGAATTCAAAATGAATAAATTGTCTTAGCTTCCTTGCTTAGAAAGATCTGGATATTTGGAGTCATGTGCTTTTTCTTGCTTTCTCTAACTGAAAGAATGTTGGGGTACCACCAGATGAGAAGCACTGGAAAGCTGTAGCTTGATATCTAATTAGTTTTGGGATACTAATATCTGAATGGGAGCACTGGAGGATGTTCTTATTGAGAGTGGGACGACTAGTTCAAGATAAAATGTTGGAAAGAGAGATTGGTGTCAGATGCCCAAGAACCTAACAGGGTTCAGCTCCTCTAATCCACCTTACTGTTTAGATTCACAGGTATTTCTCTGATAACTATTACCAGGAATTCTCAAAGATACCCTGGAAACTCCTATCGGTATTTTGACTATACTAACTTCAGAGTTACTAGAGCCCTAAATTATTTCCAAGCCCCTAATTGGATCTGATTTTTGTCAGGATTTTAGCAAAAAAAAAAAAAAAAGTTTAGTTTACTCTTCCTGGTTTATTTCATCCTCAGTGATGAATTTCCAACTCTGTGAGCAAAAATCAGCAATGATGATTTATACAAGCCAAGAAACAGAAAGGCATATCTCTATCTTATGAGTCTATTTACAAAGGGAATTACAGAGATACCTGCTTACTAGGAAAAAAAAAATTACCAAAGTTGAGACAGTGAAAGTGCCGTTAAGTCATTTTTCCATCCCTAGAACCTGGCAGGGAATTGTTCCCTGAGGTGTACTTCTCTGCTTCTCTTGCAGCTCAGTTTTAAACATCTTAAGCTAATGCACTGCCCCGCCCCCCCAGCAGAGACTACACTGCCTCATAAATCTCTGTGGTCTGGGTCCCTTGTGATGTTTATTTCTTTGTCCCTGGGAGGCCATGTAGTTTTGTCACGTGTTAAAAAAAAGAAAGCAGGTATTAGGGCTGTGTGTGTGCCTGTGACACACACTGAATCTGTTAGCATCGTTTGTTGAGTATCTTTAATTTGGAAACATTAAATCTTGAGGATGCCTCAGTACTATCAGTGTGCATGCCTTTATTGCTTCCAGGGGAGACATGGAGCCCCATTCTGTGACTCCCTCTTCTACTTGAGCAGCACTGGTGGGTAGGACCAGTGCTTTGCATACACCATTGAAGCTTGAAGTGATGGATCACAAGACAGGCAGAATCATCCCTTGCCCTACCAGTCTCCCATCACAGTTTGACCTAATGTTAGGGAGTCGTTAGATATCAGCTTCCAAAGAAACTTGCCATTTAGACAAAAATTCTAGGAGTTATTACACCTAAAGATTTGCTATGCACTAAAACCTGTATCTGTGTTAATTTGTCAATATAGCCATCTAGTCACTTAGAGAAGCTTGAATGAAACAAAATACAAAACAGAAAGAAAACATCAATCTATTTGTTACCAACTTAAAAATTATCCTCCCCCCAA
>CAJQZJ010001006.1:1104522-1116603 GCA_907164525.1 Lophiomys imhausi
GAAATGCTTCAAGTTTCTCTCCATTTAATTTGATGGTGACCACTGGCCAGTGGAGTAGCTGGCAGCTTGGCAGAGGAGCAGGTGGCCTGGCCCGAGTGCCTTAACTGGTTGCCTAACTCATCCTGGAGAAAGAGCCCTGGGACCAAGGGTGGACTACACCACCAGTAACCTAAACTCTGTTAATATAAGTTGTTATATTAGGCCGGTAGAATTACCATCGGCTTGGCTGGAGATTCGCCTGGGCTCAAGGGGAGTCTGGGAGTCCAACAGCCTGGGACTGCTTGGATTGAGAGCCTATAAGCCTCTGCAGTCTTTTCCCCAATAATTAAACACACCAAGAACTTTTAATGTTTTAATGCTTAGCCCTTAGCTGGGCAGACTCTCAATTAGCTACACTAAGTTAACCCGGATCACCTAATCCCAAACCACCATTTCCTGTGATTACCTTCCAGCATTCTCCAGATGTCTGTCTCCTTCTGTGTCTCCCAGCAGAAAGAGAGAGGAAAGAGAGAGAGTCTCTGTGTGTGCCCAGAGTTCCTGCTCTGATCTCAGGAAGTCCCGCCTTCCTATACTCTTTCTGCCCAGCTAATTGGCCATAAATGATAAGTGGCTTTTATTAACCAATCAAAAGAATGCCTCAGAAGGGGTGGTAACCAGATCTCAGCATTGAATTCAATGTATCAGAAACAATATTAGACCTTCCCTCAACAGGAACCCTCCTCCATTGCTGGTGGGAGTACAGGCTTGTGCAACTACTATGGAAATCAGTCAGGTGATAGTTTAGAAAACTTGGAATAGCTTTGCCTCAGGACCCAGCCATGACACTCTGGATATACATCCAAATGATTCCTCACCGAATCACAAGGAAGTTTCCTCATCTATGTTCATAGCAGCTTTATTTGTAATAGCTAGATACTGGAAACAACCCAGATGTCCCTCAACCAAAGAATGAATTAAAAAACTGTGGTACATCTACGCAATGAAATACTACTCAGCCATTATAAATAACAAAATCAGTAATTTGCAGCCAAATGGATGGAACTATAGAAGCTCATCCTGAGTGAGCTAACCCAGACTCAGAAGGATGCACATGGCATCTATTCACTTATATTCAGATTTTAGCTATATAGTACAGGATATCTTACTACAACCAATGGACCAAAGGGAACATGGACATAGACTTTTTTGTTTGTTTGTGTGTGTGTTTTTTTTTTTTTAGTTTTCTCTCCCTGGCAATGAGACCCTTTTCACTGGTGGTACTGCCTTATAGACCCCCAGTGTATGAGGAGGCTTTTGGCCCTCATATGACTTCTGAACTGGGGCGGGGGCTGTTATGTAGGGACACTCCACTCCAGAGGAGTGGGATGGAAGGTTTAGGGGGTAGAAGGTGGGAGGGAGGGCTGGAAAGGGGAGAAAGAGGACAATATGATGGAGATGTAACCTGAAGCAACAAATAAATAAATTAAAAAAAAATTGCACAGTTTGATATTCGCTCTATTTGCAAGCTATAAAGGTGTGTAGAACTAGAACCAGAAATGACTAATCATACATTTTAATTTTAGGTTTCTCTATGTCATGACGTCCTGAAAGTTCTCCATTCAGTGTGACAAGCAAGGCATATATATGGTTTTGATTAGTCATCAAGTTTGCACCCGAACTAAAAATATTGTGAAAGGGGAAACTGCATAAATACTAGAGATGGAACAAGTTGTGAGTTTAGCGTAAATAAAAACAAATGCACAGCTTCATCTATAACACTGTATAGAAAGTACAATAGGGTTGGTGGTGTTTAGAAATGAACCTTTGTGTTCCATAAGTGTAAATCAAGTATTTTCCTTCTCTGTACCTCTAGTCCCTTAGAAACCTACGGGAGCTCATGAGACCCTAAGGCTAGACAAGTGTATTTTCATGTGGTCTCCAGAGAGTCAGTTGTGGTTTTTTTTGTTTTTTTTTTTAGTGTTGTGACCTCTGACCTCCTGTGGATAGAACTATCCTCATACACACAGGAGCAGCATTAATTATACTTGGTGGTTTTAGAACAAGGATGAGGAAAAGGAATAGGAAAAGGAGGAAGAGGGGTGAATGAGGAGGAGGATTAGCAGGAGAAGGAACAGGAAGAGGAGAAAGGTGAGAAAGAGGAATGAATCTGGGAGGAGAATGTGGGTAGATGCCTCTGGAAGAAGTTGGATGCTGGAGAAAGTGACTTTGTCCTAAACACATTGCATTTATTGATGAAATTATTAAATAAGAAAAGCAAGAGTTCAAGGAAAACAGAAGAGGAAGGGAAAGAAACAAAAAAAGAAGGAAGGAAGGAAAAAGAAAGAGAGAGAAAGAAAGAAAAAAGAAAGAAAGATATAATGGTAGTGAGAAAAAAATGAATAGGTTCCATCGCTGACAGCATCTGCAAATAGACTAGACCTTTAGAAGATAAACCAAGGGGATTATATTTTAAGCATGGTATTTTTCAAAATCCACATTCAGGGTACTTTTTCCATTAGGGCAGAGTATGTAAACATGGAAGTAAAATGTATGAATGGTAATCATCAGTGTATACACAATGAGTGTTCTTTTGTGCTCTCTGTGCATCTTATTTCCCAGATGCGGAACTTTCCTTCCCAGGGTTGGAAATCTGGGTCTTATTTTGTGGTCTGGTGTGTCAGTTCTTACCTCCTTTCCCTTCTTCACCTCCTTTAATCTTTTTCTCGCTCCATTCAAGCCCCTCTACTCTGAGTTTCTATTTGTGATTCTTTTTTAAAATTTGTTTAATTTGTAGTTTTCTTCATATATTCTATATTTTCCATCTCGTGGGGATACTGAACTATGTGAATGTTCATTTGGGAATTCATAAATACTTTACTAACCCTAACTGTTTAACCTTTCGGGAGTAAGAATCCTGTGAAAATTGTTACCTGTTACAATAAATTTTGAAAAAAAAAGAAAATTATTAGCTCTTACATTTGTTATAAAAATTACACCAGGTAAATTCATAATATAACTTAGTAAAATTTTAAACACATTACATAGAGAATATGAGTACAATTAAATCTAATGATGAAAGAAAGAGCTACATGGAAATGTTTAACTATAACAAAATGTTCCTACTTCTTGCCAGGAAGGTATTAGGTCATTTTCCAATTACTATTTTACTTTTTATGTTCCATTTAGAGAAATATTTTAATGTATGGCAGAAACTCCAGCAAAGTGATTAACAATCATGTCCTCTTAGACACTACATGAGCTTGCATACACATTTTATTTACTATCTAACGAAAAAAATAGCAGTTAACTTAGTTTCTATTTTATCCTCCATTTGTTCTATTTCAAGTACTCTGATTGTATTCTTGCCAGCAACAATGCTTAGTGCAGTGATGGCAATCTAAAGTTAACCAAAACCTGTTATTTCATTTCCTTGGTCACCCGTATACTCTTTACCTAAGTTATGAATACACCAAATGCTATCTTTTATGAAGCATTGATGACCATGCTAGGTATTATTCCTGTTTGTTGACTATGATAGTGCTATTTATCTACCTCTATTCCCAACTGTTCTAACAACTATTTGCTACTGGCATTCTATTTTAGAGATGAAAACACTGAATTTTAAGTCTTTCAGTAGAGTCCTTCCTAGAATCATGTGTTTGTAACCCCATCATTGCAATGGTCAAGGCAAGCCTGAGCTATATAGTTCATATGCTGTTAAAATTCCTTGGTTACCTCCTTAACACCACATATTTCAGGCACAAAACTTGAGGTATCCAAGTGGAATTTATCTGGAAGCCTCCTTCCTTAGGACTAGCTATCATAGTACCTGAAGGATCCATGCAAGCTTCTAAGAGAGAGAAAAAATTTGTAGTTCTACCCAGACAGAAAGTCAATGAACCCCAACAATGATAAGTCCAACACGATATCCCCATTGGTGCATTAGAGATATATTCATCTTTTTGACAACCAACAGCTGTCTAGTTAAAATTAAGGCCCACTTAATAGGAGGAGTTTCATGCATGCTGCTGTAAACCTAGCCAAATAACAGTGACTGGAGAGTTCATGATCCCTAGAGGAGAACTCTTTATTGTTACATACTAACACACTACACCCACAGAGAAGGGTAGCTCTCACTCCACAACAAAGAAAAGTAGAGAAAGTAGTAGCAAAGGAAAACCATTATAATCTGCAACTAGTAAAACTAGGAAGAGCAGACTGTAACTACTACAAATCTAGTTGAAGTATCTTTAATACATCTCTTACACCTAAGATTAATGGAATATCAACAACAAAACAACCATGTTAGTCATTGTTGTACTGACTCCTGGATATTTAAAATACATATTAATATCATCACTTGGTATAGGACAAGAGTCAGGCAAATGGCAAGAGTGTAGGTTGTACAGGATGCTGTCATGGGTATTATAATGTTCTCCACATGAAAAGTCCAGCTCATAAAACACTAACTAGGCTCTTTAGTTTTATCTGCAAATGTGGTTAATTCCAGTAAGAGCTTGGTGAATTTTGTCCATAAGATTTTGAGATATTTGCATGCAAAGAAAGCTAAATCCTGGTACATCAATGATTCTTATTTCTGACCAAAAAAAAAGATATTCATTAGTTAAATAATGTATGCTTTAAATGAAATAAAGAATCAAGGCTATGTCTTTCATAGCTTATTTTTTTTTAGCAGTTTGTAAATACAAAGGTTTAACAGATAAGCAAACTCCTTTCTGAGGCAAAGAAATAAAGCACAATGTTTTTCTTTTCTTTTCACAAATCTGTTCAATTCTATTCTCTACCACAGCAATACCTCTGCATATGGTAACAGCACACATTCCCACATTCTGTCTTACTCAGAGCTTGTTTTCATGGCCTCTTGTATCAACATTACTGTCTTATTGTAAAGCCTTGAGGAACCCTACATTGCCAACAAAATAGAGGCATAAAGACCTATGAGCATGCGAAGTCTTGAACACAGAAGTTCTAGGTAGCCTTTCACCCTTACTCTTGGAAAGGCTCTGTTTTCTTTGTTTGTTTCAGGAAGTTGGTACCAGTTTCCGAAGCCATGTTTCTCAGACCACCATGGATCATGTAACCCAGCGAGAGAGTTGCAAAACAATTGACAAGAGTACAATATTTCTGAATGCATAAAGTTAAAAACACGTTTGATTTAATCAATACATTTTAGGCACTGAGCCACCATAAAAACAAAATACTCATAACAGAATCAAAACTACAAAAAAAATTAGCTTTATGTATTCTGTCCTAACTAGTGTCCACTACCTACATTTAGCCTTTCCTCACTCACTTATATTCATCATGTTCAAAGACCTTAACATAAGGCCAGCCACACTAAATCTACTAGAAGAAAAAGTGGGAAAAACTCTCGAAATCATTGGCACAGGTGACAACTTCCTGAACAGAACATCAACAGCTCAGGACCTAAGACCAATAATCAATAAATGGGACCTCATGAAACTGAAAAGCTTCTGTAAGGCAAATGACACTGTCATTTGAACAAAATGGCTGCCTACAGACTGGGAAAAAGTCTTCATCAACCCCACATCTGACAGAGGGCTAATATCAAAAATCTAAAAAGAACTCAAGAAATTAAATGCCAAGAAACCAAATATTCCAATCAAAAAATGGGGAACAGAGCTAAATAGAGAACTCACAAAGGAGGAATTCCTAATGACTGAGAGATACTTGAAGAAATGCTCAACATCCTTAATCATCAGAGAAATGCAACTCAAGATGACTCTGAGATTCCATCTCACACCTGTCAATGGCTAAGATCAAAAGCTCAAATGACAGCACATGCTGGCAAGGTTGTGGAGAAAGGGGAACCCTCCTCTATTGCTGGTGGGAGTGCAGGCTTGTGCATCCACTACGGAGGTCAGTCTGGCGATATCTTAGAAAACTTGGAATAGCTTTGCCTCAGAACCCAGCCATACCACTTCTGGGTATACACCCAAATGACTACTCACAGAATCATAAGGAAGTATCCTCATCTATGATCATAGCAGCCTTATTTGTAATAGCTAGAAACTGGAAACAACCCAGATGTCCCTCAACTGAAGAATGGATTAAAAAACTGTGGTACATATCTACACAATGTAATATTACTCAGCTATCAGAAACAATGAAATTATGCAATTTGCAACCAACTGGATGGAACTAGAGAAGCTCATCCTGAGTGAGCTAACCCAGACCCAGAAGGATGCACATGGCATCTATTCACTTATAGTAGGATTTTAGCTATACAGTACAGGATATCTATACTACAACCAACGCACCAAAGGGAACATGGACATAGACTTTTTTTTCTTTGTTTGTTTTTTAGTTTTCTCTCCCAGGCAATGAGACATTTCTCACTGATGGTACTGCCTTGTATCCCCCAGTGTATGAGGAGGTTCTTGGCCCTCATATGACTTCTGAACTGGGGCGAGGGACTGTTATGTAGGGACACTACACTTCAGAGGAATGGGATGGAAGGGTTAGGGGGTAGGGAGTGGTAGGGCGGGGATGGGAAGGGGGGAAAGAGGACAGTATGATCTAGTTGTAACCTGAAGCAACAAATATATTAAAAAAAAGAACAAATGTATTTGATACTGAACTTCTAAAATTCAATATGAATATTTGTAAACTTTTCAAAATGCCAATCCTAACTCTATATAATTTCATTAAGTTGTGTAGACTTTTTCTTTTTTAACATTTATTTATTAATTTAAGTTATGTCTCCATCACAGTCCCCTCCCTCCAACCCTCCCAGTCCCATGCTCCCACTCCTTACCCCCTCTCCCACCTATCCTACTGATAGGCACGTGGGCTACCTCCATGTATCAGTCCTACTCAGTTCATCAGTCACATGAGGGCTAAGAGCTTCTTCTTGCACTGTCACATACGTGGCAGTTCCACTAAGGTGGCATGTCCCACTAACAGGTAACAAAGTCCATGTTCCTGTTCCTTTGAGTCTGTTGATTGTAGGATGGTCCTATGCTATATGGTTAAAATCCAATTATAAGTGAGTAGATGCCATGTGCATCTTTCTGAGTCTGGGTTAGCTCACTCAGGATGAACTTTTCTAGTTCCATCTATTTGGCTGCAAATTGCATGATTTCCTTGTTTCTGATGGCTGAGTAGTATTCCATTGTGTAAATATACCAAAGGTTTTTTTTTTTATCCATTCTTTTTTTTTGAGGGATATCTGTTTTTTTTTCTTTCTAGTTTCTAGCTATTACAAATAAAGCTGCAATGAACAGAGCTGAGAAGATGTTCTTTTGGTTTGTTGAGGAATGTTTTGGATATATGCCCAGGAGTAGTATGGTTGAATCTTGATGTAGAGCTATTCCAAGTTTTCTAAGATATCACCAGACTTATTTCCATAGTGGTTGTACAAGTTTGTGCTCCCACCAGCAATGAAGGAGTGTTTCCCTTTCTCCACAACCTCGACAGCATGTGCTGTCATTTGTGTTTTTGATCTTCACAATTTTGAAAGGGGGGAAAATCTGTCATTGGCAACTCATTGGCACAGGTGACAACTTCCTGAACAGAACACCAATAGCTCAGGCTCTAAGACCAGCAATCAATAAATGGGACCTCATGAAATTGAGAAGCTTCTATAAGGCAAAGGACACTGCCTTTAAAACAAAATGGCAGCCTATAGATTGGGGAAAGATCTTTATCAACCCCATATCTGACAGAGGGCTAATATCAAAAATTCATAAAGAATTGAAGAAATTAAACATCAAGAAAACATATAATCTAATCAAAAAATGGGATACAGAGCTAGAACAAGAATTCACAAAAGAGAAATCTACGGGCTGAGAGACACTTGAAGAAATGCTCAACATCTTTAATCATCAGAGAAATGCAACTCAAAATGACTGAATTTGGAACTTTAGATTTTTAGCATTTCATGTTTTTAACTATTTGAAAGTTTTTAATAATAAAGTTTATTATTTAAAGAATACTAGAATTAGGAAGAAATTTAATGAGCCACCAAGGCTTATTTTTACAATCTACAAGCAGTTCTTTTCATAGTCCAAGTAGTCAACAAAAAAACCATGTGAATATTTCAATAGTTAGAGCCATTTCTGTAATCACCTTTTAAGAAATCCCCTTCTACCCAAAGGTGATTTTCCTATTACTCTATCTTGATGAATGTGTTTTTTTGAATTGTCTTTCCATGTTAAAATAATAATTATCATAATTGTATTGTTAGGTAGTAGGAAATCAAAACTAGAATAAAATTCGACTTATAAGCAGACTGCTGTTAAAAAGGCGATGGTTTTCAAAGAAACCCTGCCTCGAAAAACAAAACAAAGCAAAAACATAATGGTGATATCTTACCTATGTCCTTTATATGGTCTTAAAGGCGAGTGGGAATTCCAAAACAGACGTGTGGCGTAGTTAATTTCAGTTACTCAGTTGGGCTATTTTCTGACAACATAAAGCTGAAGTGCTAAAACTAGTTTGGATAAAAAAAAAAACATTTTAGTTTAGAGGAGTTCTCAAAAGGGTCCCCCCAAAAATGGACTGGGGTTCCCCTTCCTTCATGAGTGACTTATGGAAACTGAACAGCACCTATGTTAGTTTCTCATGAGAATGCAGGCCCTATTGTGAGGGAATGATCATGATACATACTCACAAATGATAGCTATTGACTTCAGAGTAGGGCACATGCTTTTTGAATATTAAATAGTAGTACCACTATTATTAAATTATGATTTAGAGGAAAAATTACTGAAATAAGTGTCTCAATGAAACTTTCGCACCGATTATGACCCAGAACTGAAAGATGCCCTGCCATTTCTACCAAATTTTTTCTTTTCTGAACTACCTGCCATAAATCTTGAGAATTAACATTTTGTTTTCTAATCATGAAGCTCTTTTCAGCCTTGCTGTTTTACTTAAGGCCACATCATTTGAACAAATGTATGGAATACCAAGGTCTTTTGATACAAATTCAAGTTATCCTGCTATTGAACCTGTTCTTCCATACCCAAGTAAAGATCTTAAAGGGTCTACATTCATGAAATGCTGTCTTTGTGTGCTCATGTACAATGACTTCATTTTCACATATACACACTAAAATTGTTACAGTACTTGCGCTTCACATGAGAAAATATTTAAGTTCAGAATGAATAAGCAAATGGCCCAGAGTCTCATATTGGGGCATTCCCCTCATCTTCTTGGAAAAAAATTCTAAAGTTAAAATTTATTCATGTCAGAACTAGCAAAGAGTAAAAGATCACATTTTGTGATGCTTTGAGAGACTTTTAGCAGAAATGTAAGGGAGCATGCAACCTATTTGAATAAAATATTGTATTGTAATAGAATTAGAATCTATTCGTACCCACCCTTATTTCTGATTTTTACATACCAATTCCAATATAACCACTTTCTTTCCCCATAAAACTTCTTCATAATCCACTTTCTGCTGGGTTAACATCCCTATCAATGGTGGTTAAGAATTCATCCAGTTTTTATCTGAATTTAATGAGCCCTATAGCCCTGTAATTTTGTGATTGATTAGTTTAGTATACATTAATATCCTTTATTCTTTCAACTTGACCTGTGTGCATTTTCAGTCTTCTGACTTTCTAAATCAGTTGTCTACTGTATTCTCTGTGAGGACTCTTAAAGGAACTTCACCTTCATATGCACACACACACACACACACACACACACACACACTTTTCTCACAAATTCATACAGCTGACATATACTACCTTGGCTAAACTTAATGTTAAGTGTTAATGTCTAGTAGTCTAGCATTCTGTGGTTAAAACTGACTGACAATAGGAAGCCCAAGAGACTAAATTTGGCATGGTAAAGGCCACTGAGTTTGGTGAGCAGATATACAGTAAGTATTCTCCATGATTCTATGCCCTCACTGAAAGAAAGCAGATTTTTCTTGACCAAACATGGAAGAGAATTGACTTATTTCAGAAAATATGTTTTCTTAAGGCTTTTAAGATTGATGTTTTCTTAGTGCTTCTGGAGTTGAAGGTACTTATGTGATCTGCATCTCTGAAAGGCATCATCAATGACCAGTGTGTCCTTCCATCTTAGCATTAGCTTTTAGCTTGCATCTATTATGGTTTATCATTGGTGACACAGTTTTAGAGAAGTGAAGGGAAGAATGAGCTGAGGAGTCCTAGGTGGACTATTGCTTTGGACTTATTATACAAATAAAGAGTATTTAAAGGTGTAGAGAATCTGTGTTCACATCATTTGTATGGTCCACATTGACATTAGATTGCTAATAATGATTTTGGGGATCTGAGAACTTTGCCCAACAACCTTCTAGTTCAATATGGCTTCCACTGTCATTAATGTGATGTAGGCATTTAATAATAATGACTGTGGGAGTCAGGTTTCCATACAGAAACTCTATAATTTATTCATGGTTTGATCAATCATGCTTCAATGTAAGAATTTTAAACCATCAAGCAGAGAGCTGGCATCTTAGGTACTTTCCATATCCCAATTCTCAATTAGGGGCTCTTGAATGCACTTGTAGTGGAGAACTATACGATCACACAAGTTTGGAATTAGCCCACAGAAATTATTTTAGTTTACTTTTTCTTTGTGAAAATATTCCTACCTCAGCCATTAAAGGAAAAAGAGAATTTGTTTCTGTTTCTTTCTCTCAGCCTGTAAATTAATATCATCATTTCCCTGAGATTATCAGGGCTTGAAAGTTGTGTTTCTAATTTTTCATTTATATTGCCTTCTACACCACTAAGGGCTAAGTAAATGCTCTTCAGCTTTCCTTTTAAAAATAATAACCCATGCTTATTTGGAAGACTTTCTCCACTGCAGCTACAGAGAAAGTGGTATTGGAACTGCAGTAATACTGTTAAGCATAAAAATGATATTCTAATTGCAAAGGCTTCTTGACTCACCTGGGATATCACTTCTAAAATCATATCTCAGTAATTTATTCTCTCAGTTCCCCCAAAGAATTGGCTTGAGGTCAGGGTTGGTGAGAGAGTCAGCATCTCTCTTACTAAATCTGCAGTAAACTTTGATTTAAAACAATATTCTTCTTCTTCTTCTCTTACTAATTTGTTCTAAAAGAAATTTCAGACATAACCAGATGATGGTTTCATATGATCGAAATACATCTCTGGGTCTCCCTGGAAACAACTGAGAAATAATTATGAGATGAGGTTACACAAAGTCACAGATACAGTCTCTTAGTACAGGACCAATCATCCCCAACCCAGGACATGGGACAACAGAGTTGATGAGGCAGTATTTGCCATGAAATCACAAAAGAATAAAAGATTGGAAATAAGCTTAGGTTTTATAAGGAGTACCATTAAGGTAATAACTTGGGCTCTACATGATAGGCTTCTGTGACTAAACCAGATAAGCAATGTGATCTACTCATAGACTCCTAGCATAATTTTAGCATTCTGAGTCATCACTATATACTTGGGCTACAAAATGTGGACATTTAAAAGTCACTTAGTTTTCAGTTCATTCTTTTTCTCATCCAAGAAAAATAAAAGGTCCCATGACCATTATTATAATGAGTCCATTGATGTTATTATTGTAAAATTAAATAGGTAAAGGCAAATAGCCATCTTGCCCATTACATGATGTAAGGAAGGAGACTACAACCAATAATGCACCAAACCAGGACAATTGCTAATGACGATGTATACACATTGTATATTTTAATTTATGTTTATATATGTATAAACATGCATAAAATGATGGGTATAAGGATATAGTGATCTTATAGGGGAATAGGAAAATCAGGGGTTCTTAGGCAGGGAGGAGGCTAATAGAAAAAGTTGGAAGGAAACTAAAGGGTAATAGAATGATACGGTTGATTTGACATGGGAAAAGAGAAAAGACATGGCTCCTTAAGGAAAGGTGAGGAAATATTTACCTCCTAAACACAGGAGAAGGAGGTAAAATAAATAAATGGATGGCTGAAAAAGCCATCATCATACTATAATCATACTATTTAACTATGCTCATAATTCATTATATAAACATATATAGTTTTTTTAATAATTTATTTTTTATTTCTTCAAGTTACATCTCAATCACAATCCCCTCCCTACTCCCCCC
>CAJQZJ010001006.1:1116703-1196241 GCA_907164525.1 Lophiomys imhausi
AAGGTATTTCTTTTTCCCCCCAACAGCTCTCCCTTTCAGTCCAAAAACTGGTTCTTTTTCTTATAACTATAAATACAAAACAACAGAAATAAATAGGCCACAATTATAAGAGTTATATGGCTTAGCATACATTCCCAATGTCCAGTCCATATGTATTTGGCACCTGACTTTAACATTCTACTATCTAACCATCTCCATGAGTTTAAAGTTCTATATCTAACTCAGTTTTCATACTAACTTGCCTCATAATTTTAAAAATATCTTCTTAGATCCAGAACACCCTCTTGATTCCTAAACAACTCAAAATTTAACTATGAGACTCTAGCTATCTATTCTTCAACCACCTCAGAGACCTGAGAGGGATAAATATATCTGATTATATAGGAAGTGCAGGGACTGCAGCTTCCAATACTAAGAAATGACATACCAGTGGCTGCCTGGACAGTTCTCATTTTCTCTCCATACATTGCAGCATTAATCTTCAGCTATTTGGACCCGCTTCTCTGACAGACATTGATTGTAGAGCAGGAATTATGAAGGACTTACCTACCCAGTCTTGGCAGAGCTAGGCTGTCGACTTATCTTCTTCCAAGTAACATATATAGTTTTAATGAAATCTTATTATATAGGTTGATTGTGCCCCATCCACAAGCCCAAAGACTTAAAACAATCAAACAAACAAAAACAATACTAGACACAAGAGGCCTTTTTATTTATTTGACCAGAGATGTCTGAAAGATTCACCTAACATACAGCCTATTACTATTTCCATTGGTTACTTCCTAGAGAAAAAGTGTATGTCCTTATTGCTAAAGACATCATTCACTTCAAAAACAGGGTCCAAAGTTCACTGAGTTGCAGTTGACTTGAATATCCCCTCACTGAGGGCTAGCTTTCATAGTACCAAAAGGCACCATGAAAGCTTCCAAAGAAGGAAGGCAATCAACAGTCTACATAAGTTTGAATCCTATGAACTACCTCAATAACCAGCATGGCACAGAAACCCTAAAGTTACAGTAGTGGCACACATGCTTTGATGGTAAATAACAGTTCTCTGGTAGGAATTAATACCCACTCTGCAAGAAAAAGACTGTGCTTGTTACTGGAAGCCTAGGTAACTAATTGGTACTAGTGAAATAATTATTGAAGGAAATTCTAAAACCATTAATGTACTAGACCAGGACTATCACTAATGACAATATATAAACATGTGTCCTTATACCTACAGATAAGTGTAGCCTTCATCTCTCATCAAGGAAAATTCTCTTTGCAACAGGCAGTGATTCCTACAGAAAACTTCCAAAAAAAAAAAAAAGCCACCAAATGTAGAGCTATGAAGTCCAGTCCCAATGAATACATCTAGCAAACACTGCAATACTTAAGGCTCAGGAAATATTGTGAAAGGGGACAAAAGATTTTATGAGCCAGAGGAAAGTGAAGGGAGGAATATTTTAATTACAATACAGTCTCAAAAAAATAAGTAAAAAGGAAAGAAAGCAAAACAATTAGATAAAGTCAAACAAGTGTTTTAGATGTTAAATGGCCTAAGGATGAAGCTCATTGGAAGGGCATATGCAATGTGCTAGATCCAGACAGTTTTCAGCACCTCCAGGACAAAGTCAAAAGGACACCTTTAATTGCCCTCCATGTCTAATCCCAAGCAATTAGTATTCTATTTTTTGAATGACTTAATCACTAACTGCATTCTAAAATGGAATCATATATGTTTTGTTTTTTAAAACTGTAATTTACTGTAATGTCATCAAATTTCATTAATTGTATGAGCCAAATTTTGATAATTAATAATTATCAATGCTTTGAATGTGCAAGATTTTCTATCATATATATGTATGCATGTGTACTTGTCTGTGCCTAATATTCTATCTTATATGTACATGTGTATGTGTGTATAGGTATAATATACTTATGCATGTGTGTAAATGTGTGTGTTTAATATTCTTTTATCACATATGTGGGTGCTTTTGTGCATACATAATTTTCTATCTTATATATGCATGAGTATATAATAATTTGTAGTATACTTATATGTATGTGTGCTTGTGTTTGTGCATAATAGTCTATTGTATACATCTGTATCTGTGTTTATTTTTGTTCATAATATTCTATTATATATATCCATGTCGATTTTTGTGTGTGTGCATAAAATTCTACCATATACTTTTGTGTTTTGTGTGCATAATATTCTATTTTACCTATGTCTTGCAAGTCCTTATGTATATGTATATATGCATATTGCTTTTGCTTTTGTAATCCTGTGCATATGGTAACTTAAGATGTTTCCATATTTAGCTCATGAGTCTATTGATGCTATATACTATGATCTACAAACATCAGTGTTAGGATGTGGAGGACCTGTTATTCATAGTTAGGTTTCATTTAAAAATAAAATAAAATTAACCAGAAATTACCAGTCAGGTTTTCCACTCGTGGGTTCCAGAGTTTGAAAGCACTGACATTAATCATATTCTGTCTACACAGCTATGATGCTAGTAGTGAAATAGATTTCTGGACCTTTCTCTTCTCCCATCTCCATAGAATCCTCTTAAAACTTTAATCTTTTGCCAGCGGCCATGTTAAATGTCGGCCAGTTGTATGAATGGAAATAATTAAAATGTTTACCTAGAATTCCTTTACTTAGTAAGGTGAGACTTGAATTAACAAAACTATAACATCTCATTTGGAAAGGCAATATCAACAAATTTCAAGGGATTTCAATATTGACTTTATAGGTTCAACATGGCATCAACAGAACATTGCTGTATCTCACTTGATAGTAAAAAAAATTAATGTCATATGGAAATGGTGTTGTACTTACATGTTTTCAAAGTAATAATGCAAAGAATTCAAGAAGTCTCAATGCAGAGGAATGGAAACTTCTCTCAGATATCAGTGATACTATTTTTTTAAAGATATCATTTAAGAAATTGTTTCCAATCCCCCATGAAACAGGTCTAAAGGAATAGTTGAAGAGTGCTCAAAAGTAATATGAACTAGAAAGAACTAGAAGATATGACTCATTGGTGATAGGACCTTGAGGAGGAGGAGGTAGGTAGCCAAGGAAAATTTCCTTCATTTTTCTTAATTTTAATCCAAATGTACCTTAAGTTCCTCTGCCCCCAACAGAAAAGAAGTGATGATTCTTGTGAGACATCACATCCATTAGCTCTACAATTTCCTAGGCATTCAACAAGTTGCCTTAATAAAGGTTTCATAGTTCCTGAAAACATTTTCCAGGTAATTGAAGACAATTAATAGTTTTCTCTTTCAGTTTTTTTAGGGGGGGTGCCTCAAGAGTGTCTGCATTTTTCATTTATTTATAAATTATAATATAACTATATAATTATCCCCTTCCCATTCCTCCCTCCAAACCTTCCCGCAAACTCTTCTTCTCTCTTTCAAATTCATGCCCCTTCTCCATATATATAATAACATATATGTATATATAACAAATATATATGTATATATAATAAATATATATATTATATTTCTAAATGTAATATAGCCTTCTTGGTCTGCATAACATTTCTCATATATAAGTTTTCAATGCTGATCATCTATCCAGGGAAGAGGACCTCAATTGGTTACCAAATACAAAATTTAAAGTATACGTCAGACACAATTTAGTTGGTACTGATGCTTTTGTGTTTTGATAATGTGCCCTGTGGATCTTTTCCAGTAGATAGGACTACCTGTCTACACACACCCCATTAGTGAAATTTTATTCTATGATAATTTGGAAATGTGTGGAGTTGTTTTTCCATTTATATCTGTTGTTATAAAATACTCTGACAAAAATCATCTTAGGGAGCATGGTTCTATTACCTTACAGTTGCAAATTATACTCTATCATTGATGAGGAGTCAAGGTAGCAACATGGAGAGGGCCGTCACATCCCATCCACAAACAAAGCAAAGAGAAATAAATGCTTGCTTCCTACCACTCAGTAAGGTTTCCTCTCATACAATTTAAGGACCTCAAACCCAGGGAATGCTGACATACAGCAGGCTGAGTCTTCTCACATTAAGACAATGACAACACTGCCACCCTCCCCCAATGGACATGTTCCCAGGCTAACCTGATCTAGGCTCTCTTTCCAAGTGATTATACATTGTCAATTTTACTAGCATAACTATCATATATGTGTTAGGTTGACCATCACTGTTCCAACTGTTATTTCTCTTTCTGTTAATTGCTTATGTCATCCTGTAACTTCTCAGCTTCTGGCTAACACAGAATTCTCAGAGATGTACTAGGCAAGAGTCCATTCAAACGATTTACTTTATTCGACTGATAAGCTAAAGGAGACAAAACATTAATGTTTTGTTGTTTATAGACCTTATGGTAACTAGTGTTCTTTCTATATTTCACTTTGTTATAGTCAAGCTTCAGAATGAGCCCTTCATGATTAATTCATATGATTCTTATAAGCAAGAAAGATGAAAAATGGAATGGTGGCTCATTGCTTTTGCATTGCATATGCCATGTCATCCTATCTGTCCTGCCTCTGTCTGGATTTCCACTCTGTATTTTTAAGGCCCTCAAATTACATGGTTAATGAAAAAGGATGTACATATCAAGCGTCTATTAATGCATGAAACAAAAGAAAGCACCTCATAGTAAATTAAAAATAGGACATCTTTGTGTCTTCAGGTGAACTTGATTAAAATGGCCTGTATGATTTAGTACTCAAGTCTTGTCCAAGTACAAGTTGGCTGCCAGTGTGTACTGTAAGAGAATGGAAGCTACCTGCTAATACATGCTGGGAGAAAAGAAAGTTTACAGAGATTCAGAAGAGCCAGTCACAAATGTGGTAGAAACTGGATTTCTTTGGAAACACAGTTGCGTTGAATGGATGTGTTTTTTTGGGTTTGGTCTCAAGTATGGGATGTGAGGGTGATTTGCCTATGGTTTAAAAGCAGACTTGTGAAAGAAAGAAAACATCTTGATGGAAGAGGACATGATGTTATGCCTGCAGGAGACTCTCACGTGTGGGGAACATATTTACCACCTTTGATGGACAGACTCCTTGGAGAGCTTGCAATCGTGGATAACAGGAAGTACCTTGTGCAGAGGGCATGAAGTTGGCCAATTAGAAAGCATCCTTGTGCATATTTGCTATAAAAGGAGGCGTCAGTAATAGGGGAAGGTCGGGGGAGCTTTTTTGTATTAATTTAATTTTTCTAGTTACATCTTTATCAAAGTCCCTGTTCTCTCCCCCTCCTGGTCACTTCCTCCCTCTCAGTCACTCTTTCCCTCCCTTCCACCCACTTCCTCATCTCCAGTCTCTCCTTCTCCTATAATGAGGAGAGCCCCAAAATAGCAAACCCCCTCAGATTATCAGTCACATGAGGACTAAAAGCTTCCTCTTGTACTGGGGCTTGATATGGGAGCCCATCCAAGATAAGATGTTCCACTAACAAGTAACAGAATTCATGACTCACTGCTGGGTGGAGTTTTCTGTAGGATAGTTATGCTAGGTTCCTGTCTGTTTGGGTCTGTAGGTTGTAGGATGGTTTTTCTGTGTTGTATAGTTAATATCCACTTATAATAGCATACATACTATGTGCTTCTTTCTGGGCCTGAGCTCACTTAGGATGAGCTTTTCTATATCCGTTAATTTGGTTGCAAATTGCAAGATTTCCTTGTTTCTGATAGCTGTGTATTATTCCATTGTGAAAATGTACCACAGTTTTTTGTTTTTGTTTTTGTCGGTTTTTATTTTCCATTCTTTTATTGAAGTACATCTGGGTTGTTTCCAGTTTCTGGTTATTATGAATAAAACTGCTATGAAGAGTGTGAGGCAATGTCATTGTGGTTTGGTGGGGAGTCTTTTGGATATATGCCCAGGAGCTGTATGACTGGGTCTTGAGATAGAACTATTCACAATTTTCTAAGATATCACCAGATTGATTTCCAAATTAGTTGTACCAATTTGCACACCAAGCAACAAAAGATGAGTGTTCCTCTTTCTCCACATCCTTGCCAGCATGTGCTATTAATTTTTTATCTTAGCCATTCTGATGGTTGTGAGATGGAATCCCAGAGTCATTTTGAGTTGCATTTCCCTGATAAATGAGGATATTGAGCATTTCTTCAAGTGCTTCTCAGTCATTGAAGATTGTGAATTCTTCGTTTAGTTCCTTATCCCATACTTTATTGGATTATTTAGTTGGTTTGTGTTTAATTTCTTGAGTCCTTTATACATTTTGGATATTAGGCCTCTGTAGAATATGGTGTTGGTGAAGATCTTTGTCCAATCTGTAGGCTGCTGATTTGTTCTAATGACAGTGTCCTTTGCCTTACAGACATTTTCAGTTTCATTAGATCCCATTTATTGATTGTTGGTCTTAGAGCCTGAATTACTTCTGTACTGCTCAGGAAGTTTTCTCCTGTGTCCATGAGTTTAGAGCTTTTCCTTACTTCCTCTGCTATTAGATTTAGTGCATCCAGTTTTATGTTGAGGTCTTTGATCCATTTGGACCTAACTTTTGTGCAGGTTGATAAATATAGGTCTATTTGCATTTTTCTACATGGTGATATTCTATTAGACCAGCACCATTAGTTGAAGATGCATTCCTTTTTCCATTGTGTGATTTTGGCTTCTTTGTCAAAAATTAAGTGACCATAGGTGTGTGGATTTATTTCTGGATCTTCGATTTGATTCCATTGATCAACCAGTCTGTTCCTATGCCATTACCATGCTGTTTTTTATTATGATTGCTCTGTAGTTCAGCTTGAAATCAGGGACGGTGATACCTCCAGATATTGTTTTTGGTGTACAGTATTGATTTAGCTACTTTGCTTTTTTTGTTTTTCCACATGAAGCTGAGAATTGTTCTTTCAAGTTCTGTAAAAAATTGTGTTGGTATTTTAATAGGAATTGCATTGAATCTGTATGTTGCTTTAGGTAGGATGGCCATTTTTATTATGCTAATCCTACCTATTCATGAACATGGGAGATATTTGCATTTTTTGATATCTTTTTCAATTTGTTTCTTCAAGGACTTGAAGTTCTTGTCATACAGGTCTTTCACTGGCTTGATTAGAGTTACCCTCAAGGATTTTATATTATTTGTGGCTATTTTGAAGGTTGCTGTTTCCCTAAGTTCTTTTTCAGCCCATTTGTCTTTTGTGTAAAGAAGGACTAATGATTTTTTAGAATTAATTTTGTATACAGCCACCTTGCTGAAGGAGTTCATCACTTGTAGTTCTCTGGTGTAATTTTGGGGATCACTTATGTATACTCTCATATCTGTGAATAGGGATATTTTGACTTCTTTGCAATTTGTATCCCCTTGATGTCCTTTAGTTGTCTTATTGCTCTAGCTATGATTTTGAGTACTATGTTGAAGATATGTGGGGAGAGTGGGCAGCCTTGTTTTGTCCCTAATTTTATTGGAAATATTATAACTTTCTGTCCATTTAATTTGATGTTGGCTATTGGCTTGCTGTAAATTGCCTTTATTGTATTTAGGTATGGTCCTTGTATGCTTGACCACTCCAAGACATTTAACATGAAGGGATATTGGATTTTATCAAATGCTTCTTCATCATAGAATGAGATGATCATGTGTTTTTTTTCTTTCAGCTTGCTTATGTGAGAGATTATGGATTTCTCCATGTCGAACCACCACTACATCCCTGGGATGAAGGCTATTTGATCATGTTGTATAATACTTTTGATATGTTCTTTGATTCAGTTAGCAAGTATTTTATTGAGTATTTTTGCAGCTGTGTTCATATGGGAAATTGGTCTGAAGTTCTCTTTCTATGTTGAATCTTTGTGTGGTTTAGGTATCAAGGTAACTGTGGCCTCATAAAATAAGTTTGGCAGTGATCCTTCTGTTTCTATTTTGTGCAAGAGTTTGAAGAGTATTGGTATTAGCACTTCTTTGAAAGTCTGGTAGAATTTTGTGCTGAAACTGTCTGGCCCTAGGCTTTTTTTTTGGTTGGGAGAGTTTAATGACTGCCTCTATTTCCTTAGGTGTTATAGGACTGTTCAATTTTCTTATCTGTTCTTGATTGAACCATGGTATGTAGAATCTATCAAGAAAATTGTCCATTTCACTTACGTTTTCCAATTTTGTGGAGTATAGGGTTTTGAAATAAGACTCAGAAAGATACACATGGCATATACTCACTTATAACTGGATTTTAGCCATTATAGTATAAGAAAACAATCCTACAATCAGTAGACCTAAAAGAGCAGGGACAGGGACTTGGTGCCCTGCCAGTGGAACATCGCACCCTAGTGAAACTGCCATGTATGCCTCCTGTGCAAGAGGAAGCTCTTAGACCTACTGTGACTAACAAACTGAGAGAGGCTGATACATGGAGACACTCCACACCAGAGGAATGGGTGGTGTGGGAGAGAGAGTAAAGGGTGGACAGGAGGGGCTGGTATAGGGTGTAGGGAGGAGCTGGCAACGGAGACATAATGAAGTAATAAATAAACATTAAAAAATTTTCCTCTTCTCATTTGTCATTGAGGAAACTTGGTTGCTAAATTGTGCTCATCTTATGACACACACAATCCTACTTCATAAAAAAAAAAAGACTAAATGATTCTTTGGATTTCATCAGTGTCAGTTGTTATTTCCCCCTTTCATTTCTTATTTTGTTGATTTGTATATTTTCCCTGTGCCTTTTAATTAGTTTGCCTAAGGGCTTGTCTATTATGTTGATTTTCTCAAGGAACCAACTCTTGATTTCATTTATTCTTTCTATTGTTCTCTTTGTTTCTAATATATTGATTTCAGCCCTGAGTCTGATTATTTCCTGCCATCTACTCCTCTTGGGTGTGTTTATTTCCTTTTGTTCTAGATTTTCAGATGTGCTTTAAATTATTAGAATGGGAACTCTCAAATTTCTTTTTTGAATGCACTTAATCTTATGACCTTTACTCTTAGCACTACTTTCAATGTGCACCATAAGTTTGGGCATGTTGTCTTTCATTTTCATTGAATTCTAAGAAGTCTTTAATTTCTTTCTTTTTTTTTTTCTTCCTTGACACAGAGGTCATTGAGTAGAGAGTTGTTCAGTTTCCATGAATTTGTAGACTTTCTGTTGTTTCTATTATTATTGAAGTTCAGCTTTATTCCATGATGTTCTGATAAATTACAAGGAGTCATTTCAGTTTTCCTGTGTATGTTGAGGCTCGCTTTGTGACTGACTAAGTGGTCGATTTTTGAAAAGATTTCACGAGATGCTGAGAAGGAAGTACATTCTTTGTGTTTGGGTAAAATGTTCTGTAGATATTAGTTAGGTCCATTTGATTCATGGTGTCAGTTAGTTTCATTATTTCTCTTTTTCGTTTCTATATAGTTCTCTGTCCAGTGGTAAGAGCAGTGTGCTGAAGTCTGTTACTATTGGGATTTGAGCTTTAGTAGTGTTTCTTTTACAAATATGGGTGCCTGTTCATTGGGGAATACACAGTCAGTATTGAGATGTCATCTTGGTGGATTTTTCCTTTGATTAGTATCAAATGTCCTTCTTTTGATTAGCATTGGTTGAAAGTCTGTTTTGTTCGATGCCTGAATGGGTACTCCAATTTGCTTCTTGGGTCCATGTTTTTGGGATATCATTTTCCAGAACTTTGTAATAATGTCTTTTTTTTTTTTTGCTGAGATAAGTTTCTTTTAAGCAGCAGATTTATGGATTTTTTTTCACATCCATTCTGCTAGTATGTGTCTTTTTATTGGAAGAATTGAGTCCATTGATGTTGAGGGATATTAATGACCTGTGATTGTTAGTTTTTTTTGTTGTTGTTGTTTTTTGTTTTTTGTTTTTTGCTGCAGGGAGATTATTTGCTTCCTAAGTTTTCTTGGGTGTAGCTAATCTCCTTAGGTTAGGGTTTTCTGTCTAGCATCTTCTGTAGGGCTGGATTTGTACATAGATATCGTTTGAATTTAGTTTTGTCATGGAATGTATTGATTTCATTTACAGAGAGTGAAAGTTTTGTTAGGTATAGTACTCTGGGTTAGCATCTGTGGTTTTTTAGGGTCTGCAAGATATCTATCCAAGCCCTTCTGGCTTTTAGAGTCTCTGATGAGAAGTTAGGGTGATTCTGGTAGGTCTGCCATTATATGTTACTTGGTCCTTTTCCTTTGCAGCTTTTAATATTCTTTATTTGTTCTGTACATTTAGTGTTTTGGTCATTATGTGGCAGGAGGATTTTCTTTTCTGGTCTAATACATTTGGAGTTCTTTAGGCTTTTTGTATGGCTATAGGCATCTCTTTCTTTAGGTTTGGAAATTTTTCTATGATTTTGTTGAAGATGTTTTCTGGTCATTGGAGCTGGGAGTCTTCTCTTTCTTCTATTCTTATTATTCTGAGATTTTGTCTTTTCATAGTGTCCTTGATTTCCTGAAGGTTTTGTTTCAGTAATTTTTTTATATTTCACAGTATCTTTGAGAGATGTATCAATTTCCTCAATTTTGCCTTCTGTGCCAGAGATTCTTTTTCAATTTCTTGTATTCTCTGGATTATGCTTGTGTCTGTAGTTCCTTTTCTTTTTCCTAGGTTTTCCAGTTCCATGGATGTCTCAACTTGTGTTTTCTTTACCACTTCAAATTTCCTTTTCAGGTCTCAAAACATTTTATTCCTTTCCTTCTCCTTTTAAACTAAATCTTGCATTTCTCTATGGGCTTTATTCATTCCATTACATGTGTTGCTATATTTCTTCTTGTCCTTTGAGGGATTTTTTTTCCTCCCTTAAGATGTCTATTATTTTCATAAGCATAGTATTAAGGTCATTTTCCTGTGTTTCAGTTGTGTTAGGATTTCCAGGGCTTTCTGTAGCATTGTAGCTAGGTTCTGGAGACACCATATTGCCTTGTTTTTTCTCTTTTGTTTTTGTTTTGATTTGTTTTTATTGTGATCTTTTGCTGGATTTTAGCCATCTGGTTGACTCTGGTGTTGTATGGATATTTCTGTGCTCAGGTAAGATCCCTATTATGGAGGATGGCTGAGCCTGTGATCCTGCTGCTCACCTCTGGATGATGGGTGGGTCCCTGTAATAGAGTCTGGCTCTCAGAGAGTGGCTTCAGCTCTCTTAAGTTGGTTTGGACCCAACTGGATCAGAGGATTGGAGTTGGGGTTAGTACCCTGTAAGGTCCTGAGAGCAGGAGGGTCACTTCAGAAAGGCAGTTTGAGCTGTGGACCAGAGGCTGGACATGTGCTCCCCTGGAGCCTGGGTTCTCCCTCTAGTTCTCCCTAGTTCTCTTTCCCTGTAGTCTCTCTCTCTCTCTCTCTCTCTCTCTCTCTCTCTCTCTCTCTCTGTGGGTGTGTCCTTCCAAAACTTGATCACTCATGTTCCCCTCCCCATCCTACCCACAGAGTTCTCTCCATCCATCCACCCATGATGTCTATTCTATTTCCCCTTCTCACTGAGACTCAATCATCACCCCTTGGGCCCTTCTTGTTACTTAGGTTCTTTGGGTCTGTGAATTGTAGCATGATGATCTTATACCTTATGGCTACTATCCACTTACAAAAGAGTATTTGCCATGTTTGGCTTTCTGGATCTGGGTTATCTCACTCAGGAAGATATTTTCCAGATCCATCCATTTGCCTGCAAATTTCATGATGCCATTGGTTTTAATAGCTGAGTAATATTCCATTGTATATATGAATCACTTTATTTTTTTATCCATTCTTTGGTTGAGAAACATCTAGGTTGATTCCAGTTTCTGGCTTTTATGAATAAAACTGCCATAAACATGGTTGAGTAAGTATCCATGTGGTTTGGTGGAATATTGTGGGGCATATGCCTAGGAGTGGTATAGCTGGGTCTTGAGGTAAAACTCTTCCAAATTTTCTGAGAACGCCTCAGATTGATTTCCAAAGTGGTTGTAAAAGTTTTCACTCCATCCAGCAATGGAAGAGTGTTCTCCTTGTTTCACAACTTCACTGGCATGTGCTGTCACTTGAATTCTTTATCTTAGCCATTTTGTCTGGTGTGAGATGATGTGTCAGAGTCATTTTTATTTGCATTTCCTTGATGGCTGATAATGTTGAATATTTCTTATGTGCCTCTCATTCATAAGAGATTCCTCTGTTGAGTGTTCCCTGTTTAGATCTGTACCCCATTTTTAGTTGGGTTATTTGGTTAGTTTTTGTCTAGTTTCTTGAGTTCTTTATACATTCTTGATATGATATCAAGATGTAGGGTTGATGAAGATTTTGTCCTATTCTTACAGGCTGCCATTTTGTCCTCTTGCAAATATTCTTCAGCTTAAATAATCTTTTAAGTTTTATGATGTTCCATTTATTATTTGTTGAACATAGTGTCTGAGCTGTCAGACAATGCATTTTAAGCTAGTCCCCATTTTCTCTTCTATCAGATTTGTGTAGTGTATCCAGTTATATTTTGAGGTCTTCAATCAAACTTTGGACTTGAATTTTGTGCAGGGTGATATATATGGATCTATTTTAATTTTTCTCCAAGCAGACATCCAGTTAGTCCAGAGCCATTTATTAAAGATGCTTTCTTTTCTCCATTACATAGTTTTGGTTTCTTTGTGAAAAATCAAGTCTTCATAAGTGTGTGGGTTTATTTCTGGGTCTTCATGAGGAGCCTCTCTGTTTTTAGGCCAATACTACATAGCTTTATTGCTATTTCTCTGTAGTACAACTGTAAATCAGGGATGGTTGTCCCTTCAGAAGTTCTTTTGTTGTACAGGATTATTTTAGCTGTTCTTGGTTTTTCCTTTTTCCATATAAAGTTGACTATTGTTCTTTCAAGGTCTGTATGGAATGGTGTTGACATTTTTATGAGAATTGCATTGAATCTATAGATTGCTTTTGATTAGATGGCCATTTTTACTATGTTAATCCTACTGATCCATGTGCATGGGCAAGCTTTCCATCTTCTGATATCTTCTTCAATTTCTTTTTTCAGAGAGTAGAAGTTTTGTCAGACAAGGTCCATATTGCCCAAGCTCGTGTTAATTGTGTTTTTTATGCCAGCCTTTAGCTATCTGAGTTTTGAAGTTATCATAGGTTTAGATGTAGATCTCTGAGTTTGTCTTTGTTCATTTGATGTTTGCATGGATGTTTTTCCCTTGTTTTTTTTTTTTCTTTCTGTCTACTGGCCTAAGTGGTGAAACTGCAAATTAATTAATTATTGTAGTTATTATTAAGTATAAACTGTAAGATTAAGCCGGCAGAGCAGCCAGTGGCTTTGCAGAGGAACCAGCAGCCTAGCTGCTTGCCTTAACCAATTGCCTGATTTGTAATGGATAAAGAGCCCCAGGACCAAGGGTGGCTTACACCACCTGTAACCTAAACTCTGTTAACTAATTTAAGTTGTTACATTAGGCCAGTAGAATTACAACAGCTTGGCAGGAGATTCACCTAGATTTAAGGGAAGTCTAGGAGTCTGGAAGTCCAATGGCCCAGGACTGCATAGAATGAGGGCCTATAAGCCACCATAGCCTTTTCCCCAATAATTAAATACACCAAGACTTTTTAATGTTTTAGTGCTTACCCCTTACCTGGGAAGACTCTCAATTAGCTACTCTAAATTAACCCAGATCACCTAATCCCAAACTGCCATGTCCCTGCAATTACCTTCCAGAGTTCTCAAGACGACTGTCTCCTTCTGTCTCCCGGTGGAATGAAAGTGATTCTCTGTGTGTTCTCAGTGTTGCTGTTCTGATATCAGGAAATCCCACCTTCCTATACTCTTTCTGCCCAGCTAATTGGCCATAAACAACTTGCATTAATCAATCAAGAGAATGCTTCTGAATGGGCGGAAATGAGATCTCAGCATTGAATTCAACCTATCAGAAGCAATGATATTAGACCTTCCCTCAACAAAGTGGCCAGAAGTTCCGGTGACTAGCTAGTTTTTGGGTCCAGTAGGGTGTCTCCTCTGGGTTTCTTGTGGTCTATGTGGTCTCTGATGTTTTGGATACTACCCTTGTCTCTGGGGTCCATACTACCAGAATGACCTGTGTTACCTGGTGCTGACAGACCTCCAGGAAAGCAGGCCATGTTGTATGCTGAAAAATGGAGTCCTGGGGGTGGGGTGCAGTTTAAGGCTGATGGGTGTGTTTTGGGGGAATATGGCACTAAAGTGCTTGGGGTAGTGTCTTACCTGTTTGTCTCTAGTGACTACAGGCCTCCTGGAGTGCAGACAGAGTTGTGGGGCAGGAAATAGAGCACAGGGTATGGCATGCAATTACTGCTATTAGGGGTACTTTCAGGGAAGTTGGCATGTAGGTGTTTGGACCAGGGAGGATCTTACCTGGTGTCTGTGGGTCTGGCGGGCCTCCAGGAAAGCAGTGAGAGTTGTGGGACATGAGATGGGACACAGGGTATTTGGTGCTGGTTATCACTGTTGGTGCTTTCAAGGGGAGGATTTTGAGTTTTAATTTGGATATACCTCATTCACAGTTTACAGAATTTCTTTCTCCTCACCAATTGGGTACTGTATAGCTATTTCATACAGTAGAATAGTTTATTTAACTATATCTTTAGTATAAGTAGAATTTTGGTAAAAATGTTGGCTCTAAGTTTTGCTATGCCCAGTCAAGTATGTATTTAAATCTATGTATGCCACAGTTCATCTGTTTTAAAACTGGGTGATCATGCTATCATACACCTCACAAGGTTACATAATTTAAATTCTGTAGGAGAATGGAGCTGATACAGGTTTCAGGGTTCCATAGATATGAATCACAGGTTGGCATTTTGGGCCCTCTGGCAGTAATCTTAATATCAGGTTGTGAACCTTCTCAAAGATACCAGTTAACTTTCTCTGTATTTTGCTATAGCACCTCAGTGGGGATGGATCATGACTGTGTGCCCTGTTCCTTGATCTTCCCAAGACTCCATAAGACAGCAGCATGCACTACCAATTATGACCTCTAGGAGCAGAAAGTATTCTTCCCTTAATACATTCAAAGTAGATCACAGTATTACTCCACATCTCCAGATGAACTCTTTTTTAAAATTATTCATAAAAAATTATTACAGGTCTTTGACTTTCTCAATCTATCAGTAAGCATGAGGCATTAGAGTCATGAGCAGGTTGGGCTAATCATCTGGGGAAGAGACTTGGATTTGTAGCTAACATAGACAAGGCAGTACTCAGGCTCAATCCCTGAAGACCTAAAATGTAATGACTACTAATTGTTATTGCTTCGTATTCATAGATTTATTGTGGGTAGTAAATGGGTAATACATAGAAAGCATTTATCAAATGGGTTGGCACATAGTGAGAGTTTTTACAAAATGGGAGCTTCTCCATTTAATTATCTTCATTGTCTATTCCCAGAATATATATGTATAATTCTGTTGTACCTAGCATACTGTATGTCTATACCCCATCCTTCCCAGGCAAACCTAATATAAAGCCTTAACATCCATCATCAAAATCATTTTTTGTAGTTTTTTTCTCATTTCCAAACATGGAAAGGACCTTTTCCCCCTATATCTGAACTCTGAAAAGATATCCCTCTAATGGACACATATTTCAAATTTTACCACAAAACTAATTATATAAGTTAATGGTCCAAATTTCCCAAGAAATATAAAGGCAAAGGCAGATTTTTAAAAAAATATGTTTTATTTCCCCTACTTGATTCAATGTACCTAACATCTATTTAAAGAATGGAAGTTATTTTGTTGTTGTGAATGTTCCACTGGATTCTGAAGACAAGAGCCTTGTACATTCTCTCATAAATTAAAAAGTAGAACTAAGAAACTGAATGACATATTTACAGTAAAGTTTTTTTCTGATGCGTGACTTTTTCCAGCAAAGGTAATTTTGTTTTGAGGAAAATCTGTGAATCAAATGTTGCAAAGCCAGGGAACAATTTTTATCTACCCATATCTCTTCAACCTGAGACTGCCTGTTCTGAGAAGAGCAGACATACTGACTCTAGCTTTAATGAGTCATTTAAAATTCTCTCATTATATTTTGGCATGCATGGATTCAGGATCTGCAGGGGGGTGGGGAGGATGAGTGGTTCAGTCTTTGGTTGAGTAGAATGATCATAAGGAGCAGGGTATTCTTTGAATCGTTGACTGATTCAATTCAGGCAGAACAGGATTTTTTTGTTAATGTTTGGGGTACCATCTGTAGTTTAGGTTTCTAGCCAGCCTTCCCGAGTGATGCACTGGAGACTAAAACCTAAAACTCCAACCCTCACTACATTGTCTCCTTCCTTGATACAGTCTTGTCTCCAAATACAGTTTCTACTCCCTTGCTGGACCCTGCTCTTTCTCTTTTCCATCCTTGGAACCCCTGCATGCATGAGAGACACAGCTTTAATCCCACCCCCCACTCCACAAGCCAGTCTTTCTTTCTTCCAGGAAAAACCACCTCAAATTGTCTTACCCTTATTGTTTCTCTTTGGCGAAAGCACTAATTTGGCACTTGCTACTAAGAAATTATTTTGTTTTTCAATGATTCAAAGGTTTTTGGTTATTCTACTTTATTCTTACTAGAGAGGCTACATGAGTAGAGCAGCCCAATTCTGCTTTAGTCTTTTCAGGATATTCACCATCATGTTTCCAAAGAGACTTTTTCTGTAAACATTCATCCTTTCAATGAAAGAAAATCCACTCAGGCTCAGGCTAAAACAGATAACATGTCTCTTAGAGTTTTTTTTTTTTTTTCATTTTGTAAGCCAAATTGTGAATATAAGAAAAAATGCTCTTGTTAAATGTCATACTGCATAGGAAAGCAATGGAGTCTTTAACAAATAAATACTAATGTAGATCACATCATTGACTGGTGCTAGGAAGAAAGTTGAGATCTCAAGTGTATGTTTTGTATAGTCCATGACCTTCCCAACCTACTTAGAACATTAAAGGAATGGATTGTTTGTTGTAAATCTTGATAGACCTCCATACATAACTAAGCAAATCTTCCACATCTTAGTAGGTGGGCACTGATCCCACCTAAATGAGGTCATAAAGAAATACAAAGAACCCATGACAAATGTGTTCAAACCAACTCTAAAAGTGGATTGCTTGTGGACATTTATAATATATGTTAATTGGTCTGTGTGCTTTAGAATGTATGTAAATATTTAACATCATAAGTTAGCCTTTTTAACTTCATTTGGTTAGATTTCAGGGTGGTTTGATCTATATATGTGTATTTTTAAGGGAAACCTCTAAGGCATTTCCCTGGTCCTCCTTATGTTACAACTGTGTTTGACACAGTTGAAAGCTCAGTTTCAGTGAGGATTGAAAGTGATGTAGGCAGGGCAATGGAAGGAGCAGGAGTTCTGGTATCCGTTACTATTTTCATTGGTAATTATTGGGCATCTATTTGTTTCTCTAATAAAGCCAACATAGCTTCTCCTTTCTACAATAATCCCATTGTTCCTGTTCCTAGAGGAGAAAAAGTCTAATCCATTCTCCATTAGATAACTACATACACATTCATAGTTTGTCTTTATCACACTAACTTGAACTTACACAGCAAGTTGAAAGTGAGAAAGTCAAAGCCATGAAGCAACATGTCCCCTTGTGATGACTCTGCATTTCCAATATTACTCATTCTGTCAATATCATTGCCATGAGCATCACAAGCCATTTAAACATGCCAGTTCCTTATGGCACCACCTATTCTACTCCAAGTAGATGATGAGCATCGACGAATCTCCATTTGGAGATGGCTACATTAGTGGCAAGCTTGTCACTGAGCAAGAAAAAGCCCTTGCTTCAATTCCAGACAGAATACTGTCCAAAAAGGACAAAACTTGGCATCAGGTAAGTTGACAGTCTAACTCTGCCAAGACAAGATGGGAAAGTCCTTCATAATTCCTGCTTTACAATTAATGTCTGTCAGAGATACTGGGCCAAAGGCTGAAAATAGATGCTCTAACTTTATAGACAGAAATTTGGGACTGCCCAGGCAGCCAGTTGTATGTCATTTCTTAGTTTTAGAAGCTGTTTACTCTGCAGTTTATATATCTGTTTATTCAGATATATTTATCCTTCTCAGGTCTCTGATGTTGTTGAAGACTAGATAGTTATAGTCTCACAGTTAAGTTTTAAGTTGTTTAGGAATTAAAAGGATGTTCTATGTCTAAGAAGATGTCTTTAATGGTAATGCAAGTTAGTATGGAAATTGAGTTAGGTACAGAACTTTAAACTGAACAACATAGATAATATACTATTATTATCAGTTGCCAAATACATATGGACTAGACATTGGTAATCTATGTTATACCTTATAATTTTCATAACTGTTGCCTAATTGTTCTTATTGCTTTGTATTGTATTTATCATTATAAGAAAAAGAGCCTTTTATGGGACTAAAAGGCGACTTGTTGGAGGAAAAAAGATACACCTTAAATTTTTAAAAAGTGGATAGGAGGGTGAGGGGGAAGAGGGTAGGAGGGTGGGACAAATAGGGGGAGGGGAGGGAATGTGATTGAGATGTATTGAAGAAATAAATAAATGTTGGCAAAAATAGACTTTGAAATGTGTTTTCAAAGTGAACTTGTTATGAAAAGAAATATAACAATTTATTTGTCCAAACAGAAACAATGGACATTGCATGTTTCCCACACAAAATAATTGGTAGTGTGTCTTAGCCTGTTAAGAATCACACCATAGTGACCAATTTGTACTGTTCCCTTGGTTGACATTGGTTTAAACAAGTACTATTATAAGAAATCTAATCTTATTTTTATATATTCCTGTCATCGAGCAGGCAGCAAATAAAATAAGGGCTTTTCATGTAACGCAACTTTCTTAAGGAGACAGCACTGAGACATTGTGTTTAACCATCCTGTTAGAGATTTTGCTTGCATAGTTGCTATTTTCCTTTGTTTGACTGATTTAATTTACTTTTCTGAAGCTGTATCTCATGGTGTACAGCCTAGATTTGCCTGGAGATCTCTTGGTAGCCTAGGTTGGCCTCTATCTTGTAGTAATATTACTACTACCTCTGCCTTCCAACTGTTGGGATTGCAAGTGTGAATCAATACACTTGGATTGTTTAAGAAATGTCCTTTGGGAATTCATTTGGAACACTTTGGCATTAGTCACAGTTCCAAAGTATCAAATTGTCTGATGCTAATATAGATTATTTCCTAAGTATTTATTATATTCTTTGGGAAGAAACTATAGGTAGTTAAGTATATGTCACAATATACTTGTTGTTGCTCATTGTTTTCTGCTCCAATTTTCCCCATTTTTTTCATACAGGTTCTAAATATTCCTAACATTACCATTGGTGATTTTAACCATTTTAAAACTAAGCAGATAGATAGATGATAGATAGATGATAGATAGATAGATAGATAGATAGATAGATAGATAGATAGATAGATAGATGAATGGATGGATTGGTGGATGGATTGATGGATAGATAGATGATAGATAGATAGATAGATAGATAGATAGATAGATAGATAGATAGATAGATGATTTGGGAGTTTATGATTAAAATGTATTTAAAATTTTCATGTTTGAATACAGAACATCAAAACTTCTGCCAGATAAAATTTTAAATTTATTTCTGATAAACTGTGACTCTCTGGTTGGAACTTAAGGAATTCAGTGGGAATGGCTCCCTACCACAAACCTCACTCTACTAGAGAGCACTTCTAAGCTTAGATAGCAGTCTCTGTAATGAGGCCTAGTTTTTTTTCTCCTCACTGATTTTGTCCTTTGTTTATTTGACAAGCACACAGCATAAAGTCCTGTAGAAAAAAATTAAAATAACAGTATTACTTTCATGCAGCTGAGTCAAAGAAGATACAAAATTTTTGTTGATTCCAACACTAAAAATGCTTATCAAAATGAATTTTAAATGAAATAGTATACCAGAAACATCTCTTGACTTCCCTAGATTTCTTTGTCAGCAAAGCAAGTCAATAATATACTAGGTAGATTTGCTTTAGGGAGTTATACTTTTACCAAATATGCTACAGAGTAGGAGAAAAGCAGACCTCATTGGTATGATTTTTCATTGTACTCAGGGTCTTCTCCCAGACATGCTGGTGTGGGATTATTCTACACTGTTATCCTTGTTTCTTCTATGAATGCATTTTCACGCTTATGTTTTGCATGTTTGTGCCATAACGTGACATATTTCTCTTACTCTTTAGACCCTGTAGTATATGAGTTGAACTTAATTTTTTTATTTAAGCAATGGAATCTGATGGAAGAGTGACTCAGCTGTTTTAATGTTTAGGCCTATAAGGGACAGAAGATTCCACTTTAGCCAGACTCTGGCTCATAATGGTGCTGTAAGATACTAAAACTTCAGAGAAAGGTCAAGAGAATTGACATTTTCTGTTCAACCAGAGAAGTAGTATTATTTACTTATAATTTCCAGCCTTTACCAGTGTCTACATGTACATTATATCAGGAACCACTTGGGAAATTTCAGAACAGGTGGGTCCCAAAAATCAAGATCTAGGGATTTGTGATTACATAGGTAGCAGAGGAACTGCATAGGCAAGTGTAATCAATATTCCATAGGAAATGAGAAAATGACTTTTGTTTCAGGCTAATAAGTTTTATAGCAGCAAGGTGCCCACTATCTAGTTACCTTCTTACCTTGCTTCCTACCTTTTTTTCTTTCTTTCTATCATCTGTCTATGCATTAGCAATCAAATAATAAACAACCTTTGCTCTCTAGTTATGAGACTCTGCACCCCTAGTTAAGTATATGAGTGAATACTAAAGATATATTTAAATATTATATTATTTACTGCAAATTATAGAGTCCATCTACACCAGATACATGAAAAACTGGAATGCTCTATAACTGTCACAGCCATCACAGAAGCCACACCACTGTGTCCATATGGGATCCTTTAAATGTTTTCTTATTCCTACCAAATGCTTTCTCTCCATTCTCTTCTCTTCCAGCACTCTGTTCTAGAGTCATATCTCAGCCTGTAGTTGAACTTATCAACTGTCTATGGAACCGTAGTGCTGGCTCAGGATGGAACTAAGAGATCATTATAGCCTTTGAAACCTGTTAGAAGTTTATTGTTCATTTTTGACACCTTGCTCAGTTATGTCAGCCTATAGTGGCACTCCAGAGACTGATAAAGATGCTGGGAGAATCGTGAAGTATCTATTAATTACTTTGATTTAAAGAAATTCTCTGTAGTTCTCAGGAAGCTCACCTACAGGCTGATGAAAAAGAAAGAAAAAAGGACAGAAAAAGAAGACATTTTAAAAGAATGCACACAAGTAAAGTAGAATACAAAGACAGAGAGAGGAAGATGGGAGTACAGATTTCACAAGCTGTCAATTTAATATGCTCCTTAGGACTCTCCAAACTAATGATTTTACTGTTGTCATTCATACATGTTTGGGGGACATTACATACACATGTTGTCACTAAGCTGCTGCCTCATCCTTCTTTGCATACTTCACTTAGAAACAGCTTCTCATTTAGTTGGCCAGGATGGCTTTCAACTTTTCCTCTTTCTGCCTCAGCTTCTGAAGTACTTGGGATTATAGACTTCCATGACGAGGTCTGTATTTTAAGTTTTAACTTTTCCAAATTATTTGTGTTATTAGGCGTGACACTGATTAGTATTAAACCAATGCAATACTATACAAACACACCCACATCCACACCCACACCTCTTATATGCCTGCTAAGAACCTTACGTTTTGAAAAGGAAATGCCTTTATGACATATTTTGGAGCAAAAAGACCATTTCTTCAAAAGTTAATAGCATCATCCAAGATGTCCATATGAAAAGCCAACGACATAGTAATAAATATCCAGAAAGTCCTGGCATCAAGAAGGGAAGCAGGGCTGTGAGCTGAGCCTTGTGCGTTCACCACTAACTGCTATGGGCTTCCCTGTGGGTCATTTAACCTTGCCTGTCCTAAGATTTCCTATCACCAAAAAGGAAATTAAAAGTGGAATTCATTTTCCTGGGTGGTGACCTAAGAGCCAGAGAGCCTCTTATCTGCCTGTTCATAATTGTAGTCTCACAGGATTAGAGCCAGATGGGTCTTTAGCAAGCACCCAAGCAACCTCTTGTTTTACAGACGCCCTCTCTGGAATGTAGAAAAGTGAGGCACATTGTTCCAGATTAAGGCAGGTGTACCTGACCTTTTACCTGAGAATACACTGAGCTGTAACTCAAGCACATATTTCCCTGTTCATCTGTATGTTCGTCAGCACATTGATGTTCAGTGGAAACACATTTAAGTGTACAAGATGCCAATACGATCTAGTGCCAAGGATCAGTGTAGTTATGATTAAAGCCCTTTTTGTCCAGTTTGATTTCCCTAATCAAACTTTCAAGGTTCTACTTGTTTTTCTATTATACACACTTGGGAAGGAAAAGGAAATACCTCTGTTTAGCCACTTATGTAAATGTCCCCAGGGGCCCTGATGCAGACACGAGTTGACTGGCTCCCTTGCGATTAATCAGAGCCTCTCACCATCTTAGGAGAAACAGTCTTTTAGGTAGTAGAGTCTCTGACTGCCCCATATCTTGAAAGGAAAACAAAGGAAACACCTGTGTACCATTGTTACAAGCTCATGCCAGCCACACAGAGAAGAAGACAAAAAGTTAGTAGTAATGTGCTGAGGATGTAGTTCAGTTACCATAGCCCTTTGCCCAGCTGGGTTTGAAGCCCAGCACTACATAAGGCAGATATGGTACCCCAGCACTCAGGAGATAGAGGCAGGAGGATAAGAAATTCAGCCTCATCATCTATGCTATGTAAGTTGTTCCTGGCCAGCCTGCACTGCAAAGCCTTATCTAAAAACAAGCAAACAAAAGCCAACATTATTGTGTCCACTCACTGAATTCCTTCATTTACATCTAGCCTCTCACCCAGCTCTGCATGCTTTCTTTGTTAAGGATATGAATTTGAGTGAATGAAAATGGGCATATTTTCGCAAATGATACTTTTATTTACATTTTGGAGGCAGCAAAAATCATTCACCTTATGTTCCAATGATGCCCCATTCTATGTTTTATAGAAGAAAGGCATGATTGTGGCACATGAGTAACAGTACGTATTTAGGAATCAGCGCCCCTGATTTGGTGTATGGTGACTTGCAGAGGCATTTTCTAGAATGTATGGAATGAAATGTTTCATGTCTCCCCCCCTTTGCTGCTATAATCTTTATATCTCATTTTACCTCTGTAATTAAGACAGGTCTGGTAGGTATTTAAATTAGCCCAGCTTTCATCTCTATCACACATTCATTTCAAAACTTTTATGAATATTTAATAGAGGTTTTATAATTCATGGTGATATGATGAACAGCCTTTTGGCCGTTAAGTCAATTGACAGAAAAAAAAAAAATCTCTCTTCAGGCAGAAATAATAACGATTCTATTCCTGTCCCAAGATTGGTGATTACACAGTCACCTGTTTTCACATTAAACTTTGATGATAAATTACTCAGCAACCATGATAATATCAGAAGTTTTACTGGCCAGAACAAATTGCCAGTAATTGCTTGCAAGATAAAAAGAAAGAACTGAGTCTTTTCTTCCTCTGTCCTTCCCCCAGGGGAATGTGGCTGAGATCTGCAATCCTACTGGTTCCAATTTCTTTTATTTGTTATTTCCTTTATATTCTATTTTATTTCACCTTTTTAAAGTTTCCTTTCAAGCCTTAATCTGCCCTTCTAGTAAGAATATTAATATTCCATTAGCATGGTTGTAGATTTAGCACGCACACATGGAACACAGGCTGCATAAAAACAGTGAACTTCCAGATGGATTGCAGTTCAAACAGGCTCATTTTCTGCCTGACACCCCACAGGACATACATGCACATTTGAAAAAATATTTGGGGAAATGTTTCTAGATTAAAGCATGCATCAAATGCTGCAGTTTCCAAAGCAACCCAGAGGTTCTATTTCGTTTAAATATATCAAAGGTTTAGGAACAGACAGTCTGATGATAATACCTAAGTATGTAACAGAGGATTATGAAACCAAACCTTGGCATCAGATCCTGGGGGCTGGAGTATGCTGCTTCAATATTCATCCCAGCACAAAACCCAGACCATAAACACCTAGAGACGAGTCACACTCCTTCCTTTCTTCCCATTTCTCCACGAGGCCCAGGGGGAGGCTCTCCCTGTATCATATTGGGGAACTGGACCCTCTGGCCAGGCTTTATGTCCCCTGTAATGGGGTCACAGACTCCACTGTCTCCCTGGGGAGGTAATTCTGCTGCCTAATAGCTTCCATGCCAACAAACTTTTTTCCTTGATATGCAGAGAACTCCTCTTTGCTCATTTCCTTCTCCATAATGCCCCTTTTACTACCCTGCAAATTCATCTTTGGGGGTTTACAGCCCCTGAGGCAAAGACTGATGCTCCAGCTTTGTAGCAGAAGTTCACGTAGCTACTTCTTGTTCATTGAATCTCACTTTGGGTGATAAGGCCTCAATCATTTTTGTGGCTCTTCCTCATAATTCTTCCAATTTGTATGAGTATATGAATCGCATGATGAATTTGACTCTGTAAACTGCGATACATCAGTGACTCCATGATAGGGAATGTTCAAACACTCACTGTAGGCACCATGTGCACACACACACAGACACTGGACTTTAATCCATTCTGTCTCCAAGGTCATAAATTCTAATGGCACCCTTGCTTTTATGCAGGAACAACTGTAGGGAAATCTTCAGTGTTCCTTCCTTCTCCAATTTCTCTCAAACTTTGCTGAAAAATGAGATTTTGGAACTCTGTGTTTGGATGAGAATGATTTAACAAACTACATGGAGAATGTTATCATGTCAGTGTCTGATGCAAAATCACATCCTTGAGAAGGCTTTCCACAAGAATAGCTTGGGTTGGGCCACACTGAGTGACTTTAGAGAAGGAAAGCAGAGAAGGCTCACAAACCTGCCAGTCTCCTAGTGGATCTAATTGCCAAACTTCTCCTAAAGCAGGGTGGAAAGAGCAAAATCTGAGTTTCAGATTTTGGGAAACAATATCAAAACTTCCAGCTGAAAAGGAGGTAAAATTCATTCTCATCCTACCTCAAACAAACTCTTCCAAATATCTCAAGGCAGCCCTAACAAGTGGGATCATAACAGGTGCTACTTTTTTTTTTTTTTTTTTGGTTTTTCGAGACAGGGTTTCTCTGTGTAGCCCTGGCTGTCCTGGACTCAATTTGTAGACCAGGCTGGCCTCGAACTCGCAAAGACAGGTGCTACTTTTAAACATACATGGTCTCTGTCACAGGGGCTTTGATGTATGGCCAGTGAATCACACATCACTGGTTGTGAAAAAGGCTTAACCAGCTCTCCCCTTTTTTATTTGTGGGTTGCAGGGCCTAATAATGCAACTGCCAACTGGGCTACATACATTTTAGTAGTTTTAGATGATGAATAATTTAAATAATTCGATTCCACTGAAGTGGAGTAAATTTTAAAAAGCAAATGTTTACAGAATGGTGAGTAGGTACCCACTCAAGATTACTGCACTGTGAGCTTACAAACACACACACACACACACACACACACACACACACACACACACACACAAAGATGAAGAAAAGCAGACAGAGGAGCTCAGATATCCATAGATATATACACAGGTATGCAGACAGACTCATATATACAGACACATACAGACATATACAGGTATACATACACACACACATATATAAACATACACAGAGACACATATAGACACACACCAAATGAATAGAGACACACAAATACGCACACATTGACACATATACAGACATACAGGCACATAACAGAAATGCATATGCCTACAGACACATACACACCAAACCTTGCAGTCTGTCACACAGTATTAAAGAAGTGAGCAAGCACGTAATGCTGCTACTGTTTGCTCTGTGTTTAACACACATGCACTTAGCCTTTGATACATCACTTCATTTCTTCTCCAAGTCTTTTCATCTGTGAGCACTTCACCAGAGGCACTTCTAACAATATGATACAATTTTTAGAATGCCTTCTCATTGCTTCCTCTTTTCCTCTGCTGGTTGTAATGTGAGGGGAAATAGTTGTTATTTATACTTATTTGTTACTAGCAGGTGCAAGGATTCTTTTGGCCTCCTTGCAAAGTCCTCAGCTACAGCTTATCCACAATAGCTGCTGTTTCTTATATCTGAGTGCAAACACCACACTTCAAATTTTGTTTTTCTGTCAGACTTTTCTTAAGTAGATATTTATTGAACTGCATTCACATGAATTTGTGTGAAGAGTTTGACATACTCACCAATGTCATCTTCTTCAGTCTACTACTCTACCATGAGCAACATAGACTGGAGTTGAGTTAGAGCACACACTGCTCTGGCTAAAATTATGAGACCATATGACCTTGCAGACTGCTGAAAATATATGAAGAAGAAATTTAAGTGTGAATTCACATGCTAGATATCAAGTAGTTGAATATGTGTCTTTCCTTGGCAATATATTTCTTTGCTCACAACTACATAAAATGCAGGAAAGAAAGGATGCAATGTATACTCAAATCATTATTAACTGTCACCATTTATGGCAATTTTTATAAAGATTATTTTATTTTATATATGAATATATACTGTATAGGGATTCCTGTAGACTCCAGAACAAAACATTGACTTCTCTATTGTAGATTAAATGGCAGCTGTGAGCCACAAAATGTGTGTCCCTAGATAGAGCACCAAGGGCTGTTAATCACTAAGCCACCCCCCAGCCTAGGCAATTTTGTTTTATATTTGCCATCACAATCACTACCACCAAATATTGCTTTTTATTTCAAAAGCTAAAGTCCTGGACAGAAGCTACAACTAAAACACAGATCTTAGATATTTTAGTTTTTACTTATAAAGAAGTATGTTGAAAAGAATTCTTCCCAATTCCTACAAAGAAGATATTATGCTTACCGGGGGGACCAGTTTCTGCTCACGACATTCTTATAACAATTCTGATATAGGAACTAGAATCTATTTGGACACTGACATTCTAAAAAATTCACCAAATTTCACCACAAACAATGGCCCCAAATCCAAGCTGGGAGTCCAGATTTGATAACATGGCCTCAGATAATATGTTCCTATTATCTACAATGAAAACTATAGCTTCAGAGTTTACATTGGATTCTGAATTCAGACACTCTAGGTTGCCATCATTAACTGCTGGAGGCAAGAACTGAGTCATTGTTCAGATGCACAGTTGCTTTACATTGAGGCAGAATAGACCATGGCTCTCTAGAAGCTGTTAAAGGGCTCTGGGGAAGACCTGCATTACTCCCCCAATGAAGTATACCACCTGCTCGCTAGTGCCTGCATTTCATTATAGAGTGCAACACCTTCTATTTCATGAACACAAGAAAGGCTTAAAATAAAATCTCCAAGAGAGTTTGCAACATAGTTTGAAATACATATACAAATTAGATAAGCTCTCTTACTGAGTAAATTTGATCTGAGAATAGTAAAACATGGTATATATAAAGCTGTCTCTAGAATGGAAACATTGGAGATTCTTGAAATAAAACAATTGAATATGTTCACAGGTGAATAATTTGCCTATTCTGGGTGTATTCTGATCATTAGACCCATTAAATATGGGTTTATATACATATATAGGTGCCATGTGCTATAGGCTGGTCTTGTCTTGTTCTTCCTTCTGTCTCAGGTTCTACACAACACTGAGACAAGCATTTCCATGTGTCTAGAATATACAGTGACTTTATCAGAGGTACAGCATGTAATTAGGTAACATTATATATAGCCAAAAATTTGTATCTCTGGAAGTTTAAAATTCAAAGGGGAAGTAAAAACTGTAAAATCTAGTAAAGACAAGCGTCTGTTCCCCACACCCTGTTATTTCTGTTATGCTCACTGTCTTCCTCTTCCTCATCTGTCTCCTCTTTCCCTCCCCCCACTTTGTCTCTGACTTCCCTCTCTATCTCTCTGCTTTGCCCCTCCTTCTCTCCTGGGAAGGTGCACTCTGCTGGGCATGCTTAGTCTACTGCTCTCTCTCTGTCCTGTACTCTTCCAGATGCCTCTGGCAGTGCTCTCATATCTGCAACAAGCCCCTTTCCTTAGCCATATCATGGAGTTTTTATACTCTCACTTTATATACCAAAGGAATATAATTTTTTTGAGGAGCCCTATATCAACTACAAAACAAATTACTATTCCCTTTACAACATTGGTTTCATTCATAATGTTTTCTTATTTAGTTGCTGGGGGCATAACTTCCATTACGATGTTGAAATAAAATGGACAAGACTGGACATCTTGTCTTGCTCCTGTTCTTAGAGCAAAACTTCTTTTTCAGCTTTTCTACTTCTCTTATACATTAACAATAAATTATTATAAGAAATAATATAAGCAAAATATTTCATTTTTCAGTTACACCATAAAAGTAAAATTCTGTGGAATAAATTATACCAAGAAGGTAAGGGACCTTTATACTGAAAGTTGTGATATTGATGGAAGAAATTAGAAAGGACACAAATAAATTGAAGAATGGATCATGTTCAGACATAATACAGTTAAAATGTTCATACTACAGGAAAAAAGAGGGATATAAATAAGATGCCTATCCAAATTCTATTAACAATGTCTACCAAAATTAAAAAATCTTCATATTACATAGGATGAAATGAGATCCCAATAGCCAAAGTGATTTTGAGAAAGAATAACAAAGCTAGACACTTATCACACTTCTAATTTCAATCTAAATAGCAAATGTCTATTGGTCACGAAAGCATATGAAACAGATACATACACCAATGTTACTAATTGAGACTCTGGAAAGAAACAAGTTTGTGAAATACACTACTTTCATAAGAAGACCAAGGATGGACATTGGGTAAAGACATAGCCCTTCAATAAGTAGTTTTGAGGAAACAATATATTTTTACCAAAAATGGTTGACTTGGACCCATTTCTACATGCTGTGGGAAAAAAAGAACCTTAGAAATCATGTTAAAGTTAAATATAAAAATCTCAAATCCTAAAAGTAATAGAGTGAAAAAGGTGAATGATCTTTGGTGTTGAAGTTGGAAGTCATTTGGGGAGCTCCTATAATAATTTCAGCAGTGACAAAAGTATATGTAAACAAACAAATAAATAAGCAGAGTTAGATGACATAAAACTGAGAAGTAAAGGTGCCATGTGGGGAACTGGAAAGAACATTTGAAAACCAAAAACCAGCAAAAGTGTAGCATCCAACTCAGTAAAATAACAAAAACCCATTAAAAAAGACAATTATCTAATTTGAAAACTTGGCAAAGAACCAGAATAGATTTTTTTTTTTTAGAGATGATAATATATTTCCTAGGCAGAAAGGAATAAATGAAGGGGGAGGGGGAAAGCTTCAACACCACTCAGGAAAAGAAACCTACCCTCTGTACAATATTCCCCCATATCTGTTAGAATGGACAGAAGATAACTTCTGAGAAAAATTGTGTAAAAAAGGGATACTTCAAAAAGCTTTTTCAAGAATCGTATATATTTAAGTCATCATGTAAAATAATATATTATTTTCTTGACTTATTTTAAATAATAGCTGCAATACTGCCCAGCAACCACTTTTCTATATATAACTTCAAACACAATGAAACTAGTACCTCAACATGTAGACCCTCAACTATGGCATCATCACACACAATATCAAAAATGTAGAAAAAAAATTTAAAAAAAAATGTAGAAAAAACTTGCATGACCAGTGGTAATGAATGAGGGAATATGTAATTGTGGTTTTATTCAGACCTTATCTTATCACACTAAGATAGGTGCAATGACATGATTGGGCTTGGAAGGATGGATAGTACACTAATTATGACAAATATTTTTGGATATAATTACGTATGCAGTCGGGAAATATTCAAAATGATAGAAGCATGGTATAGAATGATGGTTATCAGAGTTTTGTAGAGGTAAATTTGAGGAAATGTTTATCTAATGATGAAATATGTTTGTCGTAATTATGAGAATCCAACTTGGTGCTTGATGACTTAGAGTTAATAATGATATTTTTTATCAGTGAAATTGCCAAGGCAGTATTCTTAGGATTTCTTCAGTGTTATGAAGATGCATATGAACTGAGATTACTGAATTAATTAAATTGATTATATTTATTTCATGGACCACAAGGAAGTAAAGATGGTGCCTACTTTGAACTTTCACCTCTGCTAATTTTTTCATGGTACCAGAGAAATAAGGTAAACACCAACCCAGCTACAATACTATCAATCTATAATGGCAACTTGTATACAGGATACATTGGTGCAGTAGTGGCACCAAATCTGTGGGAGTATCCAATCACTCTCTCATTGGATTTAAGGCCCACTGAATGAAATGAAACCCATATCCATCACTGCTTGAGAGTCCAAGCACTGAGACTACATCGGCCAGGGACCTAGGTTAAAAAATAACTACTATTGTTCTGCTAAAGGAATTTTGCAATGAAATGACTCTTTATTACCTTCTGCTATACTCATAGATAAGTATCTTGCTCAACCATCATCAGAGACGCTTCCTCCTGCAGTAGATGGGAATACATATAGCGATCCACAATTGGATAATATGCTGAGAGTGAGAGGACTTGGATCACTCAGTTCTGAATGGAATGACTCCATCAAATTGCTCCTCTCAGGGCTCAGGGAACTCTGCAGAATATGAGGTAGAGAAAAAAAAAAAGCTAGTGGGGATAGAAGTCATCAAGGTAACAACGCCTTCTAGACATAACAGGAGTGATGCACCTATGAAATCACAGGGACTGTGGCATCATGCACAAGGCCTATCTGTCTAAGTCAGACAGGGTCCCCATACTGAGAAGGGAAGTGGACACAGGCCTAGAAGCTACCTCTAATTAATAACCACTTACAGAGGACAAAAAAATAGTTTTTCCCAATGGAGTCTCACTTAGTATACAAACCACAATTAAGACCAGACCTCAAAAGAAAAAAAGAATTAGATTGCAATTTTGGACTTTTGCTTTTGTTTTCTTAACCTTACAAGTTCTTTGTTTATGAATTATGGCTTCTGCTTTTGTGTCTTATAGGATTTGTATGCATGGGAATGTATATTTCCCTGGATCTATATTTGTTTCTTGTGCTTTTTCTTTGGCTCATTCTTTCTGTTTTGTTGTTGTTATTGTCCTATTCTGTTTTTATGTTATCTTGTATATTATTATTGTTGTTGTTAATTATTATTATTAACAAAGAGATGCCTGTTTGTTTTCTAATAAGAGAGTGAAAGAAAGGGTGTAGATTTAGGTGGGTGAGGCGGTAGACAGTATCTGGGAGGAGTTGAGGGACGGAACTCTAATCAGAATATTATTGCCATAAAAATAAAAGAACATATTGACCAATAAGGGTCAAATACTTTCCTAGAATGGTAAATCGTATGTTTCACCTAGGTATTTTTGAAATTTTATAATTTCAAGATAGAATAATTATTATTTGTCTATTACTTATTTCAATTAAAAAATAGCCTTTATAAATTACCCATTTTAATTTAACTGTTGAACATACAGGTAAAGTCATTTTTCTGCAAGAGTAGTAGTATTTCATGTGAGTATTTACCAATGCTTTAGAATTATTTCTAAGTATCTCATATCCCTAATAATTTAGAAATGATCTTTATGAGAAAAATGCTATGAGCTGCGTGGCTAATTAAGTGATATTCGGGATATTTAGTTAAATACAAAATTCAGTTGCCTCAGCATCTCTATATACTTTTAAAATAATGCTTCAGATTTTCATCTCATTTTTTTTTCTCTAACAACACATAAATCTCAGGAAGGTAGACACTGATTCTTTCACCAATGTCATGTCTTAATTTCTTTATTTTCTTATCAACTCCCTTCAGTCATGTTGATCCTTCACTTTTTCCAACATTTCCTTATCCTCAACTTCACCAACATCTCACATATTACATTCACATGGTCTCTGCCATGCAAAACACTTAAAAGTGTGAACTAGTTTTCTTTATTTTCCTTTGGTTTTGTTTTTCTGTAGCAAAGTTCTCTTTGATGCCAGAAAACATTTTAAAATACAAACCTACTCAGGGTATGTTCCTCTGTAAAACTTGCCAGGTTGTTCTTGTTGTTTGTTTGTTTGCTTGCTTTTTTTTAAATTTTCCCCTTAGAACAACATTTGTACAACCTTCTCTGGTCTTCAACAGTGTCTCTCTGCTCACCATGGTGTTCCTACATCATAATCCTTTTGTTCCTTCCACTTGTATGAGATAGACTGGCAGAGGCCTTGGCAAGATCCAGCTTCCATGAGTACTGGGGATCCCTTCTTCTGTTTGTGAGGTTTCTTCTAATTGAAGGTTACATTACATTTTAAGTCACCTAGAGCAAAGCTGTGTAGATTGCTCACCAATCTTTACTTAGTATCACTGTGACTTTTCAACAGCAATGACCTTGAATGACTCACAAATGACCAATTTGTTATTTTTATTGATGGTGTAGTGGCTTAAAGATCAGAGCTTGATGTACAAGCCCAGGTTGACCTTGTATTTTCAATTTTTTCCATCTTATGCTACTGTCAGAGTACTGGTGTTACAGTTACACACCACCACACATGGCTTCCTCAATGAATGTTTCACCACCTTTGTTTTGCTTGTTTTAATTTATCCAATAATTTAATTTTTGTTTAGAGATTATAGTAAAATAACATTATTCCTATCTCCCAAATCCTCCATATACACCCCTTGCTCTTTTTCAAATTCATAACTTCTTTTTTTGTAATTGTTTATATATATATATATATATATATGAGCAATTAAATATTCTTAAATGTCTAAATATCACATACTTAATGTTATTTAAGTGTACAGGTTAACTCTGCTATGTTCTTTTTCTGAAGGGTTTGCTCTACTCTTATGAATACAAAACAAGAAGTGGTAGTGTGAAATGTGCATTTAATTATTTAACAGCAAAAGTAAAGGGTGAGAAAGACATATATTCTTAAATACCTAAATATCACCAGCTCAGTCTGATTAATGTTATTTGGATGTATGTTTTCAGGACTGACAATTTAGTATTGGATAACCAATTTGTATGTTTTCCATGAGGAAACTATTTCTCCTGCTCTGAAAATTCCCAAGTTGTCTGTACTTCTTTGTCTAAGGTTTAGGCCTCATGAACTTTCCTCTGTCCCTGTTAGCATGTCTACTGGTGTTATTTTTGCTCAGGTCTTTTTTAGGCAGCCATGCCTATAAGACTTCATGGCTATAGGTTCTGGCAGGTTTTACTTTTCTGAGCACTTAATCTAAGATAAAATCATGTTCTTCATATTGGAGCTTAATAAATGCTTATAAACTAAATCTCATTACCTATTAGTCTTTTAAAGATAGCTTTTAGGGTAATCTAGCTTGGAAATAAAATGAGTTCTTCCTTTCAATACATAAAATTTCACATCAAATCCCAAATCAGGGGTACTAACACAACAGCCAGCAAAAAGAATGGAGACAGTTATTCTTTTCCCAAGAGTGAGGGACATTCGGTGTGTACTGGTTAATTCTAGTACATTCTATTCCTGAAAGGTGTGCACATGAGGCTGCCATCCTTACAACGATATAGATTTTTTTTTTGACAAGGCACCATTTACAAATGTGTTAAGTCCTTGTGACAACTGATTAATTTTGCTCTAAGGTTATGGAATAACAAACAAGAGTGTTGGTGTGAAATATGCATTTTAATGATGTCACAGAAAAAGTAAAAGATGAGAAAGATAATTTAATTTTCCTTCTTGAAAGGTCAGTTCTCCTGAGATAAAAATTATCCCCATGGTACTCTGCCTTTCTCAGAAGCTCCTCCTCTGCTCTCTTTCTCTGGTTCCTCTCTTCCTTGAAGAAGGGAGAATTTATACTTAAAGAAAATTTGACTATGTTGTTTGGAACAAGAGAGGGTTGGTAGAGGAAAGAGGAGTATCCCTAATGCTCTGAAAACAAACATAAGTTTCTGTCCTTGGTTTCATTATTATTAAGTTATTTTCAATGATACATCTTAGAAAAGAGATGAAATACAAAGGAAAAACAGTTTTTAAAATTCACCAGATAGTATATGTACCAAGAGTGCATGTAAAGGCACATGTTTTTATAAAGAAAATTTGTACATGACTTGGTTTACGCTTTTCCCATTCTATATCAAGGCTGTCTTTATTACTGGGTTAGACTGTATCTTTTAAGACAGCAGGATTCAACACTCAGTCTTTATTAGCTTTGAGTTCAATATAAGATTGTGGAACTCATGGATTGATATCTAAATCTACACATATTGTCAAACATTCAGTTTGTGACCCATTGAGTAGACTCAGTGAGTTTATATAAGCAAGCGGATATTCAGGACATAAGTGTTTATATTACTTTAACACAAGTAGCTAGCTTTAAGCTTCATCAAATAATGCAAGAGGAAGTTGTGTTCATGCTGTCTGTCATCACCATACTTGGGAGCCAGAGGCAAGAAAATTATCACAAGGTCATGGGCAGACTCATCTAGGCAGAAAGTTCCAAGCCAGCTAGGGCTACAAAGTGAGGCTGTCTCTCAAAAACAAAAGCAAACAAACAAACAAACAAAATATACAAATACAAGAGTATAACCTTAGTTCAAAATGGGCAAGTTTCAACAATATGATGTTGAAGCTAAGCATATAGCCTGCACATGTGCATCCAGCCTGTGCGATATTCTAGAAAATGCAAAGAGAAAGAATGAAGACAAACAATGACCATACAGGTAAGAAACTTGAAGGTGGAGAAGCTTATTGTCAATATTGATTTATAGAAACATCCATATTCATAGTTATTGTCCTCTGTGCCTCTGACACATTTGAGGTTCAAATAGGATGAGAATGGCTACTCCAATCATTTCCATATAAAGAACCCACTTGTGCATGCAGAAGACTGATATTTTACTTCCCCCAAGTACCTAAAACAAAGTCTGATGGAGGGTAAGGCTGTGAGAAGGGTTTCAATGTGGGAGGAAGCAGTAACCAGCTCAGGGTTCAGGTGTATGAGTATGGGTTGCTAAATCCAATGTGCAGATTCACAAACCCCAAATCCTTCAGAGTTTGGCATCATGAGTGCGAAAAGTGGAGATAATAAGTTGCCTGAGCGTTTATGACAGTGTGAGAAATTGATCACTTATCTAGAACATGCTGCCTAAAGAGAAACCACTCTTCTCTCCACAGAATTGTTTAGAAAGTTCGGCAAGAGGAATCTTGTTGGTAAATGCTAAAGCTTGATGTATACCTAACATACTGTGGTCCCAAGATCTTGCTGATTAGTATATGAAACAAAGATCATTAATATCTTTGCATTAACAAGGTTCCCAGAAAACTCTAGGTCTTATGGATAATCTCTAGAAATTGAGGGTGTATATGACTGATACTCACTCCTTAACAGCTTAACTCAGGTCTTACCAAGTAGAAGATCCCATAATTTAATATTTATTGAAAAGAAATGAATATTTTTTAAGCTTAAACCACATTCAGCATACAGTAAAATAGATGCATTTTTATTTCCACTACTATGGAACTTATGTTTTAATTGTAGAAGCAAGGGGAGACCTTAGGGCTGCTGCATCTGTCCCTGTTGGTTCATCCTATAATGACCTTAATCATATGTTGTATAGTAACTGAATGAAAAAGGACAGAATTCTCATGACATCATTGATGACAAGGATGGGTGATGAAAATGAAGATGCTCTTCCTGCTTTGCCATCTTCAATGAAAACTCCCCAAATATCCAAAACTAACTAATAAGCGAGGGACACAAACTTTAAAACCAACCAATCAAGATGAAAATAAGAAAATATTGCTGGAAAACTAGGCAAAATTATTGCCTTTCTAAACCAGTGTGTAAAATACAGCGCTGCAACCCTTACCACTCACTGTCACTGCTAAGCTATAGCTTTTAGGTTTATTATTTGCTGGTCATCTGGCCTTCTGTCCACAAAGCTATTTTGATAATTGGAAAATGATTTGAACCAAACTGGCATCTAGTGGAAAATAATTTTTATAATCTCATATTGCCAAATAAATAAAAGTTTCAAATGACTTATTCAGGCTACCTATATCCTCCTTCAAAATATCTGTAGTGAGTAATAGCAAACTCATTAAACTCAGCATAATGTTTCTTAGAACCCAAATTTTCCAGCAATTTCAATTCTCAGTATTCCAAAGAGAGAGAAGATTTATCCTGCATGCTTCTCTGTGGCCTAGTACTTAGTCAGGTGTAGAAACTACAGAGTTTAAACAGATTAGCAGATTAATGTCATTGTTGCAGAATAGAAGAGACCTAAATATTAATTTAAAAAGTGATGGTTACAAATACTTATGAATGAACAAGTACTTCATAACTAGAATTAAATGATATAAGATATATAAAAAGAAGATAAAATATAAAGGACTGAATTTAAGAATTTACTAGCTAAAAGACGGACCAGCAAGTTTTGAATATGTTGCTTGTTCTTCAGGTAGTAGAAATCAAAGCTCCACTCATTTTTTTGTTTTGTTTTGCTTTTGTTTGCAAACTATGGAGGGATGTGATTTTTAAAGTTTCCTTTTTCATAATGAAAAATAAAACCAACTGTTTAGAATCAGTGTAACTCTAAGAACAAGATAGCTAAGACTGTATCCCACAAAAAAAAAAATGACTGGCAATGATCAGAGATATGGAGTAGGGGTTGTTCAGACTGAAGTCATCTGATAATATTTACACATATTCTTCTTGACTCCAGAGAGCAGGGGACACATGGAGTAGGGCAATGACCCTGTAAATATGAAAATACCTGTGAAAAACTGGATGAAGATTATGAGCTCCCAGGTGTAAATGAGTAACAGAAATTTAGGAATCATCTAACTCATTAAAAATAATTCACAGAATGTCAAAGTATGCAACAACCTTCAGTCTGATCTATGAACAATATGAATGCCAAGAGGTTTTTGCAATACATTGAGTCAGAAAAAAATGGTAAATGAAATACCTCCTTATCACAAAGATCTTTTTGTTGTTGTTGTTGTTAGATACCGAAAATGGTTCTCTTTATCCCACAGGACAGATATTCAAAGAAAAGTTTTCCATGTGTAGAGTGTGACTCTTACCTCAAAGTAACCCCTTACTTGTTTCTGCACACTTGAATTGCAACACAGAGTCAGTTTATCCAGTTTTATGGGGGACAGGCACAAAAATAAATACAGAGGACGACAAAGTCATTATCTTGAAGAAAACTTTGTGAACCAATTTTAAATACATGTGAGATTTGAGGAACAACAACTGTTTAGTACAACCATGTAGTAGCTATGTGTTCGTTTATTTATTTGTTGTTTGTTATATATGTATGGTACATATACTTTGTTACTTTTGATGTGTGTGTGTGTGTGTGTGTGTGTGTGTATGTATGTTTCCAAAAGTGTGGATAGTTACATGTGCATGTGTGTGCGCAGACCACTAGGAGACAATGTGTATTGTTCCTCTCCTAATCTCAGTGTTTTAATTTGTGAGAGAATGCCTCTCACTGAATGGGAATCTCTGTGTTTTAATTTGTGAGAGAATGTCTCTCACTGAACGGGAGGCTCATCAATTTGCTCAACAGGTTCCCTGAAACCTCTTGTCTAAATCCCATCAGCCAGTTCTGAAGTTACAGGAAAATGCCACTTCACCCAGATTTTTGAATGGCTTCTGGGGATCTGATCTTAGCTTCTCTGGCTTGTGCAGCAGGCATGTTAAAACAAATTCATCTCTGCAACTGCTATAAAAACTTGTTTTGACCAGAACTTTAGTTCAAGTTCAATACACATTAAACAAATACAAAATAAATCAAAACAGAGATTTTTATTCCTCTAGCATTACTCCTTGAATTAGATTCTCTTGTTAATCTTTTTAGCACTTTTCAAGGGTACTTTGTGTATTGCAGTCTGAGTGAAGGCCACTGCAATTTCCTACAGTGTAAGCTATAGACAGTTAGCTGTACATGAATTGGCCATCTAGATATCTTTTGGATTAACACAAGATGAACCTCATTTTAATAATTTGCATAATTTCAACTGGGCGGGTAGTTAGACTTGTGAACTTGCAGGAAGTAAGTGACTATGGACTCAATTACCAATTGTTCCCCAAAGTTTTATGAATTCAACCTTATTTTAATAACCTTGAAAAAATTTCAAATCAACATTGCAAGACTAGAGTGGGAGGGTAGCATGAAGAAGGTTCAACAACTACAAGTCTGCAATGCTTTCACAAAGGATCCCAATTCAGTTCCCAGCACCCATTTTAGATGAATCATGTTGCTGTAACTCCAGTTTCAGGGTACCATGCCATTTTCTGGCCACTGCAGGTATATGCACTCATATGCACATATTCCCTCATAGACACACATAATCGAAGAAAAATAAATTTTCACAGAATGAGTAGGGAGGACCCTGTGTCTTTTATGAAAAATAAATTACTATCACTAACATTCCACTTCTATTCTTAATCAATTTCTTTGAACATTTATTGGCAAAGTATTTTAATCTTATTTAGGTTTGAATCACCTCATGAACATGCGGAGTATCTGCACAGCACAACTCAAATATCTGTCTCACCCTTATCAGCATAACTCAAAGAAATCAGAATCTCATTCCAGAGCACAGCAAGGCTAGCTGCTCCTTGCCTCACCCTTGTATATATGGCTTCTAATCTTGTGTACAAATCATCCATAGCCTTCCAGAGAAGTTTTTCCTTCCCTCCTAACCACTATCCTGTTCCTCATTCATAACCTGGCAACTCTAAGTGGGCAGTGTCACTGACATGCTGTAAAAAGTCAAAAGTCACATCTCACAAGAAATTTCACAAGTCTAGTCATAAGAAGGTCGCAGCCTAACCATTTGGTGATGGCTAGCCCTGTGGAAAAAGGAACCAGAGCCTCATTAGCTTTCATTACTGGCTGCAGGATGACTTGCTCAGCATCTGTTTCTTTGATTGTAGTTCTTAGCCTGGGGACTTGGAGGTTTTCTCCAATTTAAGAACCTTGTCACTACATAGATGGTCAAGAGGGCTGAAGGGCAAGTCTTTCAAACACCCTTTGCTTCTTTGGATAGTTGTAATATCTCCAATCATATCTCGTCATCTGTATTCCTATTGTGTCACATCCCAACATAATTTCCTGTGCGTGCTCTCTTAAAGGATCAGTACATGGCAGGTTTTGTATTTATTTAGTACCAATCCCCTAGCTGTTTATTGAGGTACTACATGGTAAATATAACAATAATTCCCTAGGAGTTTATTCGACTCCCATACTAAATGAATCCTTTAGGGTATTCTGTTTCCTGGCAGGGGTTTATGTAGACAGAGGGCATTCTCCATGCCTAAGTATATCTTAACTCCTGAAGCTCTATGTGATGTCTACCATTAGCATTTCTTTTTTAAATATTCATTTATTACTTCAGGTTACATATCCATCACAGTGTCATCTTTCCACACTCCCTCATTCCTGCACTCCCACCATCTACCTCCTAACCCTTTCATCACACTCCTCTGGAGTGGAATGTCCCTACATAACAGTCCCCCCCCCCCCAGTTCAGCACTCATATGAAGGCTAAGAGCCTCCTCATACACTGGGGACCTACAAGGCAGCAACACTAGGACAAAGTTTCTCATTGACAGAAAAAAAAGTCTATGTTGATGTTCCCTTTGATACATTGGTTGTAGTACAGCTATTCTGTACTATATGGCTAAAATCCGACTATAAGTGAATAGATGCTAAGTGCATCCTTCTGAGTCTGGGTTAGCTCACTCAGGATTGGCTTCTCTAGTTCCATCCATTTGGCTGCAAATTGCATGATTTCATTGTTTCTGGTAGCTGAGTAGCATTCCATTGTGTAGATGTAACACAGTTTTTTATTCCATTCTTCAGTTGAGGAACATCGGGATTGTTTCCAGTTTCTAGCTATTACAAATATGGCTGCTATGAACATAGATGAGGAAACATCCTTGTGGTTTGGTGGAGGAATCATTTGGATGTATACCCAGAAGTGGTATGGCTGGGTCCTGAGGCAGAGCTATTCCAAGTTTTCTAAGATATCACCAGACTGACCTGCATAGTGGTTGCACAAGCCTGCACTCCCACCAGCAATGGAGGAGAGTTCCCCTTTCTCCACACACTCACCAGCATGTGCTGTCATGTGATGTTTTGAATTTAGCCATTGACAGGTGTGAGATGGAATCTCAGAGTCATCTTGACTTGCATTTCTCTGATGATTAAGGATGCTGAGCATTTCTTCAAGTGTCTCTCAACCATTAGGGATGTGAATTCTCTGTTTAGCTCTGTTCCCCATTTTTTGACTGGATTATTTGATTTCTTGGCATTTAATTTCTTGAGTTCTTTGTAGATTTTGGATATTAGCCCTCTGTCAGATGTGGGGTTGGTGAAGATTTTCTCCCAGTCTGTAGGCTGCCATTTTGTTCGAATGACAGTGTCTTTTGCCTTACAGAAGCTTTCAGTTTCATGAGGTCCCATTTATTGTTTGTTGGTCTTAGATCCTGCCTGAGCTGTTGGTGTTCTGTTCAGGAAGTTGTCACCTGTGCCAATGAGTTCAAGGGTTTTCCCCACTTTCTCTTCTGATAGATTTAGTGTGACCGGCCTTATGTTAAGGTCTTTGATCCACTTGGACTTAAGTTTTGTACAAGGTGATAAGTATGGGTGTAATTTCATTCTTTTACATGTTGACATCCAGTTGGACCAGCACCATTTGTTGAAGATGCTGTCCTTTTTCAATTATACAGTTTTGTCTCTTTTGTCAAAAATTAAGTGACCATAGGTGTGTGGGTTCATTTCTGGGTCTTCAATTCGACTCCATTGATGCACTGGTCTGTTTCTATACCAGTACTATGCTGTTTTTATTAATATTGCTCTGTAGTACAGCTTGAAATCTGGGATGGTGATACCTCCAGATTTTTTTTATTGTACAGGTTTGATTTAGCTATTCTTGTTTTTTTGTTATTCCATATGAAGTTGAGAATTGCTTTTTCCAGGTCTATGGTGGTATTTTCATAGGAATTGCATTGAATTTGTATATAGCTTTTGGTAGGATGGCCATTTTTATTATGTTGATCCTACATATCCATGAGCATGGGAGATCTTTCCATCTTCTGATGGCCTCTTCAATTTCTTTCTTCAAAGACTTGAAGTTCTTGTCATACATGTTGTTCACTTGCTTGGTTAGAGTTACCCGCAGGTATTTTATATTGTTTGTGGCTATTGTGAAGGGTGTTGTTTCCCTAATTTCTTTCTCGGCCATTTATTTGCTATATAAAGAAGGGCTTCTAATTTTTTGAATTAATTTTGTATCCAGCCACTATCCTTAGATGTTTGCTAAGCAGTCTAGAGCCAATAAATATTTTCTCATTGGTCTTAACAAGCGACATGCCCATTACAGAGGTGACTTCCCAACATAAACAAAGGAAAGCACAGGGCTTCAACCATTTAATCTGTGAATTTGATTGATGTTGTTAGGGAATCTGGACAGCTGAGGCCCAACTGCACGTTCTTTTTTTCTTACCTTTTCTGGCAGGATTGATTTTGACTTGAATCATCTAAATAATTGCCTTCCTTCCCTTTAGACATCTTCTCCTTTGTGGGTATGAGCAGCTCTGGAAAACAAGTATTAATTTAATCTCAAAAAAAAGAGAGAAAACATAAAACCTCTCAGACACGGAGAAGTTAATATATTTGACAAATGCCACACAGCTCCTAAGTCCTGAAGCTGGTAAAGCCTCCAGGTTTTCTCTTAACACAGTAAAGACATTTTTAGAGCTGCTAACACATATCTATGGCTTTAATATGAATAATAACCTTTATGATCACATACTTCTTTCCTTTGGGGTGTAGAAAACCTTATTTGAAGATGATATAATAATGAGGAAATCACATGTGAAGAATTGTTATTATTCCCATTACCTAAATGTCTCCGCTTCAGACTTATTCACTTTACTTGGGAAAGGTAGACAATAAACGGCTGGAAAACAAACAAAAGGGATTAAAGTCTTTATGGTGTCAAATTATAAATAATGGAAGTAGGAATTATTAAGTCATCCATTCATTCAAGTGTGTATGAACATCGTCCTATAAACAGGATGTTGTGTGGCAGACAGACAGCATCTTGGAATCCACCTTCATGGTCTGCTGTGGGAAGAGACAGAAACTCAGATGGAAAATGATAAGGCTCTGTGTGTGCTTTGCAAATAATGAGGTCTGGAGAATCTCAGAATTACCTAGATTGACACTGGTGAGTTTTATATACAAACTAGTAATTTAATCTAGGGGGGGAGGAATCTATAGAAAAAAATTACTTTGAGAGAAGACAAGATAATGCTTACTATCAGGCTGTACCTGAGCAACCCTTCCATGTAATAACTAGAAGGAAAGTTCTCTGTCGGCATTGGTACCTGATAAATACCCCTTAGAGGAGAATCACTCTTATATACATGGTGCTTTTACTTTGTATTTAACACATTTTGCCAGAAACTCATGTATAGCCCTGTTATTCAGTCAAGTGGCTATAGGAAGCTCATATAGGTAAGTTCACTGTCTTATTCAAATTGAAGATGGCAAGATTCTTTGATGAAAACAATCCATAACAGAAAGTATTGGGATCAGAGTTGCTCTTTCCAGACAACTATAGGATCAGAAAGAAGAGAAAGAAATTTGTACCATTATGCATCTTTAAGAGGACATTGAACTCAGCCCTAAGTGGAATTTTGAATCACTGGTAGCTTTCAAATTCTGTTTATCTGTCTCTATGACCCCACCTCCTCATGTAGGTGATTAAAAACTCACTGTAACTCTTTGTGATCATAAGATAGTATCTAAATCATATGAAAGGAAGAAGAAATAGATAGAAGGAAAAACCCAGAACACAACTGACCCTCTTAGCTGGGAAGTGATTTGTCCTGTGACGTTGAGCAACCTGCTGTATTTCCCTTTAGTCTTTGCATTTAAAATTGGAATTAAACTCCTTTTACAACTTATCTTTAAATGAAGTGATTATACAGGCACATCATTGTGATAATTTATTTTACCATAAAGATTAAAATGCCATGCAAGTGCAAGATGCTTATTTAAAATACTTATCTGATGGCAATCACAGGAATGGGAAATGTATATGATGATCAGTCAATCAAAATGCCCTGAATATGAATAGGTTCTATAGTAAGGAATAAAACATTGACAGATCAAAGAATGTATATGGACAGACACAAGTATGTTCTCAGATAGAGAGAGCATTGCAGGCTGAACCTCCACAGGTGTTGCATGTAGACCTCAGAGAACGCAAGTTTTCAGAGAAATGGCATTTAGGTTCCACATGGGGCATTTTCTTGGCCTGAAAATTAATTGATCTAATGGGGAGACCTAGAAGGTTAAGAAGGACATTCCTGAGCAGGTGATTTGAGGTTTCCTGAGGACAGGACATTTTGTTGTCATTGATGAATGTGACCTCAAGATACCATGAATATGTATGATGTTTCACAGGGAAGGACATCATGATTAAGGTAAGCACATGAAAGTGAGCCACTTTGCCAGGGAAAAGCTGGCTATCTTACAGAAAGGAGAAGATTTTGGATGGAGTTTAAAGGAAGATAGCTTGAAGAGGAAATTCTATCCAAAGCCGAGATTCATTCTGAATGCAAGAAGAAAGCTTTCTACAACTGAAGCTGTGAAGAGTCTTAAATTGTGAAATGCCTTTATAGGTGTTGGAAAGACTTCTAGGAGGGGAAGTTTCCTAGCTATGTTTTGAAGAATCTTAAGTACCCTCCACAAACAGAAATCTCACAAGTGTGAACATGTGCACTTTTCAGGCTTGTACTTAGCTTGTTTTCAGAGAAAGTCCTTACTAAAGTCTTGAAAGACTTTCAGACAGAGCAGCTATGGAAACAGACACCATTTTATGGTCATTATTGTTGTATTTGGAGAACCATCATAATTTAGCAATTATGCCTGATTTTGTATCACATATTTCAATTCCATATGCTTAACCATATTATAAGAATATACACTGCTTCTGCCTTGTGGGGCTGTGTCCCAGTGTCAGTCAGTAAAATTTTAGGTACTCAAAAGTGACCTTGTTGGACATTAGAGACAAGTTAATTAGTAAAGAATTTGCTACACACGCGTAAGGACAGAGTTCAGATTCCCAGAACCTACTTAAAGCCACACATAGTAACAAGTACCTATAATCCTGACATGTTTGAAGCAAGCAGGTATGAGGTAGGAGACAGGAGAGTTCCTGGAAACTTGGGGCAGCAATCATAGTGTATGTAGCATTAAACAGGAAAACCTGCATCAGACAAAGTGGAAGATGATCAACACCCAAGGACATTCTCTGACCTCAACAGGTACACTATAACATGTGTCACCCCTCACATAAACATGAGAACATACATACTACACATACATATGTACTGCACACACACACATCATACATATACATACTAAAGAGTGACTATATACATTTAAATAGCTTGATTCACAAAGTGATACTTCTGGATGTCATTATTAAGTTCTAGTTATGAAGAGAAAAATTCTTATGCTTTTTTGGAGATATTCTCTTCTACTTTGTATTTGCACAAATTTTGTCTTCAAATATATCTTCATGTATCTATGGGCCATTGTCTGTACTGAGTTTAGTTTCATAAGACTTCTTCTGATGGGCATACCCAAAGTCTAAGCTATTAAGACTCTTATTCTGGAAAGTATCCTCTTACCTGTTCCTTTTTCTAAGCAAATTATAACTATTTCCTCAAATATCTGAATCAGGAGTATCTTCATGAAAATGAGAAAATATAAAATTAAAAAGTTTAGGTAAGAAATCTTATGTTTCCTTTAAAATTATGGGAGACTTAAGCATATAGATTTATAGAATCTTCTGAGAACTTCAGGTGACCATCCTCCAGTGAGGAAGAAATGAGACTCTATCAGGCTTGGGGGACCATAATACCTTTGTTATTAAAATTAACTCAGAAATAAGGGCTAGAAACTGGTACTGAAATACCATCAATTTTAATTCTAGTAATTACAAAAATGACTTTAGATAAATACTTCACAGCAAGAAGCAGACTACAATATTAGAGGTTTGTGATGATCTTTAGTTCACTCCTCTGAGAGATGGGGAATGTGAAATCCACAGCAATGTCACCAACAGAGTTCACCAGCATGTGTCCCAATGCATGAAAATTTGGATTTGTTTGCTTTTCTTCTCACAGCAGAGGCACAGGTTTTTCTTATCTCTTGGTTCTGGGCCTCAACTTTTGCTGTAGCATGAGTCTCTCAACATGTAGTAGTCATGTGAATGGTGCCAACTACTATGGAGGAAATGACACAAAAGTAACTTCTGCTGTTTTATTTTTGCCATGTAGACAGCAGTGGTTCTGGGAAAGCTATATTGTAGGTGAGGTTCATTCAGAATCTCAAGGAGAAATAAATGACAGAAATTAAGTAAAACAAAATAATCAGCAACGGAGATTTAGGTTAAGGCCAGGAGTGTAGCTTTGAGATCCAGCTTCACATAGGTAAAACATTTTAATAGTGAATTTTGTAGTTTGACATGGTATAAAGGTTTACGTGGTCCATTGGGTGTGGATATACTGATAGTGTGATAGTGTGAGTGATTGTATCTCAAGGCCTCTCTGGTGACATGGAAATGGTTACTACTGTAGGGGTAGGGTTTTACAGAATGAAACCATGAAGAGAAAGCCTTTCACATAGTTGTGACCTCAAGAGGATTCTCTCAAGTGTGAAATAAGACACAAAACATTCCTGGAGTCAAACCAGTGAATCAGATACTTGCACAGGAGTATTTACACTAAGACAATAGAAACAGGAAAGCAAAAAACAAAAACAAACTATGATTACAGGTCTCCCTTAGACATCGGCACTTTCTGTGTACTGTTTCTTCAGGATGGTGGGTAGGAAAAGAAAGCTAAGCCAATATTTTAATGAGTCAAATATTAACTCTTGGTGACATAAGTTGTTCATACAAGGTTAAAGGTTAAAGAAAGGTTTAATACTTTTCATAGCAAAATATTTACCTCTATATTACATGTCTGGTTTTTCATCCTTCACCTGACCATGTTTTCTAGGGAGAATGCTAATTGAACTTCCTACCACCACTCAGCAAGGCATCTACCCCACAGAATATGATAAAACCCCACTTCAAACCAATTATTTTTAAGACGATGGCATGAAGGTGTTAAGCAGTTACTGACATGTGCCCTACTATAATAAAGAACATTTGTGTCACCAGTAGATAAATCTGAATATTCTCAGTATCTTCTGGAGGTCTTGTTCTCCTAGGTCTGGGCCGCATGTTTTATATGGAAAAAATGCTTTATTAAGGAGTTTGGAGATAGAGTGTCTGTCTCTGTTCACTTGCAGGCCTAGATTTTCCTCTGTGTGTGATGAAAGTACAGGCTAGACATAAAAATACTCCAAGAAATCAAATAACCACCACAATCCTATGTCTAACTCTATCTGGAGACAGTGCTTCCCAACACTTAGAACTCTAACTCTAGAGTAGCCAAAATTGGGCTCAACTTCTCCATTTATTAGATATGGCACTTGACTCAATATGCCTGTTTCCCACCTATGTCTCTGCTATTATTGCCACTTGCCCTTTCTCATGGCTTTCTTGGCCTTCTGAGTGTTCCTCTTAAACTCGACCTCTCATTAATGGGTCTTTGAGAGCCCAATCTAATCAGCCAAGCACTTCAGCATTCAGGATCCTTGTAGAATATGTCTGATGTCTTCCTGTCAAAATCTCTATCACTTGAACTATGAAAGCTTTGTCCTAAACAAGTTCTATCTCTAAAGTTCACCTTCACTCTGATTTTCTAGCAATAAGCAATATGCAGGAGTTTCACAAGAGATTGATAAAGAGGCTCTCCTTAGATATTATGGGAGGAATAGAAAAAGCAAAATAATAATTATAATAATGATAATAATAATAATAATATCTTGAAAGATATAAAATTGCAATGGTAGAAAGCCATTGCTACCCACAATGAGCTATAGGTCCTTGTGCTAATGGGGAGAGATATAAGCCATGGTTGTGGAAAAGCAGCCAGCAGTGAAAGGACAGACATATGGTTAGGGTTAATCTTGATGGTTAGCATGATGGAATTGAGAGTACCCTAAATTAGCAAAGCACAATTCCTATTGACAGTTAGTTCCTGAAATAGCTTTATTCAGGTAGGCAACATACATACATCAAACATAGGCATGACCATCCCATAGGCTAGAGGACTGGATGGAATAAAAAGAAAAAAACTCAGAAATCCAGCCAGCGTCCCTCTTTACTTCCTGACTATAAGGAAGTAAGTTGCTTGGTTTCACGATGGGTTCCTCTAAAGCCATAATCCAGGATACATATCTTGCCCTTCAATTTGTTTCTGGGGTATTTTGTCACAATAAACTTGACTAAAGAACATGCTGACACTAGGCAGCTGAACATATTCCCTACATTCCTCTGGGAGTTGTCCCTTGTCAGTAGCTTCCACTGTAGAGGGTCTGTAGACCTTCCACTGTAAGGCCTCTGTACCTTAGACACAGAACACAGCCTGAGCAGTGGAAGCCACAGTGGTGGCCAGTGGCAGCATCATCTGTGTGAGTTTCCCAGTGGGCAGTGCAGATACAAAGCTACCCTGGATTCCATCCCAGATAGTCCTAGCATTCTCAAATTACTTTAAACAGTATACTGCATTTTATTTATTGATTCTTGGTTTTCTTCCTCATTTGCCATGTGAATTCTTTCCCTTATAATTTGTTTAATACAATTTTTGGGATATCCCCCCCCCCTTTTTTAAACAGAACTCAAATTTAACCTCCTTTAGGAAACCAGAACTTAAAACTATATAACATTATTTATGTTTCTGTTTTTTGTTTTTGTTTTTGTTTTTAATTTGCTTTCAAACCAGTTTGGATCCTGTGATACTTACAGTATTATTATATTTTGACAAAGAGCAGTGAACTTTTTCATGTAAAATTCTGCACAAACTGTCCACAGGGACATCTCTTGAGGGTAAGACAGTGACCTCCATAATGACACTTGTTCCTGAGGACATAGAACATTACAAACACATAAGGCCTGGTTTACTCTAGGCTTCCATGAGAAACTTGAAAACATTCTCATTCTGTTTTTCCAGGCTATGGTAAACAGTAACATAGCTATCTTGATTTTTCAGTAAGTATTTGCTGCTGTTTGGGATATGAAACATAAATAGATACTTGTTTATCGAGTCTCATAAAGAACGGGGAGGCATGAAACTTATCTTTTTCTTGCTTGTTCTGGATTTGAAGTATCTCAGCTTTCCCAACTTTCACTTTGAAAGGGTATTTTTAAAAAAAAGAGTTTTAAGAATTCTGAAAGTTAGTTTAATAAAATGGGCCAGTCAGTATGATTAATCAAATACCCTCCTTAGCAAAGCATAGGGGTGAGAGAGGAGGTTTGTACAAAGGGCATCATACATATGAATGAGCTAGGTAAAGGAGATGCCTTGTCCTTTCCTAAAATCCCTTTCAGACACAAGCTGCATCTGATTATGTTTGATGCCACTCAAGGAACAACACCTAAGGAAGCAGAAACCCAAATGGGGCTGACAACCAGACATGCCACTTAAGCTATCTAGATTTACAGCCTGTTTCTAAATCAGTTTTCGTGCTTTATTCATGAAAAAAAAAATCAAAGAGAGATACCACCTGACCGGTTAGAACCAATAAGGATCCATAAATCTGTCTTGGGTCCTATCACTACAATGATGGTTGCTCTGTTAATTCTCCCATAAAAAGAAATGTAAAATGTATTCCAAAGTAGAGAGATGGGAGGGGACAGACTTGTCTGCATTCAGGAAGCCGCAGCTTTGAGCAAATTTAGCTCATGCTGCTTCTGGCAGGGATCACATTTTGGCCCTTCATTTCATGAGGAAACTGTTTGTTGTGAAATATAAGAATGTAATGTGCGTGTGGATGCATAAAGTCCAAACTCTCACCTCAGGCTACACAGTGAAGTGAAGTGGGTCCCAGTCCCTTCATGCCTCGTTAGGACCAGGCTGGGCCAGCTGGCAAGGCCTTTCCTGTCCTGAGGCCTGGGCACCATTGTCCCCAGCTTACCCAGCCTGCATCCCTTTGAAGCTTCTCCAAGGAAACTTTATCCTTCTGTTCCAGCTGGCATTTCTATAAGCTCTGGCTTCACTGGATTTTCCACTTCCATTGACACACCAGCGCAAAGATGTAGCCATTAAAATAATGAAGAAAAAGGGATCCAGCAGAGGAAATAAAAATCCTGAGAGTTGAAAGGGAATACAAGGTTATTTAAAAAAATAAAAAAAAATACTGTAGAAAAGTAAAATGGCCCATCCCTCTCTATCCCCGCTCCTTCAATACGTGTGTATCTTAAACTGTCCACATTTTTTAACAAAAACCTTATAAGGAGTGGCTTCAAAGAGACTGGACTCTGTGAAAATGCCAACACTCCTAGATCTAAATTAAAAGAAGCCAGTAAGATTCCCAAAGTCATTCTGAGACTTTGTGAAGTTAAGCGAATTCAGTACATTGACTGTGCCATAAGCCTTCAATCTACGATTCTTCTTTGTCTGAAAAGATGCCATTGTATTCTCACTGCTCAGAAGCAAGACCTCCTAAGTCATTAGCCACCTTGGGTGTGACCTCCTTACCCTTGCCAGCCTCTCTTTGTCCCTCTTTTGCCTAGTGTGGGCTGCCTATTCTAGATGATTCCTTTCTCTTCTTCATAGAAACATTGAGTCTACCTTATCTGATCAAGAAATCATCTGCTGCTTACTTACTTTGTGAGCAATGTCTTTCTGATTTCTACATAATTAGATTTTATGACTTTACATCCAAAAAAAGCCTGTAATGACAGCTCACTCACTTAATTTTGACTTGCAAGCATAAGGACCCAAGTTCAGACCTCAGAAACAATATTAAAAAAAAAAAAACAGATATGAGTTGAATGCATTTGTTACCCAGGTTTTGGAGAGGTGGAATCAAGTATATCCATGGGGCATGAAAATCAGCTAACCAAGGCTACTTAACAAGGCTCAGGCCAGTAGAAGATTCCATTGAACAAAACAAATGAAAAACAAACAAAGGAATGAACAGACAAAACAAAACAACAAAAAAATACAAAGTAGATGGTGTCTGATCAGTGACATCCAAAGTCATCCTCTGATGTCCACAGGAACATCCACACACATGCACCTACCCGATATGTTCATCCACACATGAACATGCACCCATCCATCCACACCTAAATCAACAAAATAGACAGACCCCTAGCCAAATTAACTAAAAGGCAAAGGGAAAGAACACAAATCAACAAAATCAGAAATGAAAAGGGAGAAATAACAACAGACATTGAGGAGATCCAGAAAATATTCGGGCATTATTTTAAAAATCTATATTCCACTAAATTTGAAAACCTAAGCGAAATGGACAATTTCCTCGACAAATTCCACCTACCAAAACTAAATCAAAATCAGATTAACAGCTTAAACAGCCCAATAACACCTAAGGAAATAGAAACAGTCATTAATAATCTCCCAACCAAAAAAAGCCCAGGGCCAGATGGCTTTAGCACGGAATTCTACTGGACCTTCAAAGAGGAACTAACACCATTACTTTTCAAACTCTTCCACCACATAGAAACAGAAAGATCACTGCCAACCTCAATCTATGAGGCCACTGTCATTCTGATTCCTAAACCACACAAAGACCCAACAAAGAAAGAGAACTTCAGACCAATCTCCCTCATGAACATAGATGCAAAAATACTTAATAAAATACTAGTAAACCGAATTCAAGAACACATCAAAAGTATCACACACCATGATCAAGTAGGCTTCATCCCTGGAATGCAGGGATGGTTCAATATACGAAAGTCTATCAATGTAATTCACCACATAAACAAGATGAAAGAAAAAAACCACATGATAATCTCACTAGATGCAGAAAAAGCATTTGACAAAATCCAAAACCCCTTCATGCTAAAAGTTCTGGAGAGAACGGGCGTACAAGACCCATACCTAGAAATAATAAAGGCAATATACAGCAAGCCAGTAGCCAACATCAAATTAAATGGAGAGAAGCTTGAAGCATTTCCTCTAAACTCAGGGACAAGACAAGGATGTCCACTTTCACCATATCTCTTCAATATAGTACTTGAAGTCCTTGCTAGAGCAATAAGACAACTAAAGGAGATGAAAGGGATAAAAATTGGAAATGAAGAAGTCAAATTATCCCTATTCGCAGATGATATGTTGGTATACATAAGCGACCCCAAAAACTCCACCAAAGAACTCTTACAGCTGATAAACAACTTCAGCAAGGTGGCTGGATACAAAATTAACTCAAAAAAATCAGAAGCCCTTCTTTATACAACAACAAATATACCGAGAAAGAAATAAGGGAAACAACCCCCTTCAAAATAGCCACAAACAACATAAAATACCTGGGGGTAACTCTAACCAAGCATGTAAAGGACCTATATAACAAGAACTTCAAGCCCCTGAAGAAAGAAATGGAAGAGGCCTTTAGAAGATGGAAAGATCTCCCATGCTCATGGATAGGTAAGATCAACATAATAAAAATGGCTATCCTACCAAAAGCAATATATAGATTTAATGCAATTCCTATCAAAATACCAACACAATTCTTTATAGACCTGGAAAAAGCTATTCTCAACTTCATATGGAACAACAAAAAGCCCAGAATAGCTAAATCAATCCTGTCCAATGAAAAAACATCTGGAGGTATTACCATCCCAGATTTCAAGCTGTACTACAGAGCAACAGTAATAAAAACAGCATGGTACTGGTATAGAAACAGACCAGTGGATCTATGGAATCGAATTGAAGACCCAAACATGGATCCATACACCTATGGCCAACTAATCTTTGACAAAGAAGCCAAAAACGCACAATGGCAGAAGGACAGCACCTTCAACAAATGGTGCTGGTCCAACTGGATGTCCACTTGCAAAAGAATGAAATTAGACCCATACCTATCACCTTGTACAAAACTTAATTCCAAGTGGATCAAAGACCTTAACATAAGGCCAGCCACACTAAAGATGCTAGAAGAAAAAGTAGGAGAAACCCTCGAACTCACTGGCACAGGTGACAACTTCCTGAACAGAACACCAACAGCTCAGGACCTGAGATCAACAATCAATAAATGGGACCTCATGAAACTGAAAAGCTTCTGTAAGGCAAAGTACACTGTCATTCGAACAAAACGGCAACCAACAGACTGGGAGAAAATCTTCACCAACCCCACATCTGATAGAGAGCTATTATCTAAAATCTACAAAGAACTCAACAAACTAAATGCCAAGAAACCAAATAATCCAATCAAAAAAATGGGAGATGGAGCTAAATAGAGAATTCACAAAAGAGGAATCCCTAAGGGCTGAGAGACACCTGAAGAAATGTTCAACATCCTTAATCATCAGAGAAATGCAACTCAAGACGACCCTGAGATTCCACCTAACACCTGTTAGAATGGCTAAGATAAAGAGCTCAAATGATAGCGCATGCTGGCGAGGGCGTGGAGAAAGGGGAACCCTACTCCATTGCTGGTGGGAGTGCAGGCTTGTGCAACCACTATGGAGGTCTGTCTGGCAATATCTTAGAAATCTAGGAATAACCTTGCCTCAGGACCCAGCCATACCACTTCTGGGTATACACCCAAAGGACCTCTCACAGAGACATAGGGAAGTCTCCTTATCTATGTTCATAGCAGCCTTATTTGTAATAGCTAGAAATTGGAAACAACCCAGATGTCCCTCAACTGAAGAATGGATTAAAAATTGTGGTACATCTATACAATGGAATATTACTCAGCAATCAGAAAAAATGAAATCATGCAATTTGCAACCAAATGGATGGATCTAGAGGAGCTCATCCTGAGTGAGCTAACCCAGTCTCAGAAGGATGCACATGGCATCTATTCACTTATAGTAGGATTTTAACTATATCGTACAGGATATCTGTACTACAACCAACACATCAAAAGGAACAAGGACATAATTTTTTTTTATCTTTTTCTTTTTCCTTCTTTTTTTCTTTTTTCTTTTTCCTTTTCCCTTCTCTTTTTCCTCTCTTTTTTTGTTGATATTCTATGTTTTTGTGGGTTTGTGTGTTTGTTGGTCTTTTTTTTAGTATTCCCCCAGTAGCAATGAGACACCATTCACTGGCAGTACTGCCTCGTAGGCCCCTGGTGAATGAAGAGGGTCTTGGCCCTCATATGACTCCTGATCTGTGGTGAGAGAATGTTAGGCAGGGACACTCCACCCCAGAGGAACAAGACGGAAGGGTCAGGGGTTAGAGCATGGGAGGGTGGGGCTGGGAAGCAGGAAAAGAGGACAATATGATAAGGATGTAACCTGAAGCAACAAACAAATAAATTTATTCACTAAAAAAAAAAAAAAAAGCAGGGGGCAGGGCTGAAACACTGTGAATGGAACAGAGGATACAGCCATTCGGCCTGGTTTTGCAGACCTCCAGGTGTAGAGAAGACGTGGAGCTAAGGTAAAATACAAGAGAATTGTGGTATTGGCCCATGCCTTTGACTTCAGCGGAGACGGGGGGGGGGGAGGGGGGGGTGGGGAGCACCGTAGAGTTGGTGGTCTTATGTATTCTGGAGTCATATGGAGCGGGGTGGTGAGGGTGCATACTCTTGGTCCCACCATTCAAGAAGAGTACACCCTTGGTCCCAGCTCCCAGCACACTGGAGACAGAAACGGGCAGATCCCGGAGCTCAGGGTCAGCTTGATGTAGGGCAAACTCTAAATAGAGAAAAACATCGATCCAGGAGTGGTGGAACACATCTTTGATCTGTTCAGATGGGAAACACAGGTCCCTGATCCCAATAATTAGAGTTCAGAGACACACACATGGGATTTGGAGGGACCTAGGTTTGGAGGCTACTTACAAAAGGCCTTCTCGATGCAGGCAGATTGTCCTTTGGGATCTCAAAATATATACACTAGAGCTGATTTAGCTCCAAGGTGACAGAATGATTTCTTCTTTAACCCGGATTGAAAGATAACGATTTGTATGTTGTCAGAAGGCCAAATTTGCTTCAGGAGAAGTACTACCTAGCCCCCCATCCCCCCCCAAATAAAAGAGGGCAATTGTCCTAGGGTTGGGATTGGGGCAGGGCTCTGTTTTTATCGTTCCAGGAGAATCGAAGCATCCATTGGGGAGCCCAGGGACGGCTGGACAGTGGAATCCTCAGCAGAGAGCAGAATCAGGCACCAAGGGGGACGAGTGACACAGTTGATTCTGCCTGGCAGACTTCCTCAATAGCTGCCTCCATCGGGGGCCTGCAACCACCACAGCAATCCAATGTCACTGGGACTGCTCAGCTCTACACAATGCCCCGGCAGGAACCTCAGTGAAGCCTGCAAGATCAGCTTCTGCCTACAAACCCCTTAGGTCATCTAAACAGCTGAGAACAGAAGGACTGAACATAAAAGGAGTGTACTAACATTTTTAATCATTTTTCCCATTTGGGTTGGGGCACCAAACAGGTCTACTACGACCCAAATCAGCAGGAAGTCACTTTAAGAGAGCTATGTCCCATGCCCAGAGGGTGGGGAGGGTGTTTCTCTGCCCTTCTTTTTGGTTATTTGAAGGATAACTGAAAACTCTGTTATGTAGGGGAAGAGACTACAAGCTGATAAATGGTCCTGTCTTAATGGGTTTTGGAGGTTAGCCCCAGGGAATTCCTACTTTTCCTTTTCTGTATCCTTCTTCCTCTCCTATGTAGGAGTGCATGGGCTTGAGAAAAATGAGATATAGACATAGCACAGGAAGGTCCAAGAAGAAGGGGCAGATTATTGAATATGCCCTTATACCTTTGTATATTGATACAAAATTAGTAGTTTGTTTGGCTAAAGTGGTATTGACCATTGTTTATTGTGCAAAAATAAGATTGTGTTGGATTACATCGGTATTGATCTTTGTATATTGATACAAAATTAAGATTATAGTTGGCCACAATGGTATTGACCCTTGCATATGGATGTAATATTAAGAATATATTGGGCTACATAGGCATTGATCTTGGTATATTGATACATAATTAAGAGTATATTTAACCACAATTGAATAGATCTTTGTATATTGATACAAATTTAAAGGTAATGCTTCCCAATGGTATCATACCTAGAGATACTTAAAAATAAAATGTGAAGCTCTGACCTCTTGATACCAACCGTCTAAAACGGTCTAGTTTCAAATCTTAAAGTTTACTTCTCTACCTATCTATTCATTTCCTGATTTCACTATTCCACTAAGTCATTCTAAACTGCACACCAGCAGAGTGGAGCAAGTCTTCTATGCTCCAGAATCCACATCAGGCTCATGAAGAAAACTTGCTCTGAGGCTTAAGAATTGAAGGAGGTAATTAGGAGGTCATAAGAAGACAAAGAGAAATCATGGGAAACATACTAACCCAAAGATATCAGTGGTGGCATAAGTTATTGACTCTATCAAATACAAAAGAAAAGAAGTAAAATATTTTATTGTTAAATAATAGAATTCTCTTTGAGAAAATACCTTATTTCAATCAAACTGTGTATAACTACCATAGATGAGTTGATTATGATAGAAATTTATTTCTTATGGTTCCTGAAGCTTGGAACTTCAAAATAAAGTCATAAAAATGTCGATGTCTGATGAGGGCCAGCTTCCTAATTCATATAGGCTTGTCCTCTCATTGGGTTCTTAAAAGGACAGATAAGAGAGATATCTAGGGTCTCTTCTGTAAGGACACAAATTCCATTCAAGCTTAAACTCCTGAAGACTCTCTTTTAAACATCATCACATTGTAGATTAGTTTTCGTTTTACAAAATTGGGATAAAATGCGGAAACAAACATCTAATTCATAAGAGGAGACACACATGTAGTTGAGTTCACAGCAGTGCTCTGGAGTGGAGAATGTAACACTGTACCTGCTGCAGCTAAGTCTTGGCATAGTATGAGGGGTTCAGTGGTGATGGTGGGCCTGCACAATCTGCAGAAGGGCAAACAGATACATTGCAAGTGGAAGTGATGAAGCAGAATATATGACGTAGGGAGGAGCAGGGTCTACCAGATAGAAGGAGTGGACAGTCAGAAGCTCCCAGTCCATTCCCATCTGAAAGTTCATTCAATGTCCTCCAGTATCTGCACATCACAGAGTGGGCTGAAACTTTGCCCTTCTAGGACACTGGACACCTTTTGCAACAAGGCAACTCCTGGGTTTTCTCATCTGGAAATGAAGTAACTAACAGGAGAAGCAATACTGGGGCTCAGATGAAAATGCTAAGGACTGTTCTCAATTTGCTGCAAAGGAGCTGAGCTAGCAGCTGAGCTGCATCACTATGAGCTCCACCAGTGTCCTCTGTGGTCGCTGACCTCTCTTCCATTATCTTGCTTGCCTTCTTGCATGCATGCCCATGTTCTTCACACATTCTTTGCACTAGCTTGATGATCATCTTGTCTTAACTATTCCCCTGTAAGTGCTCTCTACCCTTAGCGCACTAAGGTTTTTTGTCCTTTCAATTCTCTCACCTTGCCATTTTCCATTTCATGCCTCAAAGTTTAGATACAATTAGCCCTTTCCCACACTTTTGTAGCCCTGGATCCTATTTTTTAGATGTTTATATGTTTTAATCTTTTTTTTTTTTTACAATTCTTACCATAAAATGCCTCAGATCATAATATCTAATTCAATTGACAATTTCCCATTGACTTGGGAATCCTTATGAGGTAGATAATTTTGTTCATTTAATTTAATTTTCTCCGGGTCACTGAGGTAGGCCCTAAGCATCTAGTTGTCTTAGCTTTCTTCCTGGGGAAGGATTTTAAGTCACCATTTCTTCATTTAGGATTGACTTAGTTTGTTGGGTTTTTTTTTGTTTGTTTTTTGAGTTTTTTTTTTTTTTTGGTTTGGTTTTTTGTTTTTGTTTTTGTTTGGTTTTTAGGGAAGTGACTTGGCAAACCAAAACAAATTATTTGGCAATCAATTCTGAAGCCACAGAATGTCTTTAAAAAATTCTTTTGGAGTGACCTAAGCTCAACATAGACCTTGATTAGGATAACTTTTGATTCAAGGACGTAGATGCTGCTGTGGTGTGATGTGTCTGTGTGGGGTTGTCTGAGTGCATGTGTATGTAGCAATGTGTATATGTACGTGAATGAATGTTCCATGTATACACATACAAGTTTGTATACATGTTGTGTTCAAATGCAATGAGATTCTGTATTGTCTTACTTTTTACATGCTTTTTGAGGTTTCTCTTTCCATCAGCAAGTATTTAGGTTATTGTCTGCTGATGATATGGCTTTTATTGTATATGGGTACTTTCTTGCAGCACCCAAGTGTATTCTTTGGATGGATTGATTTCCTCAATAATGAATTTCTTTTGTCACTTTTGATTTATTATTTCTTTAAACATTAACTCTTCTTTTGGAATTTATTAGTTTCATTAAAATATTCTTCTCATCTTTTCTATGGCTACCTCCCCAAAGGGAAGGAGCACTGCCTCAGTTAGTAGACTCCAGGACTCAGTTGACTCTCTTCATCTCCACTAGTCCTGCAGGTCTCTGTCTTTTGATTGGCTCTTTGTAAGGAGCGTTGAGCAACCTATAGAATCCCTGACTGCTTTTGTTATGGAGTTATGACAATATGTATTCAATCTAATAACTATGGGCTGTAATGAGGCACATGCCAGAAGTGTAATGCCCAAACAGCAGTCAGCTTGAGTGGTTTATCTCAACTGACCCTTAAATTGAGCATCAAGAGAGATAAACAGGATAATCAAAAGGACTCCCGTATAGTCAAAAGAACCTGAATCCATCTGGTCAAGGCAAAAGATTATCAGTAATACAGCTGGAAATGGTCTCCTGAGACTATGGAGATGGGTTTAGCATCTAACTTTGGGACAGAAGAAACTGACAACTAAGATTAGGAAACAGGATAACACATAGACACACAGACATACAAACAGTCATACACATACAGACACATACACAGAGAGAGGGATAGAGAGAGAGAATGCATAAGGCTGAAATGTCTCCTACCAGAGGCACAAACATATAACAGTTTCATCGTAATGTCTCTTAAGACTGATAAAGGCCAAATTAGAATGTGTTTTGATAGAGAATAAGATTGTGAGGGACTATCAAAGAAAAACTCACCAACCAAAGTCATAAATACCACTCTAATAAAAAATGTGCAAAACCAGAGATTTTCAGGTCACACAATTGTTTAACCTCCTTGCAGTAGCCAGTATGGGATCAACCTTGCTAAGAAACCTGGCTCTCCTCAACTTTCATATGCAAAAAAATGTAGAAAATTGACAAAAACCAAATACAAGATTAAGAAAAAACACTTTAAGTAGGACTATTACTTTGTTGGAGCTTTTAGAAATATATTATCTGTTACAGTTTAAAAAAGAAAACATTGGGCTACATAGGTATTGATCTTTGTATATTGATACAAAATTAAGATTATATTTGACCACATTGGTATTGATCTTTGTATATTGATTCAAAATTAAGGGTAACGCTTTTTAAAGGTATTGTACCTAGTAATGCTTAAAAATGAAATGTGAAGTTTCAGCCTTTTGCTACCAACTGTCATGAACTGTTTAGGATAATTAAGAAATGCAAACTAATAGTCATGCAAGCTTGTCAATTTGTTAGGTCTATCGCAGTTATTTTCTAAGCTAATCAGAAATCAAGTTGCTAAGAGACAAGCAACATTTGCTTATCTAAATATAAGAGATAGATAGGACATCTTCAAAAACTTCAAGACATCTTCAGAATATGGCATTCAAGATGTTTTCTTAACTTAAGAATTTTTGATATTGAGATATGTCAGCTCCTGACAGCACCCCCTATTCTACTCCAAGTAGAAGATGAGCATCAAAGAATCTCCAGTGGGAGATGGTTGAATTAGTGGCAAGCCTATCTCTTCTCAAGAAAAATCCCTTGCTTCAACTGTAGACAGAATGCTGTCCAAAAAGGACAAAACTTGGAAGCAGGTTATTCGACAGCCTAGCTCTGCCAAGACAGGGTAGGCAAGTCCTTCATAATTCCTGCTCTACAATCAATGTCTGTCAGAGAAACAAGGTCAAATGGCTGAAGATTGATGCTGTAATGTATGGAGAGAAAATGGAAACTGTCCAGGCAGCCACTGGTATGTCATTTCTTAGTTTTGGAAGCTGTGGGCCCTGCGCTTCCTATATAATCAGGCATATTTATCCCTCTCAGGTCTCTGAGGTGGTTGAAGACTAGATAGCTAGAGTGTCATAGTTTATTTTGAGTTGTTTAGAAATCAAGAGGGTGTTCTGGATCTAAGAATATATTTTTAAAATTGTTTTGCAAGTTAGTATGAAAGCTGAGTTAGATATAGAACTTTAAACTCATGGATATGGTTGGATAGTAGAAGGTTAAAGTCAGGTGCCAGATACATATGGACTGGACATTGGGAATGTATGCTAAGCCATATAACTCTCATGATTGTGGCCTATTTATTTCTGTTGTTTTGTATTGTATTTATTGTTGTAAGAGAAAGAACCATTTGTTGGACTGAAAGGGGGAGTTTTTGGGGGGAAAAGATATACCTTAAACTTAAAAAAATAGGGAAGAGGACGGGAGGTTGAGGGGGAAGAGGGTGGGAGGGTGGGACTGAAGGTGGAAGTAGGGAGGGGATTGTGATTGAGATGTGACTTGAAGAAATAAAAAAATTATTAAAAATATATATAAAAAACATAAACCATATTTCCCATTAAAAAATTCAAAAACAGAGTTTATGCACATTCAATTTCCAGCACTAAATTATAAGGGACACAAATTTCTAGAAATATGTAACCACTTCTGTGTTGTTCTAAGCACAAATATTTCTATTTTATATTAGCATATAGTGATTATACAAAATAAGAGTACATTTCATTGTGAATAATGCTGAATATTGCAGCACTTTAATACTTGATGGCTAAAATATTAATTTGGTATTTTTAAATGTTTATTTATTACTTCAAGTTACATTTCCATCACAGTCCCCTCGTTCCACCCCTCCCAGGCCTCCCTCCCACCCTCTCCCCCTTCTCCCAGAGCTCATAATTCTTTTTTTAATAATTAGGCTATAATTATGAAAATTATAATGTATAATATACATTACCAATTTTGCTAATAAAAATAAAATATATTTGTGTGTTTGATGACTTGTTAGTTTATTTTTGAGATTAAAGTTTTGACATATAACAGAGGGTGTTCTGGGTCTTGTAATTTTCTTGTCTATCCAACTAATCTTTGTGATTACAAGCACCCTCATCATGCCCAGCCAGGGTGAACATGATGCTTTGAATAGCTCTTTATGTGTCCTTAGCTGTCACCCAGCATTGCTAGATGGACAAAGAATGCAGAACTGCTCTACTCCCAAAATTCCTGCCACTCTGTGTGTGGGCAAACACAGTAGAGTTCCTGGCACTTCTCTCTGTTCCCATGAGTCAGCTCATACCTATGTGCTCAGTCCCCATTCTGAGCTAACTGCTCCACATGGGTGTCCCTAAGATTCAAGCAACAGCCTCCCTGTCCTCAAAGCACAGATTCTAGATGGAACTAGGATGCAGACATTAGGAACAGTCTAGATGATACCAACAAGGATGTTTAAGGCCCAGAGCCTTCCAGGGAAGGCAGGAGCCTACTTCCTATGGCACCTCAGCAATTTTCTCATATATAAAATGGACATCATATCAGCAGGTGGATTAAATCCTTGAGTGCACACAGGCACATAATGAAAGTTGAACAGTAACAAGTACATGTCACCTCCAGGAAACAGCCACTTGCAAGATTTAATCTTATTACTGTATGTCTCTTTTCACAGGTTTTACTTGCCTTTTCACCCCAGCTACTTGTGTGCTAACTCTGTGTCAACTTTCTTCTTGCTTGGATACAAGAGAATGATGTCAAAGTTTGCTAATTTCCTTGTTTTTCTACTGGAATGTTGTCCACTGCTGGATGCTGCATCTTTCCTCAAAGCTGACGCTTTTGATAGGAAAACATAGTCACAAAGGAACATATGCATATGCACAATTCTAATTTTCAATGACAGACCACAGTACCACAAAGTGATTGGATGGAATGGTTGCAAACCAGCCTGACACATAGCAGGGATCTCTATAATGAGAGTATCTGCTGCCAGTCTAAAGAACCATGGAAATCTTTAAGACTAGAGGAAGGCAGCAGAGGTCAAAAACTTGAAAATGTTCATGAAAGATTATTAGTGGCATGAGTACCAAGAATGGCTTCCCTTGGATCCCTGCTGACATTTGAATCTGCATCGAAACTATCTGACCAGGCCAGTGACACGGAAGAAGAATTCTAGTCAGGGAAATAAAATGAATAAACAATAAAACATGGCTCTTATTTTTGGTTGGCCTTTACCTGAAAGAAACCATCCAACCATATGCGATTTCCATGTTCTATAATGTGATATATACATAAGAGTACTTAAATTTCCTTTCCAATCAGAATGATTCTATATAAAGCCATTATTTCCCTTTGAGTAGTGTATATTTACTTGAATATATATTATAATATATCTAATTATACACACATACACTAATCTATCAATTTCAGGTTCCTTTCAAAGTTTGCTGTTAACATCACTGTGGAATGTGTAAATGCTTATCACTGTTGATTTTATTCCCCACAAACCTAAGAATTCCACTTTCCTCTGTTGAAGGCAAATTCTCTGGCTCACATGTCTCAAGATTTCCTGTAGAAACAGAAAAGCACTAGTAGCCAACTGCGAAAGGGCTTGCAGATATGCTTTTGCTAGTCAATAGGTATGAACTTGTCTTTATTCTTCATCTTCCATTTATATTTGATTGAGTTTGCCTAGGCATAAAATTGCAAGCAGAAGATTGGTTTCTTTGTGAATCTGAATTTTCTCCATCTTTTCAGCTTCAAATAGCTCAGTGTTTCCATTCTATAAACAATGGTGTACTATGATTCTGACTTTTGCTTGCTTTCATTTGTTGGTTGGATTTCTGTTTTTTCACTTGTTTAACTATTGACACTTTGGGCTTTTTGTTCAGCCCTCACATCTGGAATTTCATGATGGGAACCTTGGCTAAATTAACTTCTGTTCATACTCATGGTATGCTAATCTCTACCAACTTTTTTTTAATTTTAGAAAGATATCATTCATATTTTGGAAGTTATATGTATTTTTTGACAAATTTACCTAAGTTTTGACTAATTTTAATTTTTTAAAATCTGATCATATATAAGATTTAATATTCTACATGGAATTATCTTTTTACCTTTATATTCTTTTGTATTTTGCTTTCAAGACATATTTTCTGTCTTGTATCCATCTGAGTGCATTTTAAATTTTTCTGTTTTTTTTTTTTCACTCTTTCGGTGGCTTTCTTTTTATGTTCATGCTTACTGTGTGAGCCATCCCACTTTTTTGTATGTTTGTAGCACCTTATTTCACTGGATATATGATTCTCAAATCATAGTACATGTAATTATGTCCAGGTCTATGAAATTAATTATTCATTGTTACAATTAACAATGGATGTGTAGGTTGAAGGGAAGTATGGATTGCCTAGAGGCTGCAGAATTGTTTTAGTGTGTAAAAGCCTTCGTTAAGTTGTGTTCTGCTCATGGAACAAGGAAGTAAAAAAAGTAGATATTAGGGCTTAAGAAGAGGACTTAGAAATTTGCTCAGCATTCTTACTACCTAAAAGGTGAAGAGAGTTGAGAGGATTGCTACTTTGAATCCTAGAAGTTACCATCATAAAGGAACTAAAAATGCTGTGCCATACAACTGAAATAATTAGAAAAGTTTTCTTCAGTTGTAATATGAAACACTTTTTATTACCTTTGAGTGTCTTTTTATCCATCTTTTCTTAAACCTCTTCTATTCTTATGTTAGCATTTAAAAATCCTTGAAGTATCTGTGAAGAGAGAAATGTCATAAATATAGCCAAGGATGGCATTATTAGGAAAATTTTTGACAGAATTTTCAAGAGAGGCTAGTGAACTTGACATCCAAGTTCTAGAATGCTTACTTTACCAAGATTTTTCTTCAATACTCAGTCATTCCACTGGCAGCTGCAATGCCTGCCATATGTGGAGAGGTGTAGGAGTGTATGGATAATCATCACAGCTTTGCTTGCAGGAAGTGCATTGCTCTTTTCCTACAGGGGACTCCAGAGTACAAACAGAACTTCATGGCAGGAACATAACAAAATGTATTCAAAAGGTCTAAGGTTATTCCTGGACTTGTAAATAAGTAGTAACTATTGAGGTTGCCCAGTGTTTGTACAAGACAAGACCTAGCCTTTTTTCCCCTGTTGGGTTTGCTTGATAACTCCCATCTAATTCTCAGTTTCCTAAAACCCCATGTCCTATTCAAATGGTCACATCATGTTTATTTTCCTGATAGAATACCAGGAATTTAGTATATAATTTCCTCATGTGAAATTCTCTTTAAGAGAAAGTCTTATGGTGGCAACGCTTAATCTGAAAGTCCAACCAAAGGAGGCCATGTGTTAGTGCTGGATACAGCAAATGAAGTTGTTCTTCTTGGAAACTATCAAAAACTGTATCCACACACTTGTGTTAGGAGTTCTCTCTGTTTTGACATAAAATAGTGGTACTGTTAGGTAGCTCCGTGAATCTCTGTTGTCTTTTTGTGAAATGGAGGTGATGATGCTAAGGGTGATAGAGACAAATGATAGTGGTCTATGGTAACTCTGACCATCTGCTGTCTGTCTCAGGACAGCATAGCCAGTAACACATGCAAGGAAAGTATATGAACTCGCTTTACCTTTCAATCTACAACTGAATTATGCAAGATGGATAAACTCCTTCTATAATTAAACTCAATTTAGATTTCAAATTCTCAATCTTCAGAATGTTAATCAAATCAGTTTCCTTGCTTTCTTCTCAGAAAAGCTTGCTTCAGTTCATGGGGGCGATATGGTGACAAAATGTCACAGATACCTATACCTCTAGGACTTGATCAGGCAATACAGCTTACCACGGAGACTGACTGTCTCTCCCTGTGATTCAGAGATTCTGTTACAGATATATTCCTCACGGGCAGTATTACTGAATGCTTTTGAATCATGATCATAGTGCTGAGCTTTGAAGTCTCTAAATTTCTTAGTGGGGTGCAAATTCTGAATCCATATCTCAGTGACCAGGTAGTCTTTGTTCTCTCAATCCCCCCTGTCTTGCAGATGAGGATCACTGGTTTTTGTTTTTGTTTTTTTCATTAGATTGTCCTATCAGATTTTTATGTCTTCCTGTAGAAAATAGCTAATTAAATTATTTATTTGTATTTATATTATAGTTAATTGATCCTCAGTGTTAATCCTTAACCTGCCATTAAAAATGAGCACACAGAAACACCTTATGGATTTTAACAAGCTTTGGCCTGGATTGTGTAATTGTAACCCATCTAAGCTAGCTCTTAATTCTATTCCCCAAATATGACCCCATATATACATATGTTCCCTTTGCTGTCATTCCCATGCTATGTCTATGTTCCAGGCCACGTGGAATGACATTCTTTTCTCTAACCCATGGCATGTGTCCTCCTTCCTGCTCTTAGCTTCTTCTTCTTCTTCTTCTTCTTCTTCTTCTTCTTCTTCTTCTTCTTCTTCTTCTTCTTCTTCTTCTTCTTCTTCTGGAGGCTTCTTCTACCCATCAACCCTTATGCTTCAGAAGTCTGAACACCTTAGTCCTGTCTACCTCTGTCTTTGCCCAATCTTAGGCCTCAGCATTTATTTAACCAAATAGAGACAAGCAAGGTAACACAACATTACATGACTTACAGCAAGAAAGCTTCTGGGAGGAGGTTAACTATCATTTAGAATGCATAACATCAACCCATCATATTCCCTTGTCATCTAAACATATATGTTTTTAAATGCATATTTAACTATCTTCTCAATTATCAAATAAGTATGACATCAAAGTATGGCTAGAAAACTGCACTATTTACAGACTATATAGTGTTTAAAAAATCACTCTAGTTTAAATGGTGTGTGACATAACAAGTTGGGGATTCCTCTAAGTTGATCTATCAACTATTTACACTCTCCTATTATTTTGGCTTCCCTCATTCTTTTCTAAATGTGAAATTTTCACCAATAGTTGATCATTAGTCATTTATTAAACCTACAACTACTGATTTTCTGTAGCTTGAGAAACATTACTTTCTTTTTTTTTTTTTTTTTTTGGTTTTTCGAGACAGGGTTTCTCTGTTTAACAGCTCTGGCTGTCCTGGACTCGCTTTGTAGACCAGGCTGGCCTCGAACTTGCAAAGATCCTCCTGCCTCTGCCTCCCAAGTGCTGGGATTAAAGGCGTGCGCCACCACCACCCGGCTTAAACATTACTTTCTACACTCAAGCTCTGCTTCTATATGTTTACAATTCATGCAAATGTTTGTGAACCCCTCAAGCAAGCATCAATCACTGACCAGAGGCAAGTGGAGCAGTAAGGAGAAGATATGGCTAACTGCTTACATGATGTTTTCCAATTTGGTCCCTGATGAAGAAGATGAGACTAGGAATAAAAATGGTGGATGAGTGTGGTCTAGCATTTTCAGAATAGGAGCTTGAAATGGTTTTATTATTTAAATCAAATACTTTCCCAAGGCATCTGGTACAATATTTTTAAACAAGTAATTGCATGGAAGTGAAAAACTGTGTGGAGAGATAGGAGAGAGTAATCACCTCTCTCTAATGTAAAAAAGATAAAAGTAGTTGCTGGAGACTTTCAAAGGGCTACAAGAAGTCAACATGGAGGTAACAAAAGATGACACAAGTCAGTGCTCCCACTTGAGAGACATTAACAGATGAATAGACCAAGGATAGGCAGTCACCTCCAAAGTTTGGGTCAACATTGTATATCTTCTTGATATTTACGTTCTCTACCGTCAATAAGCTTGTCCAACAGGAATTAAGCTGAAGTGGGTGGGACAAAAGAAAGTATTGCAATAGTTGGTGGAGCAAAGGTTGAAAGCTCAGACTCTTTACTAATGAAAGTTGGTCATTGGTGATTGAGGATATAGTCAGGTGAAACAAAGCCATGAAATAACCCATGAAGATGTTTCAAGGAGGCAGCCAGGGGCTCATAATGATCATTCTGACATTGATATGAAGAAGAGTCTTTTAAAAAGATGATGATGGAGTAAAAACAGATAAAGGAACATGGCAGTCACCACAAACTGAAGTGGCATTGAAATAGAAAAGAAGGTAAGTGCAGCTTAGAAAGACCTGGGATTTTATTTCATCCTAAATATAAACATGAGTCACAGTTCAGTGAAGGGATAGATAAGGAAAGTAACCACGGTAGTAAACAGGAGGGCTTATTTCTACCATACCAGTCTTCACACATTGCTGTTTCATTTCTGTTCTTGTCCTGTACAGTGATCATGCATCTAAGAACCTAACACAAAATTTGATGAGAGGGACCCAAGACTTGTTTGCTAGCCCCATCAAAATCCTACTGCTGCTTCCCAAGCATTCTGAATCCTTAAAGAGTGTATTAAAAAGTATGTGTGTGTGTGTGTGTGTGTGTGTGTGTGAGAGAGAGAGAGAGAGAGAGAGAGAGAGAGAGAGAGAGAGAATAGTGTGATATGTATCCTGGGATTTTTTATTTTGAAATGTCTGTCCTAAAATGCAAGCACACCTATGAGGAAATGTACTTCAAGCAATAATATTCTCATGTTATCCTAATGTTGAAATAATTCCAAGGCTTAGCAGGCTCTTAGAACCCAGGCCATTTGATTCAGTGTTCTAAATGAGGGGTAGAAGCTGGAAGCATATAAAAAGACATCTTTTCAAGAAGTAGTCAATATGTCACCCATTCTGCTTATTCGGAGTGGTCAGTATTGGGCTAAGATTTGCTCTCTCTGTGTCTCAATGGTCCTTGTGTGTAGCCCTAGGAAATCAGTGAACTTTCTGGAATCTCTAAGACATTCTTTTACAAAGAACAGGAGTCATGGATTAAACAGACTGAAGGAGAATAAAGAGAAAGAGATTACAGCAGAGTGAGAATTTTGTGAAATCTAGAGCCTTTGTTACAGAGAGAATAGCATCCAAATTGTAAATCAGCTGTTAACTTGAAAACATGAGATGGACTGTCAGTATTCCTCAGCATGCTACAGTATGTTCTTGTCACTCTGGATTCTGTTAAGAGGAGTAGGGCTTTGCAAGTCACCAGGAGGCTGCTCCTAAAGGCAGATGACACAGAACAGCAAGCATGTTAGCATGTACATCATCTCTCTGCAGGGTATGTGGGAACAGCACAGAGCTGGCACTGCTTGACTCTTCCCAGGGGAACTCATTCTGTTCCTCACAATAGCTTCCCACTCATTTGTAGGCAGAGAACACTGTTAAAACTGAATGCTGAAGTTTGGGGAAAATGTCAGCCTAATTGTTGACATACTCAGCTATCTCATGGGTTAGAATCTGAAATCAGAACCCTCAGAGCATACACCTCCTTGTGGGTGGGATGTTGGATGAAGGGGATTTTAGGAGAAAGGGGTGAACATTGTGAATAGGAAGGAGGTACTGGGGAGCGATATTTCTTACAATCTAATTGCTCTGTTTTATAGAACCTGATCATTAGGGGATCGTGGGTATGATTCCTCAGAGATCTTCTTGGGAAATAAAGCAAGAGGCTATTAAACAGGAAGTTTAAATATAGCTACAGGGAGGCATACTTCTGACAACTTGACAGATGTCTTGGAGTGATGACTCCTTCCTTCAACGCTAATTACAAAATCATTTGTCTTAAGGAAAGGACAAAAGAGAAGTAATTATGAAAAACACGATTCTTAAGGGATAAAAAGATAACATCAGTCTAAAACATGGAAGCAATCATAACCAGTTAGAATCCTTATTAGTTTGGTGGAACCAATGACAGCTTACATTTCAGAAACCAGAGGGAACAGAGCTCCTGAAGTCTAGGAAAGAAAACATTCAGTTTCTTGTTATGCTAAACTTATCCCAGACTCCGGAGACTTCTTTGATGAACAGTTCATTAAAATTTCCGACCGCAGATGAATTTGAGCTAAAATACACAAATGTTTTAATTATACATTCCTTTTTAATTACACTAATGACTTGTAATGTGTTTATGTTGGTTTAGAGTTTAATTTCTTGCTTTAGATTAGGTAGTTGACTTAAGGACTGTGCTTTTCAGTAAAATAGCATGATTCATCAGTGTTTGATTATAAATTAATGCTCATATGTAAAGAGCTACTGACCTTGGAGGAATACATCTGTCCGTGAACCATAGGTATTCTGTTGGAGCCAGGGACATAGATCATGCTGTCTTGCAGGCAAAATAGATTGAAGTTTCAAGGGGGAAAGCTTCAAATAGTTTCCAGAAGGAAAAGGGCTGGGTAAGGGATAGGTGAGTAGATAAATAGGGAAGATATCCCCCTTCTCTTTTGTAAGATTGGCCATATGCCAAAGTGCACACAGGTGTAATAAGAGCCATAATCAGAACAGAGGCAGGCTGCAAAGGCAGACACAAGCTCTTATAATCCTTACCTCTCCTTGTGTTATGTTATGAATGTACATTTTCTCTCATAGGTTCATGTATTTGAACATTGGGTCCCCAGAAGTTTGGAAAGTTATGGAACCTTTAGGATGTGGACCTTAACTAAATGAGGTATGTTTCAGGGTATGGGATATGGGGTTTTATAGCCTCATTCTACTTTCTGGTTTTTTTCTTTCTGTTTCCTGTGTGTGGATAAAATATAGTCAGTTTTCTTCCTGACTGCCAGGCTGGCCTCAGATGCTTTCTGTAATGTTTTCTGTGCAATGACATACTGTGTCACTCTTGGAGCTTGCTTTTTGCCATGGTGTTTTATGACAGCATCAGAGAAGTAGCTAAGACCTTAATAATCTTTCAGGGACATCTCATTTTGAAGCCCTCTCATTGTCTTTTCTAAAGTACAATATTGTCTCAGTCAATGCCAAGAGAAAAACTAAGATTTTGATAAACAAATACCTCAACTTAAAGCCAGATACACTGAACCTGATAGAAGAGAAAGTAGGGAAGAGCCTTGAACTCACTAGCACAGGAGATGACTTTCTGTACAGAACACCATTAGTACAGGCATAAAGATCAGCAATTAATAAATGGGATCTTATGAAACTCAAAAGCTTCTGCATGGCAAACAACACCATTGGAAAAGCAGCAACCTATATAATGGGAAAAGATTCTTACCAACTCAACATCTGATAGAGGGCTAATGTCCAAAATATATAAGTAACCTAAAAGTCTAGATATCAAGAAAACAAATAATTCAATTAAATATAGGATGAAAATCTAAACAGAACTCTCAACAGAGACTACTCAAACAGCTAAAATACACAGAAATATTCAACATCCTTAGCCATAAGAGAAATGCAAATCATAACTACTTTGATATTTCATCTTACACACGTCAGAACGGCTAAGACCAGTAACAAAAGTGGCAGCTCATGCTGGTGATGATGTGCACTAGATTGACACATATCCATTGCTGGTGATATTGCAAATTCATACAGGCCCCATGGAAGTCAGAGTAACAGGTTCTCCAAAAGATGAGGAGTCCATCCACCTCAAGATACAGGTATACTACTCTTGGACTTATACCTAAAGCTGTTTTATCACACTACAAAGACATTTTTTCAACCACATTCATTGTTCATAATAACCAGAAATTGGTGGGAAACCCTAGATTCAGCTCAACAGAATAATGAATAAAGAAAATATGGTTCATTTACACAATGGACTATTATTAAACCATTAAAAATGACATCATGGCTATTTGATGTGCGAGAGTGGGTTGGTACTGTGGAGGTATCAGGGAAGTGGGTAGGAGAATGAGACTAGGAGGAGAGGAGGGACAAGAGTGGCAATTAGAATGTAAAATAAACCAATAAATAAATTAATGGGGGGAAATGACTTCTTGAAATTTTCAGGAAAGTGGATGGAACTAGAAATATCATCCTGAGTGAAGTATTCGAGACCCAGAAAGAAAGATATGATATGTATTCACTTATACATATATATATGTATATATTCATTTACTGTATATTAGGTGTTAAATTGATGATAACAAATCTAATCCATAGAACCACAGAGGGTAGGTAGAGAATAAGGGACTAGAGGGTATAGGCAGTTCTTCTTAGGACAAAGAAATAGAATAGATAATTATGGATGAATAGAAGGTTCTGGAATGGGTGAATCAAGTGGGAAAGAGGAGAGGAGAGGAAGTTGAGGAAGAAATATTGGGAGATATAACTAAAATTAAGGGACATTTGAATGGTAGTATCAAGACCTAATACAGTAGAAACTTCCTTAAATATATACATGTATGAAGGTAATCTAAATAAAATTGTCAAACAATAGTAGAGACAGTGTCCCAGCTGGTCATCTCTTGTCATCAAATGAAGTAGCTAGGACATTGATTGAGTTACATCTAATTGAATTGTTGGTCAAAGAGTTCTCATTTGAATCTCCAAACAACATATGTTGTTGCAAAGCCAATATGATGCTCTCCCCAAACTGATAGCAAGTCCCCATTTCTGAAGACAATTCCTACACAACTCATTGGACATGAAGAAGTTGAGCTGTTGCCTACCTGGAGCCTTTAATTCTATGTTCTAGATTCTTCATTATAGGAAGATACCCTACATGCTACAAAAAGAAAAAAAGCAAAATCATGCCAGCAAGCCACAAAACCTTTGATTTACAATGGGAGAGATGAGAGAGAGAGAGAGAGAGAGAGAGAGAGAGAGAGAGAAGAGACACCACCTTGGAACACTCAGCCCTAAATAGAATATCTCTATCAAATTTCAAATTTCTCCCATCAGAGTTCAGGGAATGCAGCAGAAAAGAAGGCAGAGAGAGTGTACGAGCCAGAGGAATAGAGGACACCAAGAAAACTAGTTCCTCTAAATCAACATGAGCTAAATTATTATGAGCTCACAGAGACTGAAGCAGAATGCTCAGGGCCTGTGCAGGTCTACAAATATATATATGCAAAGTATATATATATATATATATATATACTTTGAATTTGATATTTTTATGGAATTCTTGAGTGTGTGAATAAATGGGTCTCTCTCTAATTCTGGTATCTTGTCATGGGTCTCTTTTCCTTGTCTTGTCCAACATTGATGTGGTGGGGATTTTTTATTCTTATAATTTTTTTATATTTTATTATTATTTGTTAGATGTCTGTTCCTTCTAATAAAAGAAAGAAAAGGAGTAGGCCCAGGTGGGATGGGAGGAACTGGGAGGAGCAGTGGGAGGGAAATATTATGTGAGAAAGGGATCTAGCTTCAAAAAAGGGGGAAAGGGAAATAAAAAGAAACTTGAAAGAGTATGCCCCTCCACATTTCTATTGTAATAAACATATTTGTAAAAAAAATTTTAAAATGTTCAGAAAATATATAATGAAAATACCTCTAAAATTTACTTAAAAACTATTTTAAACTGATATGCTACTAAAGAGTAGCAGTTAGCCACATTCAATCTTACATTGTTATATTTTAAAAATGGTTCTGTGATTATACATCCTTAATGTGTAGTATCTTTTTCATAGGAGTGGAATCTAAGGCAAATATACCTGTTTCCACCCTTTTCCTGAGCAGTTTATATAGGTGCCTTACTTCCTTTACTGAAGCAGCCCTTGCCCTGCTCTGGTAATAAAAACTCCATTCTTCCCACCAATACATTGTTTATAACATGAATGGAGCAAAGAGTTTGTTCTTGCTCTTTCATTTGGAGTTGGTCTTATATGATCGAAGTTCGTCAGTATCCCAGGTACAGAGGCTTGGTATATACATATATCGTTCTATATATGGGAGATATAGAACCAGAAACATACTTTCCATGATAAATAAAATATGGGAATTATTTCTTTGTATATTTCCTGGTGTTTTATTATGTAACAAACACCTATGAGAGAGAAAATAAAGAAAAATTATTTTGACTCTTTATTTTAAAGATTTCATTCTATGGGAGACAGGCTTCCTGGCTGTGTACCACTGTTGAACTGGGAACTAAACACTCATAGATTGAGTGTTTAAGAGTATACTGTATTTACAAATCAGAGTAGTAGCACCATTTATAATAGCATGGACTTTACAGTTGCTGTTCAGTTAACAAAATTAATATGATTGAAAAATGCATTAATCTGTGGTTGTAAAGGTAAGTACTTCTATGTCAGTATAATATTCTGTCCATTTAGCAGAATAACTACAGTAGGCTCTTCTGTAGGGCCTGTAAACTTCATTTTGCAGAAGATGGTGATTAATTCAGAGACCCACAGCTGGTCAATGCGCGGAGAGTAAAAGACTATGGTGTCCATCCCTAAATGAGACATCTACATCATACCTTTTCTCCTCAAAATTCAAGGGATAGTGTTAAGCATTCTAAATGTTAATTGGTCCTTTTTGTTGTCTGTTACTTATGTTGACTCTGATTGGTTAAATAAAATGCTGAGGCATGAGATTGGGCAAAGACAGAGAAAGGTGGGACTTCCTGAGATTAGAACAGGAAGCCTGTGCTCTAGACAGAGGATTAATTCATTCCAGCCAGCAGCAGGAAGAAGAAGGAATTCCAGCCAGGAGCAGGAAGAAGGAGGCACACACCATAGTGTAGATGCAAGAGGATCATTCCAGATGGCCTGGAACATCAGCTAGTGTGGAGAATGGCAGTCCAAGGGGACATATGTATATATGGGGTCATATTTGGGTAATAGAATTATGAGCTAGTTTAGATGAGCTAAGATTGCACAACTCAGACCAAGGCTTGTTAAAATCCATGTGGTCTCTGTGTGCTCTTTTATAATGGCTGCTTAAGCATTTATGGCCACCAAACTAATTAAATATAATATAAATACTGTTAAACAATTTAGCTAATTATTTCTACAAATGGCTCCCAATGTAACTTAATTAAGTTTTTTTTTTTTACAGGTGTTCTCATAAAATGGAATTGAAAGTGTGTAAGAGCTTAAGGTAGTGGATGTCTGCTGTGAAACAGTGTTTTTCAGACATGACAAGAAGATTGGACACATGAATTTACAGTGGCCATGGCTACATGCACAGGATTTGCAAAGGATGAAGCCCAACAAGCTCCCAGCATGGATGAATAGGGAGGGTCTCACCAAGTCCTGCACTTAGCCCATGACCTATTGACAATTGATGGTGACTTGAAGAGTTATTCTTAGGGATTCCCACTACCTAGTGACTATCCCAAGCTTTAGTAGATGGTCTCACAACTATGCCCTACAAGTGCTAAGTGGGCCCAAGTGGAATTTAAACAAAACAGAGAGAGAAAGAACACATGAAGTCGGGTTAGGTTCATGGAAAAAATGAGAGAAAGGTAATGGGATTTTATTTCATTTGAATATATTAATTGTATGAGATTCTCAATCTATAAGAAATAAAAATTATAAAAATATGTTTTGAGACAAATCTTAAGATGGAAGGATCATCTTGGTTTGTAAAATATGGTGCATTCAAATCACAGGATTTCTTGGTAAATAAAGAACATAAAAATAAATGAAATAGCAGTCAGAATGATATAATTACTTTGAAGGCAGGGGTAGGGTCACAAGCCTATTGATCCAAGCCCCCTTGGGAAGCAGAATGTGAGCAAGAAAAATATCCCTTCTAAACCCCACAGAACAGAGTGCAGTCCTGCCAGAATATTGCTATGAGTCCCCTGGAATTCATCAGAGCTTCTGACCTTAACATATAACAAATTTCTGTTGCTGTAACTTACCACATCCATAGAAATTTGTTAGAGCAACAAAAGGCCCATTTCAGTAACGATGTATCTCAGATGGGAAATGGGAGCTTGATGTACTGAAACTGACCACGCCCTCTGTCCAGTACATGGGAAGAACCTATGGACTGCCAGCTTGATGACCCTAGATCCACACCCACCCACTGCATTCTGCTGTGTGAAGCACTAAATTTATTACAAACTTTTGTCTTAAGCAAGATGAATTAAGTTTCTGCTAGAGGAAACTGTAGATTTTTTCTTTAGTACACTCTTTTTTTCTCTGCCAAGTAAAATATGAAAGATAAACTGATTATCTTTTTGACCAATCTGTAGCATCGTGATATTTGCATTTATTTTTATTCCCACTATCTCCTTATCAAAACATCATTTGCATATAGGACAGAATCTGGGTGCTACTCTCTTACAACCTTTCTGTCCCATTTTTTTTTTTAAGAAGAATCCTGAGTCTTGGGGACTACAGGTGTGATATAGATATTGCATTTAGGGATGGACTTTCACAGTCTCTTATTCTTTTTATGTTGACCAGCTGTGAGTCTGTATTAATCACTATCTTCTGCAAAATGAAGTCCACAGGGTCTTGGGAAAAACCTACTATAGTTAATCTGATAAATGGACACATCATTAAATTACCATACAAGTACTTATGTTTATAAATATTGATTAATACATCCATAATATCTTTAACATCAACACAGAGTAATGAATTTGAATATGGTACCTCTGTCCAAGTTGCAGATGCTGACTCTTCACTGCTATGGCATATAACTCTTCTTGGTAAATTCGTGATCACTTCTAACAGTGATGTTTAACTTGTTTAAGCTGTAATTGTAGGCATGTAATTAGAGAAGCCAAACTGAAACTCAGATGCATAACTCTCTAAGTGTGGAAGAAGGGACCTAGTACAGCTGCTGCTCCATTGGGCAGTGAGTCACACAAGCAAAATGGTAAATGACTCTCTTCTGAAGTAGTTAATGAGGATAGGTAAGCAGTGCTTTGAACATATCCAGGTGGTGTTTTGTACACTGGACACAGCCAGGGACTGCTGTATATCCTAAACAGCCAGGTGGTGTTGCACACCGAGCACCATAAGGTAATACTATGCACTGGACACAGCCAGGTGATGCTGTACAGTGAATACAGCCAGATGATGATGTAAACTTGGACCCAGCCAGGTGATGGCTCTTGAAATTGCAGTAAAGTAAGACATCCTACACAGTCTCAAAACATTCAGACTAAATACAGAATCTGATTCCCAAGCTTTTTTATGACCTGTCTCTGGCTATCAGCCTTGGAAGACACAGCAGGTGGAGGAAAGATAGGTGTGATGTCATAGCAAAGGCCAGGAGACTCAGCTCCAAGGCAGGAATCTGGGGTCCCTCTGGTGCTCACAAATGGGTGGCAGAAACCTGGGGGGCATGCTTCACAAACCACTGTGGTTCTTTGAATAGTCTCCCCTCTTCCAAATGGACCGCCATCCAACCAGCACATGTTTAAATATGAACTGTTCTGGATTTGTATCTAATTAAGGAAATCCCTTCTGGCATATGGATAACCATGTCTTCTTTAGCATGCATTTAGTCACAGCTATTTCTCTACAGCAGAGATGGGATTTCAAAGATTATTCATTTAAGTAGAATTCACTGAGTGATTTTATGAGCCAGGCTATTCCTGCAAACAACAGGGGAATATCCACCTTTCTAGAAGTGTTTTTTCCCATTAATTAATTAATTTATTTATTCACTTTACCTCCTAATTGTAGCCCCCATTCTCTCCCCTACTCCCAGTCCCACCCTCATACCCCCAGCCCCTCATTTCTCCCTCCCCTTCTCTGAGGTTCCCCCATGGGTACCAACCTGCTCTGGCACATCAAGTTGCAGCAGTACTAAGCATGTTCTCTCACACTGAAGCCAGACAAGGTTGCTCAGCCAGGGGAATGGGATCCAAAGACAGGCAACAGAGTCAGTGACAGACCCCGCTGGAATTGTTAGAAGACCCAGATGAATACCAAGCTGCATGTCTGTTACACATGGGTAGGAGGCCTAGAGGATAGCCATGAGCTGTAAAGTACAATATTAAGTCAAAAAGGCTGAAGACAAATGTGTTTATACTTTCCAATTCTGTTGAACACAACTTTGTGGTATCTTACGGTTATAGAAATCCCACCCTCAATATTTCTTCCAACTTTCCAATTTCCTTACCATACTTTCCCTAAAGCTTTCCATAGTCCATGCAGAGGTTCAACAATACAAATGCCAAGCAATTTTTTTCATTGACAGTAATCTGTTTCATTGGTAATCCAGAAAAAAAAAAACCTAAGGCAGCAATTGGAAATATGAAATTGCACCTTTCCTGACTCTAAGCTCAACTTTCTCTCATGATATCATGCGGACACAAAAATATATTCATCTAATAATATGGCATATGAACTTCAAAGCACACTGGCTTTTTTTGAGAGTCAGCTATGTGTGATTCAAATATGTTGCCCTGGTGTTCCATACCATCTGAGGACTTGCCTTAACTCACTCTTCAAGTTTATTCTACATTACATAGGAAACTTACACAGCCATGATTTTCAAAATAAGCATTGTGCTTTCCTACTCTAAACCCTCTGCAATTGTCTTCTCATAACCATGCTGTCTTGTCTATACTGCTTCAAGCAGTGGACTTCTTAGGCTCTTTCTACCATTCCAAATCTTGCCAGCCAGAAATTTTCTCTAGATACATTTTGAACTTTGTAGATACCACTGAAGTGTCTCTGGTCACACTGCAGGACTTCAGGTGCATTGTTGCTGTCTTATCTCATCTAGTAAAGGCAGAGATTCTAACACACAGCCTGGATCTCACAGCATTCAGCACGTGGAAAACTTGACATCATAAATATCTATCTGATCGATGGCTGAATGTAGGGAATGAATCCTGGTCACCAAGAAAAGAAATCAATCAAGTCAAAGCAAAGTAATTACAAAATTTGGGCTATCTGGGGTGGCTAGATAGGACAGAGAGGGCAGTCTAAAAGGAGCCTTCAGAGGAGCCATTTAAGAGACTAGTACAGTCATCCTGATATAAGCAGATAAACTCGTCTAGTCAAACTAGGGCAGGAAGGGAAAAAACACATTGGAAACAAGTTTTATCCTTGACATAGTATAAGCAGGAAATAAGGAGTAGAGTTCCACATGGGAGTCTGAACATGGTGACACTGCAGACAAAACGTGCGGGCTATCAGCTTGTTCATAGAAAGTCTAAATTTTTTTTATAATTGTGTATTTTCATTAATTTGTTGAAAGTGTTCAGGATTTTCCAGGCAGAGATATACAGATATCTACTCTCTATTCCCACGAGCTTCTGTGTTCTGTCTACTTCCTCAGGGCTCTCCAGGACTACAGAGAGAAAGCAAAGTCAAAATCCCTGGCACCTCCAGCAAAGGCTGAGCAACCGATTTGGGCTGACTTTACATGTGGTGGTTTACCATAGCATGTCTATCGTGTAGATGATTCCCAACCTGCATTGTGTGTGACATTATGTCTAAGAGGAGAATCGTCACTGTGAATAACACTTCAAGAAAAAAAAAAACTTTAAGAGGAACAACTTCTTTGGCTCATTATTAGAGAGATTTCAGTCAATGGGTACATGATTCCTGTTCCTTCTGGTGGAACATCATGGTACAAACCAAAGTGGTACAATGCTATTCTCTTAGGGCAAATGAGTAGATGAAAGGCAGCAAGGGGCTATGAATATGATGTGCCTTTCAGGGACACACACACCCTCTGAGAGACTTTCACTGAGTAGGGCCCCATCTCCTAAACAGATAAACACTCTCAGTGTAGTGTTTTATTGTGTTTCCTTGGAAAATGTATTTCCTTGGAAATACTTTTGAGCATCTCTCCAAATACTGCTATGAGCTGGGACCATGGTTCATAACACAAACCTGTGAGAACATCTCATATTCAAACCATAATAGAAATGAATACCTTTTACCTTATGTATGTAAGTATGCAACTGTGGTGTGTTTTGTGTGTACATGAACATGTGGTGTGTATGTGTGCGTGCTTGTAGAGGCCTGAGGAGGTTGTTTAGTATCCTACTGTATCCCTCTGCCTTATTCTTTGAGATAAGATTTCTTACTGAGTCCGAATGCAGGGATATCCACATATCTAATCTGTATTCCCAAGAACCTCTAGCCTATGAGCACCAGCAATTCTTGTGTCTCTGCCTGGCCCCTGTCTGTAGTGTAGTGTCTAGAGGATGAATGGCACATTCAGTTTTTTAGGTCAGTTTTGAGATCTGTATTCAGGTCCTCCTGCTTGTAACTACAATGACTCTTAGCCACTGGGCCATCTCCAAAGCCCCGTCGATGAATTTTTTTGAAGTGAATAAATGAATAGATAAAAGGAGAAGCATATGCAACAAAGGCCCAACCGTTCCACATTCCCCAAAGCATTTACAATATGCTCTTTAATTCTTTGCCATATTTTCTGAGATTATACTATTATTACATTATTTCCCCATTCCCTTTTCCTCCTCCAAACCCTTTTATGTACACTTGCTTGCTCTCTTCCAAATGTATGGCCTATTTTTAAATTAATTGTTATTATATTCATATATTTATATACATAAATATTGCCAAATACATAAGTACTCCCCACTCAGTGTATATAATGTTACTTGAATGTATATTTCCAGGGCCGACCATTTTGTATGGGATAGCTAGTTGGTGTGTTCTTCCCTTGAGAAAGGCTATCTACAGTCAGCAGTCCTTAGTTGCCTTTTGTTCATTATGTAAATTTGAGACCTCCTGAGCTATCTCCCATCAACATTAGCATATCTATTGTTACCTTTGTTTAGCTCATGTTTAGGCAGTCATGGGGTAAGATTTTATGGGTGTAACTTCTGAAAGACTAGAAGACACAATCTCACAGCAAACTCACTGTTCTTTACAATCATTCTGAGCCTGCAATGTTCCCTGAGCCTTAGACATAAGATGGTTTGTAGATGTTTTCATTAGAACTTGACTCCACAACTCTGTATTTTGATTGGCTGTGGTTTCCTGTAATAGTCTCTGCCTGTTGCAAAGAGAAGTTTCCTTGACAACATGTGGGGACTACAGTTAAGTGTGAGTGTAAAAACAAATATTTAAAATGTTATTTGAGATTTTGCTATTTTAGTAAAGTGGTTGTAATTCTCCAAGATCTATGGCTTCACCAGCCCTGGCTTCTTGACTAGTGTCCCTCTTGTTGAGTAGGTCTTAAATCCAATTAGGGAGATATTGGTTACTGAAAACTGCAAATTAATTATTTAATGTAGTTATTAGTAAGTATAAGCTGTAATATTAGGCTGGCAGAGTAACCGGTGGAGTAGCCGGTGGCTTGGCAGAGGATCAGGCAGCCTGGCTTGAGTGCCTTAACCGATTGACTAAATTATCCTGGAGAAAGAGCCCCGGGACCAAAGGTGGCCTACACCACCTATAACCTAAACTCTGTTAATTAATATAAGTTGTTATATTAGGCCGGTAGAATTACCAGCGGCTTGGTGGGAGATTCACCTGGGCTCAAGGGGAGTCTGGGAATCCAACAACCTGGGACTGCTTGGACTGAGGGCCTATAAGCTGCCACAGTCTTTTCCCCAATAATTAAACACACTAAGACCTATTAATATTTTAAGGCTTAGCCCTTAGCTGGGCAGACTCTCAATTAGCTACTCTAAGTTAACCCCAAA
>CAJQZJ010001006.1:1206241-1296223 GCA_907164525.1 Lophiomys imhausi
GTGCCTGGTGTTGGGGATTGTTAAAACTTTGGCTCTTGAAGGGAGCATTCTCAATCCAGATGAGAAAATTTCACTCAAAGTGTGTGTGTGTGTGTGTGTGTGTGTGTGTGTGTGTGTGTGTGTGTACACATTATAGTGTCCTTAGACTGGGTAATTGAGAAGGGAATAACAGGGTAGAGATGATCTCATCAGGAAAATGGGAAGGAGAGCAGCTCTAATTTGGGCATGGGAGAGAGAGAGAGAAATACAGAAGAAACAGAAGTTAAATGACAAAAAGTATATTTGAAAAAGTCATACAGAATCATACTAATAGTGATCTATGGTAATGATTTGAAATATTTTCCAAGGAAAAATATTCTGCAAATAAATATGACTTTTCCTAATGTAAAGCTTAGCTATGTAACACTGTACATCATACTACCCTTGGTTCTTATTTTCTCATTAGCATGGACTCCTTCCTACAAAAGCCAACAAACACTGAGCCCTTTGTTCAAAGCAATAAACAGTCTCTGTTCTCTCATAGTGTTTACAAAGCATTTCAGGATTCCAGGAAAGCCTCTTGAAAATATTTATGCAATGAACAACTAATTTTTCAAGGTAGTTATGGTTATACATATTGGTCAGGGGATATCCTAAACCTCAAATAAAGTGCCTTATTTCAGTTATGTGGTATGGCTTTCCAATCACAGCAGCCACCTTCTTACAGAGGTACATCAAGATAAATAGAGCAATATCCATATTTTACAGTCTATAAAATTCAAATCTTGTATAAAAAAGAGAGTTTACGTGCATTTCATACACCAGCTACCAAGTTTATTTATCAACATATATTTATGCAATATGTGCATTGTAAACTTTGGACATCAGTGTTAGGGTCTGGACAAATATTTATTGCCAAGATTCAAGCAGGAGTGAGCACCTATCCAAATATTTTGTGACAGCAATTGTAGTTCATGGAGAAAGAGAAAGTGCCACAGACTGAACACCCTCCCCAACTTTGAGAAAGTGTTGTATCTTCTGGAACCAAGCCTTCATATCCTTCTTTAGAGTGGTTTTCTGAATTCTGTCCAAAATTTACATTGTCATTCTTTTTTTAACTTTATACATTTAACTTCTTAGATGTACTTTAAAATAATGTCTAAACTTGAAACTGAGTTCATTATAAAATCAACCAGAGACTTCAGTCAAGGGATAAAGAGAGGAATATAAAAACAAAAATGTAGAATTGTGGTAGGTAAAGGGCCTGAGGGATAGATCAGTGGCTGAGAGTGAGTGCTTTTCCTGAAGAGAATTGGAGTTTAGTCTCCACCATTGCTTGCTGTTTTAGCAGAGGGCCAGAGTTTGGTTCCCAGCATTCATGTGTAACAGCTCACAGCCACCTGTCCCTCCAGCTTCAGGTGTTCAACACCCTCTTCTGAGTGCCATGTATTCTAAGGATGACCAATGTGTATGAGATAGGGGCTCTTGTATAGGAGGAAGACAGTTAGCCAACTATGAGGAACACATGAGCTCCTGACACATGAAGTGTGAAGCCAGAGTTCATCTGGGTATCCTTGGGACCTGTTGGTGAAGAAAATGTTGAAAATGTAAAACATACAAAACAAACAAACAGTAATGCTATGCTCTATGATCTCATCTCTAGAAGATAGAGTTTAGGGTGCCCTAGACTTGCCTAACCACCAGAGCCACATTGTGGAGAGAATAAGAGTTTCCAGTCCGCTGGTCACTTGATTCACACCTTTTGCTGTAGTCTTTCTGAACAGATTCCCAGGTCCAGAAAGAAACCAGAACAGATCAGTAGAGCGTGACCCTAGCATCTGGAGGTGTGTGGAGATGTGTGATACTGTCCTTGTCTTCTGTGTCAGGTTTGTGTGTGTGTATCATGTGTGCATACACATGTGGGTAAAGATTCTTAGCAACTAAGATATCTCCAGACTGATTTCCATAGTGGTTGCACAAGTTTTACATTCCTACCAATGGAGGAGAGTTCCCCTTTCTCCACAACCTCGCCAGCATGTGCTGTCATTTGAGTTTTTGATCTTAGCCATTCTGACATGTGTAAGATGAAATCTCAGAGTTGTCTTGAGTTCCATTTCTCTGATGATTAAGCTTGTTGAATATCTCAAGTGTCTCTTGGCCATTAGAGAGTCTCGGTTTAGCTCTGTTCCCCATTTTTGATTATTTGGTTTCTTGGTGTTTAATTACCTGAGTTCTTTATAAATTTTGGATATTAACCCTCTGTCAAATGTGGTGTTGAAGACCCAGTCATACCACTCCTGGGTATGCATCCAAATGATTCTTCATCAAACCACAAGGACATCTCCTCAACTATGTTCATAGCAACTTTGTTTGTAATAGCTAGAAACTGGAAGCAACCCAAATGTCCCTCAACTGAGAAACACATAAAAAAAAAACTGTGGTACATTTACACAATGGAATACTACTCAGCAATCAGAAACAAGGAAATCATGCAATTTGATGCCAAATGAATGGATCTAGAAAAGCTCATCCTGAGTGAACTAACCCAGACCCAGAAAAATGCACATGGCACCTATTCACTTATCACTGGATTTTAGCCATATAGTATAGGATAGCTATCCTACAACCAACAGACTGAAAGTAACAGGAACATAGACTTTGTTACCTGTTAGTGGGATACGTTGCTCTAGTGGAGCTGCCATATAGGCCCCCAGAGCAAGAGAAAGTTCTTAGCCCTCATATGACTGATGAACTGAGGAGGGCTGATATGTAAGGGCACCCCACACTGGAGGAGTAGGATAGGTGGGAGAAGGGGGAGAGTGTGGGAGGGAGGGAGGGAAGGAGGGTAGGACTGGGAGGGTTGGAGGGAGGGGACTGTGATGGAGATGTAACTTGAAGTAATAAATAAATAGCAACAACAACAAAAAATCTTAGCATCTAAGCAACATACTTAAAGCAACTTGTGAATGATGATTAAAGGCTTTGCTCACCTGGAAGATTCCTCCTTTAACCTATAAGGATTAATATATGGATTAATATAGCAAGACTTGGTGAGGAAGGTGTAATAACCAGTACATCCTATATGCTGACATTAAAATCTGCACCAAGCTTGTAGTATGTATCTACAAGGGAAGAGGGGGCAGTATGCAGCTTAAAAATTAGTTCCATTCAGAGGTCATGACATCTTTTCCACAAAGCAACCTGATCACCAACACCACCTTGATATAGTGAGAAAGATTTTGAATTTATATTTTTAAATTCCCTCCAAAAGAAAAACAGGATTGATGCATATGTTTTGCTGTAGATTCTGATCTGCTTTCTGGTGAGAGGGCCTATTGACATGTGTCATCCAGAAGACTGTGAGTTCAGAGTGTGAGCTGGCCTCTTAACCACTTCCCCTCCCTTCAGGTGTGAATACCAAGGAGCACCTGCCCTTCACACCACATTGATCTGAAGCTCTGCTTGTCTTCCAGTTAGCACTCAAAACTCACACATCTGTGGTTTTCAAGCTCTATCCAAATTCTAAGTGTTTACACCAACAGCAGAATCTTCTCTTTTCTAGAGGAGAATTTTAATAGTAACAATGCACAGGTGAATATGCGGACTGGAACACTGCAAAACACAGTGAATACCCAGGCTCCGTTGTTGCTCAGAAATAAACTCTAAATAATTTCACTCTCCATCTGTACCCCACCTCACTCTTCTTCCACTCAGGCCAGTGGGCTGGAAGAAATCACATTTGAGATAACAGCAAATAAAATGCTGTCAAGAATTGAGTATTCGGAACACCCAGCCGTATGGGACTATGGGCTGGAACCTGTAGTTGGTTTGCTACATGGCATTCCAGTATATGTTTATACTCATCATCAAAGCCTCAGGAACCATCATAAGGCCAGCAAACATGGCTTTGAAAGTGAGCAAGGATAGTTAGTTAATTGGTCTTTTTTCACTTCACAACAATGTATTAGAAATGTGAAGAAAGTAAAATGACATTTGTTATAGAGACAATTTTGAGAATTAAAGAAAATGAGTTCATAATAAAATTGTCATGGCTTTGGAAAAACTCTCTAACTGTGAGTAAATAATCAAGAATCTGAACAGTTTGTTCCCTGCCTGTTGAATGCAATTAGGAATATACATTTCACAGTGTTGATCAAGACGGGAATCTGCAGTGCTGGGAAGATGCTCAGTGGGCAATACGATTGTTATACAGGCAAGAGAACTTCAGTTTGGATACATAATACCCATGTAAAAAGTTGGGAATGGAGGCAGTATGTCCCTGTGATCCCAGTGCCAGAGAGCTAGATAAAGTACGTTCCCTGATGCATGCTGGACAACCAGTCAAACTGATGAACTTCAAGTTCAGAGTGCTAGTCTATGTCTCAAAATATAAGATGAAGTGATTACAGAAGATATCTGACATCTCGTGACCTGCATATCATGACCAACACGTGATCATATGTTCTACACACACATACATACATAAACACACACACACATACACACGGGGGGAAAGGGGGGAGAAAGAGGAAGGGAGGGAGGGAGAGAGAAGATGAAGACACATGATGAGGGAAAACACATACAGGCTGAGGAGAATGTTCACTTCTACTTACCTTACATATTAATACCTGATTCTCTCTCCTCTTATAATATTCCCTTTGTCTCCTCAGTGCCCATTACCTCCATAGCTGCCTGATGAAGTTATGGGCAGCTCACCTTCTGTTTTATCCCTACAGTATCTTCTTCTTCTTCATACAATCCTAACTTGTCAGACATTTGTCTCAAAAGACAGGAAAAAAAAATCAAGGAACCACCATAATACTATCTACAGCTAGGAATTTATCCATAACAAAGGGCAGTCTTCTTACATCCAACCCTTCCTTCTCCCCCTTTTTCCTTCTTTCTCTCCCTTACTTGTTGAAATGTGGAGGGTCTCACTATGTTTCCAATATATTGAATTCCTGGGCTCCAGGGATCCTCCTGAAAGCATACACCCTGATACATGTGCCACCATGCTTCACTGTATTCCTTCCTTATTCTTGGTCTTTGGAAATATTTAAATGTAAAATTAGGTCTTCAGTAGGTTCTGTAGGGTTTTTTGTTTTTGTTTTTGTTTTTTTGGGTTTATTTTTTGTATTGGAACTTTTCATAATTCTTTTACGATTCTCTATTTCACTCATCATAATGGTTTGGTCTGGATAAAAATGAAAATCATTCCTCAACAATGCTGTGAAAAATCTCTCGAAGTTTAAATTCCAGCATAATCTTCACAAAATCCAACTACAGTATAGGATACAATAGACAGTGAATGTGTACAGAACAGTAGACACATTATGAAGCTTGAGAGACATGGTAGTATAAGTTTCCTAAGTATGTCAATGGATATAATTTCAGAGGGTGTAAGTCCAGATATGCCCCTTCTTAGACATTCTGTAGTCTTCATCATTTCTCTGTTTCTGCTGTTTTATATATAACAGAATATATGCACTTACCTGATAGAGGTACTGGAATTGAGCTCTCCTTGTAATGTTCACCTGGTTCACCACAAATGAGTACAGAAGCTCAACTAGAATCACTAATGAAGGGTTCAATTTGATTATTCTGGTCTCTGGTTGAAGGTAAAAAAGATGGAATTTCTTGACACCTGTGAGATTGCAATTGTACTATTAACCTCTCCATGCCCCAGGTCCTCATCTATGAAAAATCAGTGACAAAATAGCACCACTTCAATAGGGCAGTTATAATGGTTAAAGGAGACAATTAATACTTTGCTTAACACAGAATCTAGAAGAATGTATGGGAAGCAGTGGCTGCTAATTATTATTGAACTAGAAGAGGTTCTATTATATAGGTACAGTATCTCTTTAAAATAATCAACTTGATTATAATATTGTTATTAATATTTATTATTTTTCTTTTGCTTTTTTCTAGAGAGGCAGGGTAGCCCCTGCTGTACTGGAACTCACCCTGTAGACCAGGCTGGCCTTGAACTCACAGATGAACCTGCCTCTACCTCCAAAACTCTGGAGATTATAGGGATGTACCACTACTGCCTGGCCTTAATTCATTCCTTAAACAAACCTATAGCAAGAGCAGGCTCTGGCCTACTCCTGTTTGGTACTTGCAAAAACAACCAAGCATGGTGATCACAAGCCTTGCTTCCTATGTTCCTGTTAACTAATGACATACTTCCTTACTTAGATGTTTTCTTCCCTAGAATGAAGAACCATGATGTGCCCATTGTTTGTGCGATACTATTTGACATGACTCCCTTCAACAAAGTGGATACACATTGTTCCTTTATATTCTCCTTTAGTTGCTGCCAATCAGGTACTGTTCAGGAAAAACAGTCCTTACTTAGAAACACAGAATTGTATAGGAAGACAGGTTAGTTTAGCTCAAGCTTGGCTTAGAATTGCTTGTAGTGTCAGATCCACTACAGTGCCTTTACCTCTCCATGGTTTTGCCACTGCTGATGTGTCTATACAACATAAACTAGAATTTCCAAAACTGACTCAGATCCAGGATAAAAACCAGTGACCTGTACCCAGACTCAGCCTTCACCGGTACTCCCAGCCTCCAAAGGGGAAATAGCTTCAGATGCATGGAAATATTTAGCTAAAAAATATAATCTCCACTTCGATGTAGTGCTAAGAGGTTTTTTTCTACTTCCTCAGTTGATATGATTTGCATAAGGTGGGTTTTTCTAAACCATTAATTCCAGTACAATGCATTATCCCCTAAATCTACTACTGCTATAATTTTTTTCAACTTGTGTAGCTGTCAAAATCCAACAATAGTGATAGCTTATGTTAGCTCAATCTGAATGCCACGACACCACTGCACAACATAATATACCCATGTAGGTTCTCACAATGAGATGTACTTTTGGCACTGTCTAGGAAAATGATTCTCCAGAGGAAGATATAATATTTGCACTGTGCCAAGTCTTTCCAAAGTGCACCACCCCAAGCTCAAGCATTCCCCGTCAACCTTACAGTCAACCATCATGTTTGGCTCAAAGGTCAGCAACCAAGTGTAACAGATATAGAAGTCAGTCCTTAATGGAAATTCAGAATACATGGAAGCCCTTGCCCTAACAACTCAGGCAACAGTTCACAAACTCTCTTCTAAATATAAACAAGATTATTGGTGATGGAGATAAACATCAATTAGAAATCAGAAATATAGAAGACCTATGAAAGACAACATGAAAAGTTTCCTAGAAAGGAGGGAGAATGTGGAAATGATACTAGGCAACTTTCTCCACTTACCATGCTCTTCCTCTCCAATCATTCTTTTAGTAGCACTCCTCTCTGTAACTTTTCTCTGTCTCATTACTCCCCTCTCTGTCTCTCTATCTCTTTTCTCTCTTGCTCTATTCCCTTTCTTTTCCTCTCTTACTCTTCTCTCTTTCCTCATTTTCTTTTGTCTCTCTCTCTCACACACACACACACACACACAGACACACACACAGACACACACACACACACACACACACACACACACACACACACAGACTCTCTTTCATTCCCTCTTCCCTTTCTATTGTTTTACCTCTTCTTCTCTCTGTATGTGGACCACCTCCGTTCTCCACACATCACACACAGGTGTGAAGACTATATGGGGAGTGTTCTATCTGTTGATCAATAGATTTACTGCCAAAAAGGAAGTTACATATTTTTCTATTCTTTTTAATTTTTATATTACTGTCATTTTATTTTATTTTATGAATGCTTTGCTCACATATGAGTCTGTGTATCATTTGCATACCTAGCGCCCACTGAAATCATAAAAGTGCATCAGATCCCCTGGAACTGGAGCTATGGACAGTGGTGAGCCACCATGTGGGTGGTAGGAATTACTCCAGAGTCCTCTACCAGAACAAAAAGTGCTCCTAGCCACTGAGAAATCTCTACAGACCTCGTTTTTTATTTCTCAAATATAATCACACAGCTCCATGATCAAGGCAGCTTGGAGAGCAACTAGGGGATCTATTCATTCATTCATCTATTCATTTGACAAGGATTTTTTTTTTTGTCAATAAACAACAATGCACACCTGTTTTCCTAGCTGCTTGAAAAACTGAAGCCAGAGGACCATGAGTTAAAGTCTAGCTTAAGTGACATAGGGTGACCCTGTATCGAGAAACCAACACTAAAAATAAGTATCCAACAATAAACCAACAATAACAAAAAGAAAGAAAAATTTGTTTTGGATACTTACCAGAAGGTAAGATACGGTGCTGAACACAAAGCACTAATCCTGTCTCAGAGATGACATATGTCAGGGAGAAAAGAGACAGTAAACACAGTATTTCGTGGAATATACTGAAAATAGGGTAGACAGAGTGGAAGGGGGCAAGGATATGCACAAAAGCTATCCAAACCCTTCCTACAGAGTTGGTAGCAGAGGAAGAATGAGAAAAAAGAGGAATGGTGTTGGGAACAAGAAGAATGGATTCTGAGGAAATTCCAGTGTCCACAGCACAGTTGCTTTTAGTCCCTTCACTCTATGAACAGAGTGCTTGTTTGCTCTTTTTCTTTCTTTCCTTTATGATTTTCTTTTCTCTTAAGAAATCCTGTGCCTCTTGAAATGTGAAGTAGGTGAAGGAAAATACAGTCCGGGACCATTAACTGTGCTTTCTTATTGAGTATATAAATTTGATGGTGGAATGGTATATATTTATTTCAAAAATATCATTTCTTTGAGGCATTGCCGCATCATCCTATTGATTTAGGGATTGGGGTGATTGTGCCTGATGCTTTTATGAAAGGCAGGCTATTAACAAACTAAATTGAAAAACTAGTGAGTCTGACTTTTGGGGCCCAATCCAGCATGCTGCCTGTGCAAGGCTTAAATGGGAAAAGACTGTAAAAAGACTTATTTTAATGTGTCAGATTCTTCATTGCAATCCATAAACCTTATTTGCTATAAAGAAAAAAAAATAAGTCCACAAGATAGAATTCTCATGCTTGGGTAGCAATCTCTCTCTGGTTTCTCTCCCATCCATTGCACATTTATCTTCCAAGTTCAGAAGCTGACTCTCTTTGACCTTGTTGGACATTAGGATTAAAACCCTGTGTGAGACAAAGGAGCCTGAAGACACTCAAAGGAACCACAGGCCTTGAAGGATCCAGAACTAAAGTTATTGGTGTGAAACTAAAAGATTAAACACAGTATGGAGGCTAGATATCCTTAGAATTTTTAACAAGTTCACACTTTTGTTTTATGAAAAAAAGAAAACAATGTACAGATAGGGGATAATATTTTGGCACTTACCATCTATCACAGTGCCCACTGAGGTCTCAGAACTGTTTTCCATCTGCCTAGTTAACTCCTTTCAATCCTGACTCCCTGTGTCCCATACCCCATGGAGGATGGTCCAGATGAGGGCTTAAGACAAATCTGGAATCTTTGGTATAGCAAAATAACTCAATTCAATGAATGCATCCTGACTTTTGATCAGAAAATGAAGGAGTTCCGATGTTGCTTCTCCTGCCTGCTGTGCTGATATAGCTCATCTTGTGACTTTGTTTCTCCACTAGCAAGTGGCCTTGATACCTTCTATGGTACTCATATACCCGAAAGGCAGTTGCCTGCCTGAAAGCCTGTATGACACAGGACACTTTTCGGTTGTGAAAAACATTCTACATTGTAATGTTTTTCATGATGACAGAATAAAATCTTAGCTACTGCATCATGATTTAAAATATGTATTCTTCAAGTAGGCACTGAAAACATGATGTGAGTTCACATGGATCGTTTTACCAAGGGAGCACACAGAAGACAGAGACCTGTGCCTGGGGTCCTGCTTTTCAGTCTTTGACTTCTTCTGAGACAGTCTTGATGATGAAAAGCAGATGAGCCCAACTGTGATCTTCAGAGACTAGGAGCTTCAGCTTCGAGCAGGTCAGAGGTAAGGGAATGAAGCAAGGCCGCAGAGCCAGTTTCCTGGTTGAGTTTACATGATGTTTTGTTGAGGTCCCGGTGTGGGCCTTCTTATAACTTTAAAGACAAACAGTAAATCCAGGCAAGCAGCTGAGCCAAAATTGCCCTTTTGAATGAGCTTTATTAGAAGGGAGGGCTTCCATCCATGGGACTGTGATTGCATCTCTAAGCAGGCAGGCATTGGGAGAGACAGAGAATCAAACCATAGGCAGCATGAGGGGCCTTTGAAAGGATGAGAGAGGCTTCCCATTAAATACCCAGAACAAAGATATTTTCTGATTCTTACTGGATTTTAGAGGCCTGCATCAGCCAGATTTCATATGCTCTAAGTGGGCCTGGCTTACATGCTAAGGGACATGAAAGCCCACTGGAAGTAGGACCCTTAAATACCTTATAACAGAAGGCAGATGGGCTGCAAGACCACATAGCACCACATCCTTTCTGAGCACCTTTCTGTTGCAGAGATGTGACAGCAGCAGGGCATGCCTTGACAGCCTCAAGAACAGAAGAGATACCTACAGAGCTTGAGGTAAGAAAATAAAACTTCCAGTTGGCACTATGAATGGCTCAGCATCATTAAGTCAACCTCTTTCTTCCTCTTCTTTCTCCATATTTCCCTTCTTTTTCCCTTTCTCCTTACACCCACCCCTCTTTACCTATGTTTACACATTACCAAGTCACAGCTGGAAAAAGGCCTCAGGGAAAAGAGTTTCCAAGGCAGCTTGGATATACTTCTGCCTTCTTCATGAATGTCATTTCTAAGAAGGCCACAAGACGGATCACTTGTCTTTATAGAAACCCACTCTGAGATGACTCCTCTCTGTTTCCTATTCTCTGGAACTTGGTTGACCTCGGACTTCTCTGCTACATGCAACATGGGACCCTTCTGTGTTTTGTGTGCTTTGTGTTGAGAAATGCATGTTAGTCCATTACCCCGCTTTTTCAGTTATACTTCCTTAAAGCAGAACCCTCTCCCAATTCCTCATTTTCAGTTATGGAATTTTTATCTCGCTGCTTCTCTCTCCTCCTGTCTGCTCTTCTCTTTCTTTTCTTCCTGTAAAGACTTATACTCCTTTCCCCTAGTTGGAATTTAAAATGACTGCTCCAACTAGACAAAAAGAAATCCAGTTTCTATGCACAGACAGCCTTCAGACTGATAGTCCCATTACATTAGCATACAATAAAAGCCAGCAGGGGGTGCATTGGCACGCTGTTATCCTGGGTCTTTGTGCCCCAGGGAAGCTGAGAAGGTTCCCAGTGCACAGCTCTTCTCTCTGGTAATGAGGCAATTGTACACTCTGGTGACAGCTCCTTGGCCTCAGTGGGAGCTACAGCTTTTGTAACAGGGGAATGAAGTGAAGGTAGATGTCATGTGATCTCAGGCAGTGTTTCTGATCTCCTTAGCTCCTTTTTCACTCTCCAGTTGGCCTAGAGGCTGCATGAAATTCTGGAGCTTTTGCCCTGTGTCATAGGGTGGACAGTGTTTTGGTGGAGGAAGTTTCTAAACCTATCCTTTTAAAATGTGGAAGCAGTAACCACGCAGACTCATAGTGTCCAATCTGTTGGCCCATCCTATATGAAAAAATGGGCATTAGTGTTTTCCTCTTCTTCCAGTGAGAAAATGCAGTGCCATGCCTTTATGGCTTACATAAGCCACAACTCTAACACCAAGTGTTGAGGGTCACCAGCATTGTTTATACCTCCCCAGTGGAATTACCAGGGGCTACAGCTGGTCTCTGCTGTCATCTCTAAATGCCATCACAATCTAAAAGGATTATTTTTTTTTAATCTTTCATCATAGCCATCTGTGTCACTGCAGTCTCCAAGTACTGAGGTTTCTGTTGTTTGTTTGTTTGTTTAAATCTGTGTTTAAAGGATGAAGGAGAGTTAAGTCCTAACACAAACGAACATGCATGCTCTCACACACATGCACACGTGCACACACACACACACATGCACATACATGTATGCACATTAACTCATGCACACAGAGAGACAACTCATGCACCTGGGCCCATTAGTTCTTTTTGAATCTCTATTGCTAAAGCCTAGGGAAGACAGAGTAGGCAACGAGAGTGCCCTGTCCCTTTAACATGATGATGCCCTCACTTTCTCTTAAGAACGAATGAGCAGAAGTAAGTAGATTACGAGCTTATGAAAACAGACTGAGGCTGTAAACTCCACATAGTGAGGAGAGTTGATAAGCAGGTACCCCACGACACCACTATGCAGCTGCAGAGGACTTCACATTTGGCACTACCTTTCCCTCCCATAGCCCATTCTGCTGTAAATCTCTCCTCCCCAGATAGAAGCAGATTCCCTGAGACACATCCAGCATCTCACAGCCTCTTCCTTCAAAAGAGCTTCTGGAGGCTAGATTACATAACGCTATCTAATGTGGTGTTAAAGCATCCCAGTGGCTCAGCTCTTAAGGAGTGGAAAGAATGTTTAAATAAGAGCTGTAAGGCTTGTGGTTAGACAAGGTCAGATATCCCTGATCTCTAGGGGGGTGTTGAAGGAAATGGTGGAGGCTCCTGTCCTCATACATCCTCAAGAAGAAAAAAAAAAAGAATAATGTTGTACTTTTCCCAGTTGATTTGTTCTTTTAAAAGGATCAAATAAAATATTTTGAAACCCTGATGATCCTCAAACCCTCAGGTCCTTTGACCTAGGTATAGTGGTTCCTTATGGTCACACATTTTTCTGCAATATAATTATAAGTAAAATTATAATTAAAAATCCTTCCCCTGTGATTCTCTCCTTGCCATAGTGGCTTTAGGTTTGTACAGATCTTCCCATACCTGGGACAGTGACCCTTGTCTCCTCTCAGAGTTCTCATCCTCCATAACAACAGTCCACAATATTGCTAGGTCAATGTTATCCAGAGATGTCTAGAGATTCCCCCATCCTTTAAATCTGTAAGACAACTTCCAATCCCATGAATGTAAATCAACACGTTAATCATTCAAGGCCAAGTCCTGCACAGCTAAAACTTCCATCTCAAACCTGTTAATTCTTCTCTAGGTCCTTCATAAAGCATACCTGGTAGGGTTCCTGCCATTTAGCTGGGCTTTTTCTGCTAAAATTAGGGATTATGTTCTCCCACATAGCTGAGCACCAGCTGCTCTCTTCTGCATCCAGTGAAGAGTCCCCAGCCTTGTCTGGTATCAGGTCAGAAATTCATGTTCCTTTGCTGGAAAACTGGGGGAGAAAAGGGTGGAACACTGACCAAGAGATCCTTACACCCATGATGTCAGGGGGAGATGGGAGAAAGGGTTTTCTCCAATGCTCAAGTTGCTGTAAATCTTTTAATAAGCAAGCAGGAGAGTTAGGGTAGCCCTAACCCTCTCATGCAGGTGGTGAAAGGTTACCAGCTATTTTAGATAAACTGCAGGCACTGGGCCAGGCAACTTCAAGGAGCTTGGATCTCCTGGACCAAGCCAAATGACTTTGGGAGTCCATCTTGGTTCCAGAAGGTCTGACGGCCATTTCAGAGATGTCCACCAATTGGTCTCTGTTGCAATTGAGCACTACAGACAAGCAGTGCAGGCACAGGGGAAGCAGAAACTTTGGAGGAGGTGGCCACTGGCGGACTGGTGATGGTGACCAGTATGTCAGTCTAGCTAGGCAGCCATGACAGCAGTGAGGTAGGACCTGTGCCCTGTACAAGTCTGGCTAGGCAGGCAGAGGAGGTGGGGGTGTGAGCTGGTGCTCAAGTGCTCAGAGATGAGCCCTGGCTTCTGGTAATAGAAGTCCTAGGTAGGCAGCAGAGGCAGCAAGGCAGGAGCCTGTGCCCCAAGTAGGCCTAGCTTGGCAGATCTAGGAACACATTCTTCATGGGGAAGAATCCTTCTTTCCCAAGCCCAAAATAAACAATTGAGTCTCAGATCGTCATGGTAGAAGAATGGAGAAAGAGTTTATAGCATGAATCAAGGTCATCATAAACCTTTGGGCAGTGGGGAGAGGTTTTGGAGGTGAATGTGTTTGATTAGCTGGGACTATGAATGTCATGGATACTTCATTATCATGGGGAAATACCTCCAAAAATCCCCAGATGTTCACTGGGTTTCTTATCAGGAAAGGGTTAGGCCTGTAAATTCCCTGAGGGCCACTTGACACTCCTGAGAGAATCTAGAATTTTCCCAGATCAGAGGGAGGAGGGGATCCAGGTGAGAAAAGGGAGTCTATCATTTAGCACCAAGCTCAGGGGCTTTCTGGTGATGTCAGACTTCAACCTTAACAGCAGAAATTCCCCCACAGGTTTTCATACTGCATCATCTGATATCTCTTTTGTAATAGAACATTTCAGATGTGGAAAAAGAACTATGACACGAGTAACAAAACCCAGAAGGTATTAGACAGACAAATTACAATATTGTGTCTACTATTCAGTTGCTGTATCACTTTACCTAATCGTTTATTATATTTCTGAGTACATTTACCAGCGTTAAAGTGAGGAGGGTAACCCCTCCAGTGTCCAGTTATATGCAGTCGGGGGTCAATGTGTGCAATTGTCATTACAATGCAGTTGTCCATAGCAGTAAGAGCTTAAAACGCAACTTAGATCATTATTTTTCCTTTTGCTCTAATGCAGACAACACACCCATGAAAGCTAAGGTTATGCTTTACTCACTCCATGAGGACTTTTATGATGAGAATAACTGATTTTCCTTAAAATCATCTTAAAATTTGTTTTATTTTATTTTTAATGTGTGTACTTTGCCTGGATGTATGTCCATATAACACTTACATATATGATGCTCCTTGAGGTCAGAAGAGGACATTAAAACTCTTGAAACAGGAGAAACAAAAGATTCTGAACTACCAAGTGCATTTTGGGAATCTAAACCAGATCCTCTGGATAAGTAACCAGTGTTCTTAACTCACTAAATCATCTCTCTAACCACTTTTGAAATACTCTTATTCAATTAAAGTATTCCCAGGTAAGTAGTACACATTGTTAATTATTTTCCATGGAAACAGAGCCTGTATATATAACAGGACTGAGAGTGGCTGCCTCCTTCTCCATCTTCCTCCTCCTTATCTTCCCTGTCTAAAGGTACTTTCTAGTACTACTTTATGCAGCAATCTTTTGTGATTTGAGGAAAACTTATGATACTCTGGACTTCCAAGCAATAATTATCTTCCCTGATGAATAGATCCAAGTAATTTTGCAGTCAATGTTATCCTAGACAACACTTAAACCTTGGGGGTTGGTTAGAGAGTGGTGTTTTGAACAAGGCTTTTATTTCTACTCATCTCTAGCATTACAGAGAGTGGGGGAAAGGATTGATCTCACACCATGGGTTAAAGTAGATGTTTTTCATTCTACCTTCATTCCCAAAGACTTCCTTTTAAATGTATTTGTACTTGAATTTCCTAACTTAATAGTACACAGTTCTCATAGCTATATTTCAATTAGAACAATCATGTTACTCTTGGTTCTGAGTTGTCCCCTTGACATGTGATACCACATTGGATGACTAAGGCTAAGATCTACTTTGCATGTAGAAGCATAATTGTTCGCATTTTGCTGCTTTAAAAATCACTACTCCCATGTGTTGCCTGTGTGTATAACTTCAGTAGTTATGCCAATCCCCTTCCATGATATTCTGAGTCCCTGAGGCTGTCATTGGATCATTAGGAAGCAGGTAGCCCTGTGAATACCTAACTGCCTTTAGCCATTCTTCCTTAGTGCTTTCTCTGAAGAGATCTAGTAACACATGCAGAACACACTTCTATTTTTCTCACTGGGAAACTGAGCCTTGTGAACACAACATCCAAATCTAAACTACAGTGTGGTTATTTGGTATAACGATATACCAGCCTCTTCTGCTCCTCTGTCAACATTTATGTTCTTAGACATAGATAGGGGTTCTCAGAATAGAAAACTCTGACCACTTGACTTGGAAGCTAAAGGGTCTGCAGAGAAGACCCAAGGATATAATCAAACTCCCCATATATTTGTGAGTTTGAGCAATGTCAAAGAGGGCTTTTTGGAGTGAAAGCAGTCAGACAGCCTTAGGAGCTTGGATAAGAGTGAGAGACTCAGAGCACCCGCCTGCCCCTGACAGTCATTGTCTGTGACCTTGGGAAAGTCACTTACTCTTGTGAGGATTAATGAGTTAATCTCACGGAAAGTACTTCGAGATCATTGGCTGACAGGTGCTGTATAAGTACAAAGTATTATTATTAAAATGTCACCGTGCTGGCTGCATTTGCTCTTGAGGGTAAGAGGGCCGAATGACAGCACTGGATGGGTGGATAAAGATTACAAAAGACAAGGAAATAGAGAGTTCTGTCATGAAGAGTTCTGTCCCATAACACTCTTTTCTATCAAAGCTCATACTCTTCAGCAATCTTCTGACTTGTCTCAGACAGAGGTAGCTCTTATTTTCCTCCTCTGAACTGGGGGGGGGGGGCTGTTTTCGAAATTGTTTGTGTGTGTGTGTGTGTGTGTGTGTGTGTGTGTGTGTGTGTGTGTGTGTTATGCATATATAAGTAGGCATGTGCATGTGGTGGCCAAAAAACTACTCACTGTTTCTTGAAGCAGAATCTCCCACTGTCCCACTGGCCTAGAACTTGTTGATTTGTCTAGTCTGGATAGCCAGGAAGAACCAGGGTACCTCTGCTATCTTTTTTCACCAGTACTAAGATTAATTGTACTCACTGTCATGCCTGGACTTTTATATGGGTGGTGTCATCAGATGTGCTCTGATGTTTGTGAAGCAATTTACTGACTGAGCCATCTCCCCAGCCCACATCTATACCCATAGATCTTTCTGTTCTTTGGTTAGGCTTTGAAAATAGAGATAATAAAAACTCATTTTAATATCTCCAAGAGATATTTTCCTCCAGTAACCTCGGAAACTTCCTACATGAAAACAGAAATAAAAACTCAGAGAATTCATAGACTTGATGTCACAGACCCTTAGGGAGGAAGCTAGCATTTCTGCTGTTAGCAAATCATTCATCCTCGAGATGCATCTGGTTTTAGTTTAATTTATTTTTTGTTCCTGAATCAAAGACATTTTAAGGAAACAAGTTTCTTTCTTGCAAAAATTCCCCAACCAGCTACAGCAGTGCCTACCTGTAATCCCAGCAGAGGCTGACACAGGAAGATCCAGGGAACTGACTAAGCAGCTAGCCTAAGGAAATTGGTGATCTCCAGATTCAGTGAGAAACTGCCTCAAAAATAAGGAAAATGCATGATATTAGCCTCCATCCTTTACACACACGACAACACACTTGTGCACAACATACATACATACACAGCACATACACACATAGACATACACACACACACACACACACATACAAAGATCATAGAACAATTTTCAACATCCAATACTTTCTCAGTCTATATTGATAAATTAATGATTTACATCCAAGTCCAAATCCCTGAGTTCCAAAATTTTGAGGCATATCAAAAGTCAACAAAGACCTTTGGAATATTGGATCCTTTAAGGGACCCAGTTGTTCCCCTTAAAGTATATCCTGTGCTTTGAAGATTATAGGTCTGTATGCCACCAGGTCTGTTTTTAATGTGATTCTGAAGACTGAATATTGGGCTTCAAGCAGGCTAAGCAAACAGTCTACCGACTGAGCTACATCTTCAGCTTTATTTTGTTATTTTAAAAAATACTGTTCATTCTTAAAATGAGTCCACTGTGAGCTGTATTAAATCATCTCTTCAAGAGCCTGAAAACAAACTCCGGTTCCAAGGAGAAGAATGAAGCCTTCTTATTACATGGTGTATTTTACAGCAGACTCACCTCGTGCAAGATCAAATCTTCCTGTGCAAAGAGAAAGGGCAGGTCTGTTCTGAAGAGCAAAGAGGTTGACCTCCACAGTTTTACATGCAGACACAGTATGTTGTCAGAGCGAGTTCCAGGCAGGTCAGAGAAACAGTCTTCTACTAAGACCTGTGTATGGTCTCATGTTCTCTCTCATTATTTTTCTTTATATATCTTTATTTATTTCTCTTAATATCTCTTTCTTTGTTGATTACTTTAGCACCATTGTCACTGAGCTTATAACATTTCTTGGGAGTATATTGAGGTTCTTTCACAGTAAGAGAAGCCTGCATGCATGCATGGGAAATGCAGAAGCACTCTTCCTGTGAAATCAGACTTTCTTGTCCATGCTTCTCCCTGTTTTCCTTCTCTCTACCTCCTGAGCTTTCAAGTGTTGGCCTGGGTATCCTGCTTTTTCTTAAAGCCTCCTTTCCTTTTGGAGCAACCCTTAACCTTCTGTCTCAGCCTCCAGGATACTTCACATGATTAATAATCTTGAAAACATTTTTGCAGGGTGTTTGCTTGCCACTTGAATCTTAACTTCCTTGTAGTTACTTTGCTCTAACCATCAAGTTCATTGTAATTTCTGAAGTGGAATGAGCTGTACGAATCTTAGAAGTCGACTAAAAACTAGTTCAGTAGGTATTCATTAATTATGGCTTCTAACTAACGTCATCATTAATGTAGAAATAAAGGTCTAGGAGAACATGAATGAAACATTTTCTAATTAACTCTTTAATGCATAGGCAGGTGGATGAGTCCTAGAATAGTTAACATTTAGAGACCACATTGCTGAGTCCACACAGAATCAGGACACTAGCCTGGGATTTATACTCCACCTTTAGCAGCACCCACAGCACCATTTGCTCTGGGTGCCCCACCCTGCCCCTGCCTGTCCACTGGACACTCTGAAGGAAACTGTCTACATCTGCATTTCCATTTTGTAGCCTGTAGAACAGGCATTAGATATATTGGTCTTTAAAAACAGGACATGCTTAACTTTCCGCTTATCCTTGCTCTGTGTATATGAAACTGCACAAACATATTTTACATTCCTCTGTGTGTAAAGAGTCTCTAGATGTGACTTATCATTTCTTCAAGGCTTTCTCTGCTGTGATTTTCTGCTCCTGGGATAATGGTCTTTAACATGTCAACGATTCAAGTGCAAGGCCATTTTCTAGGTCCTTCATTGTTTCAGAGTGAAAATTGAAAGAGAGAATCCAGCTGTTTATATGCAATATGTAGCAATTATGAAGTTCATTTCCAGAAGCTGCTGTAACCATGGCAACTTGTAATTCCAGAAGAATAGAGACAGGCTGTAGAGTGACTTCCAGTGGGGCCAACTTGCAACCAGAAATGGCTCAGGCAAGGCTGATGAGGCGCCCGTGTTGTTTATTTTGAGTTAGAAGCAGGTTTTGCAACTCAGACTCTCTTAATCCATAACCTCAAGTCCTTTAAAGTTCAGTTATCAGTGAAACTTGAATATCTAGATTCGCCAGAGTCTGCCCTAGAGGGCTCAGTAGTTCAAATGAAACAACAGCCGGCATTGTATTGATGTTTATTTCATAGCTCCTTAAACGCCAAACTCAAAGCCATCACATCAAACTGACTGAACTTAAAGCCTGTGTTGCAGGGAACTCGGAAACTTCAAATGAGGACTATGGAATCCAGACTCTTGATATGCACTGCTTCTGAGCACACACTGAATTCTTTGATATTTCAAAGAAAAAAAAATTAGATAGCACTTATGTTAGAATGGATAATTTTTGTGGTTATTTGACCTCATTGAACCAGATAGGAAACTAGAGTTGCTGAAAGGGGCAAGCCAAGGTGAGGATAGTGAAAATGTATTTTCATGTCTGAAATAATTTAAAACAATTTGGCCAGGGTACAGAGTTGACTGCCTTCTTCTCTGTCACCCACATGTGTCTGTCTGACTGATAGTGTGCATCTCTACATGCTCCAGAGGGAAATAGGACAATGGGTAGTGAAGGGTCAACCTTTAAATGCAGCCAGCTCCAGCGTGCACCCTGGGAAACTCATGGAGATGAAATGTTAAATGACTTCCAGTGCAAAGGCATCAGAATTGGATTTTTGCTCTTTCTACCTCTTTTGACTCTCACTTTGATCCCTGCTGACAGCACGCTGGGCATGTGTAAAAATCACAGCTCACAGATACCATCCCTATTGGGAAAGTGAAAGAAAAGCTAGTGCAATGGGCAGTAGGTTTTCCTCTCTGAAATGTCCAGGGGAGCTGAAGTCAGGGGATGCTCCAAAAGACAAGGGCAGACCCCACTCTCCACAGGGAATTTTTTTTTGTGTGCTCTTTTGACCAAAGGGTAAGGAAATAATCTTACAGAGAACACCAAGCAAGAGGAAACATGAGCTCATTGGCAGTTTTCAGATAAATTTACTGTCTCTTTGAGCAGAAATTAGACCCTGGGAACAACAGGATATAGAATATTATGAAGGTGCTAGAAAAATGATTAGCAGAAATTTTGGCATAAAGATCTTAGGAATGTGACAAAGAGAATTTAGGCATAAATATTCAAAATATGAAGTAGATGCTTGCAAAAGAAACACATGAAAGCTTTTAAAGAGAGCTCTAGCAGGGTTGCACATGATGCCACATGAGGTGCAGAAAGACATCTCATGACTCCCACTATTGCCCCATATGGATTCCCACTAGCTCTGATTGTATTTACCAAGGATTCTTTCTGCTTCCATAGCCTCTCAACATCATCCTACTGTTGTTATCTACTCGGGATCTGAAGTTGAAGCTTGTTCTTCCTTAAAGAGAATCATGGAAGAAATCACAGGTTTTATCAACCGAGAGTACTGACTTTGACATGTCATTAATTTTGACTGAAATGATCAAGGAACCATAGATGGGGTAGTTTATAGAGCCATTATTTATAATTCTTGAGTTTGAAAGCCTGAGGTCAGAATGCTATCATAGCAGGTTCCTTTAGAACCCCTTTTTGCATTGCAGATTGCCATATATCCTTATACCTTTATATTGATCATAAAGAAAGGTAGATAGCCCATAACCTCTCCAAATAGGAAGGCACCTCTGTTCACGAGAACTCTATTATCATTCATGTAGTTGCTTCCCTGTGGGCTAACTTCCAAATGTCATTAGATTGATATTGGATTGCAATCTATGAGTTCAAAGGAAATGGAAACACTGAGTCCATTGCAACTACTATACTATCTCTTATCTCCCTTTACCATGAGTGAAATGCTCACAGGAAACCTTGATTTCATGTTGCTTGTATGTAATATGCTTAACATGGTGCCCAGCAGGACCTGGGCAATAGCACAGCACTAATTCCCATCTAGAATTCACAGCAGCGATTCATTGTTTTCAATGCATATCTGGCAAAATAAAAGGTCAAGAACTCAGGCAACCAGACAGCAAGAAAAGCCCGGAGATAGTATAAAAGCAGTTTTAGTTAGGTGTGAAACCTTTGTCATTCTTTTGTACTATAAAAATTGCAATCTAGTGTGACTTAAATTTTTATAAAAGGAGTATATGATCTCAGAATATTACCTAAAACAAGTCCTGTAAACACCTAATAAGATGTCCCATCTGTTTTTCATATTCATGTAAAGGTGTTGTATGCATACAAAAATAGTTATATATAATCAGTACTAATACACAATTAAGTTGGGAGACATTTGCAGATTGGCCTACCTAAATATTTCTGTGATTTTTTTCCAACAAATCTCACCCTGATAATTCACTGTTCAGTTTTCTATATTTGTGGAATATTTTTATTATCATTACTTATTTTTCCTTGATAATTAATTTTTCATGAAGAATGTTTATTTTTCTTTTGGGCTACCTGCTTTCCTTTTGTCAGAAATCATGTAATTTAGAGACATTACTCTGTTTATGAGCTCCTAAATTTACAAATAAAGATGGAGATATTGTGAAAATTATTTGGGGATTGAGGATCCCCAAGACTCTGTTGTTTGGCCTGGGTAATATTTTGGAAAAGTGAAAAAAAAGTGAATAAATTGCAAGGACATGGTGGCAGATAGAAGGAACAGGGGCAGACTAGGGTCACAATAATTGGGCAAGTATGAGGGTCAGGAAGCACATACTGTATTTTAGAAACAGGATATTCTGAGGAAGAAAAAGCAAGAGATGAAGAAAAATAAGTGTAGTTTACAGATGAAATGAGTGTGGTGTTTGTGAGAATTTGACTGTTAAACTCTGGGACTGTGATTTTGGCTAAGGGTCACAATTATTTTAAAGTGCTACTGTTATTTAGGGGGACTAGTTACAAATTTTTACATGATCTTATTAAATAGGTTTAGATGTTAGACCCAGGGATTTCTCTCTTTTTCTTTTCTCTGTCCTTCTTTCTGTCCTATGCAGGGGAGAAAAGACTTTTAAAAAATTGGGATATAGACATAATGTAGGAATGATAAAGAAAAAGGCATAGATTATTGAATATGCTCTTATATTTTTGTATATTGATACAAAATTAAGACTATATTTGACTACATTGGAATTGATCTTAGTATATGGATACAAAATTAAGGTTAACTCTTTTTAAGGTGTTGTACCTACGTAATGTTTGAAAATGCAATGTGAAGTTTTGGCCTTTTCATAGCAACTGTCGCAAACTGTTTAGGATAACTAAGAACTGCAAACAAATAAACATTCAAACATAGCATTTTGTTGGGTACTAGCATAGTTTATCATGGATGTTTCCTAAGTTAATCAGAAATCAAGTTACTAAGATACAAGCAAAATTTGCTTACCCAAATATACGTAGATAGATAGGTGGTCTTCAAAAACCTCAAGAGATCTGTAGAATATGGCATTCAAAGATGTTTTCTTAACTTAAGATTTTTTTATATTGAGACATGTCAGCTCCTGAGAGCACCCCCCATTCTATTCCAAGTAGATGATGAGCATCAAACAATATCCATTTGGAGATGGCTGTATTAGTGGCATGCTTGTCACTGGGCAAGAAAAATCCCTTGCTTCAACTGTAGACAGACTGCTGTACAAAAAAGACAAAACTTGGAAGCAGATAAGTCGACAGCCTAGCTCTGCCACAACAAGGTAGGCAAGGTCTTCATAATTCCTGCTTTACAATTAATGTCTGAGAAATGGGGCCAAAAGGCTAAAGATTGATGCTCTAATGTATTGAGAAAAATTGGGAACTCTCCAGGCAAGCAATTGTCTGTCAATTCACAGTTTTGGAAGCTGTTGGCTCTGTACTTCTTGTATATTCAGATATATTTATCCTTCTCAGGTCTCTGATGTGGTTGAAGGCTAGATATTAATAGTCTCACAGTTAGATTTTAAGTTGTTTAGGAAGTAAAAGGCTGTTCTAGATCTTAGAAGATGTTTTTAAGTTGGTAATGCACGTTAGAATAGAAACTGAGTTAGGCATAGAACTTCAAACTCATTGAGATAGATAGATAATAGGATATTAATATCAGTTGCCAAATATGTATGGACTGGACATTGGGAATTATGTTATATCTTATAATTTTCATAAATGTTGTCTAATCATCCTTATTGTTTATATCATATTTAATGTTATAAGAAAAAGAGCCTTTTATTAGACTAAAAGGGAGAGTTGTTGTGGGGGGAAACATACACCTTAAATTAAAACAAACAAACAAAGGCACATCTGGATTGTTTCCAGTTTCTAGTTATTACAAATAAGGCTGCTATGAACATAGATGAGGAAACTTCCTTGTGATTTGGTGAGGAGTCATTTGGATGTATACCCAGAAGTGGTATGGCTGGGTCCTGAGGCAAAGCTATTGCAAGTTTTCTAAAATATCGCCAGACTGACCTCCATAGTGGTTGCACAAGCCTGCATTCCCACCAGCAATGGAGGAGGGTTCCCCTTTCTCCACACCCTCACCAGCATGTGCTGTCATTTGAGCTTTTGATCTTAGCCATTCTGACAGGTGTGAGATGGAATCTCAGAGTCATCTTAAGTTGCATTTCTCTGATGATTAGGGATGCTGAGCATTTCTTCAAGTGTCTCTCAGCCATTAGGGATTCCTTCTTTGTGAGTTCTCTGTTTAGCTCTGTTCCCCATTTTCTGATCGGATTATTTGGTTTCTTGACATTTAATTTCTCGAGTTTTTGTAAATTTTGGATTTTAGCCCTCTGTCAGATGTGGGGTTAGTGAAGATTTTTTTCCTAATCTGTATGCTGCTGTTTTGTTTGAATGACAGTGTCTTTTGCCTTACAGAAGCTTTTCAGTTTCATGAGGTCCCATTTATTGATTGTTGGTCTTAGATCCACAGCTGTTGGTGTTCAGGAAGCTGTCACCTGTGCTGATGAGTTCCAGGGTTTTCCCCCACTTTCTCTTCTAATAGATTTCGTGTGTCAGGCCTTATGTTAAAGGTCTTTGATCCACTTGGACTTAAGTTTTGTACAAGGTGATTCATATGGGTCTATTTTCATTCTTTTTCATGTCTACTCAGCTATCAGAAACTACAAAATCATTCAATTTGCAGCCAAATGGATGGAGAACTAGAGAAGCTCATCCTGAGTGAGCTAACCCACATTCAGAAGGAAGCACATGGCATTTATTCACTTATAGTTGGATTTTAGCCATATAGTACAGGAAAACTATACTACAACCAATGCACCAAAGGGAACATGAACATAGTCTTTGTTTCCTGTCAATGAGACACTTTGCCCTAGTGGTGCTGCCTTTTAGGCTCCCAGTGTATGAGGAGGCTCTTGGCCTTCAAATGACTGCTGAACAGGGTGGGGGACTGTTATGTAGGGACACTCCGCTCCAGAGGAGTGGGATGGAAAAGATAGGGGGTAGAGGGTGGGAGGGCAGGACTGGGAGGAATGGAAAGTGGACAGTGTGATGGAGAAGTAACCTGAAGTAACAAATAAATATTTAATAAATAAATAAATAAATAAATAAAAAGTACCCAATATTGGTGGCATGCTTATTTAAAAAACTATTCAATAGTACATAAGTATTTCCTCAAGGAAATATCCTTGTTTATATGAAATTCAGAGACAATTGGTATCAATATTCTATATGAAAAACTGACTTCGTAGGTGAACACATTAAGTACACAGCTTCAGCCTGCTTGCCCTTAGCTCTGTGAGGACATTCACGTTGCCAGCTTCAAAGAGGATATATTATTTGGGATCGAAAATATTCTGTGGTAATATAATAGGTACAAAAATCTGGTCTTCTCTTTACAGGTACAATATCTGCTTACAGTTATCTACTGATTATTGATTTCAGTCCTATGTCTCAATTCCATAACGAAATAATTATTGAGCATATATCATGTTCATAGAAGGTACTTAGTGAAAATGTTAACAATCTTCATCCTGAATTAGCTTGGCCTTCACTGAGTGGCTGCTCAGCTATAAAAGGCTTATCTTGCTCAGGGGATCTTAATTGTTTACATTTACTTTATCATTTTTCATTTAAGGAAATCACTCTCCCATGAACTTAGAAAGGTTCTATTAAGCCTAATGTTAATGCCAGTCTCTAAAGGAGTAATTAAGAAGGTACATTTTGAGAACCTTTCTTGCTAATAAATAATGTACCATTTATTATCCTTAACTAGGTCATGTTCTTCACAAATCACGCAGGTATTCTTTCTGTTAGCATTGAGCAAGGGTGTCCTTTCTGCCTCCTGAACCACCATTACCAACATTTAGAAACTATGTTCATATGTCCAATATTTTTATTCTGCTCTCACACCCTCTTTTGAAGGTTGTATTATGAAGAAAGACACAGAATCACTTATTTTTTTTTTTTTTTTTTTTTTTTTTTTTTTTTTTTTTTTTTTTTTTTGGTTTTTGAAGACAGGGTTTCTCTGTATAACAGCTCTGGCTGTCCTAGACTCACTTTGTAGACCAGGCTGGCCTCGAACTCACAGAGATCCGCCTGCCTCTGCCTCCCAAGTGCTGGGATTAAAGGCGTGCGCCACCACCGCCCGGCCCAGAATCACTTATTAACTTCCAGTTTCCTGCTGCAGAAATACTCCAGGCAGAGTTCAATCTCTGCTGCCATGGTTCTAGCATCTTCATTCATAATCACTGGTCTTATCTCCATATTTTATGGCAAGGTAAGTGTACTTGGAGGAACTGTGGACATGATGTCATTCACCTTTGACCTGGATTATAAGGAGGACCGTGATTATGGTAGTGAGGTAAAGAAGCATCCCAAGATGAGAGCAGAATCAAATGCTAATGAACTTCTAAGACTCTTCGGCTGAGTTTGGTATGGGATGTGGGTAAGAAGGGGTAGATGTTGCTGGGACTGGGGTATACAGAGATGGCCTCAAGGTCTAGGGCCTCAGGGCCATTTAACTCTGAAGGAATAGAAGTCACCTGGGAGCAATTTCTTCCCATATCCTATTCAAGCTGTGGGGCATGGAGAGACTGACTTTCCAAACTCAAGGGTGAATGAGAGACTCTCCATTTTGCCTCACTAGCAGAAGCAGGCCATTAGTATCTCAGAAGCAAGCATGAGTAAAAGACAGACAGAGAGAGGGCAGAACCATAGTCAGGGATTGAGTCATGCATGCACGTCATAAACTGTAACTAGGACAGGAACATGCAGTTAAAGCATCCTTGATTATTCTTAATAAAAGCATAGCTTTATTCTGTAAAAAGTACAAACATTAAAATTTCAAGCAAAATACTAGATACCTTATTTTGTGGAAAATGTACAGCTTGTTTTTGCAGATATTCACAGTTTGTTTGTTTGTTTGTTTATCTATTTATTTATTTGTCTTTTCAGTTATGGAAATTCTATGTAAGGAATTCCTTGTACATCCTAGGAACCATTCTTTCACAGAGCCTCATTCAGCTCCATCCTATACCTTTACACTGTTTGTGTTATTTGAAGAGAGTTTAATCTCTCACATTTTGATCACCTGATTGATTTCCCATGGTTTATATTACTTTCTTACATTTTATTTTTCGGAACAAAGTAACTATGTCTTAGGAATAGTTATCAAGAATATTGAAGGAAAAAAAAACTTAACTTGCCTGGACTTCCCTTAGGCTTTCCCAAAGTTATTTCCCTTTCTGTCCTAGTCTGTGTCAATATGGTGGTTAGTAATATTTAACTGTCTATCATGCTAAGGTTTTCACAGGCTTCTTAATCCATAAAGAATTCTCAGCTAAGCAGACACAAGGTGATGGAGAAATCTCTACTGTATCTTTAATAACTGACAGGACATTGTCCAGCAGCCCATCCCTCACAGAGGAAGTCAGCTGACAAGATATCAATGTCAGAGCCCTGAGAACAGGATGTTCCATGAGCCCAGCATAGAAGAGTTAATATGTTACTCACCTTTTTCTTCTTCTTCCTCTGCAAACATCACTAAGTCATATGTTTCATTCAGCAAAATTTGTGAAATCCCAAATAAATGTCAGACACCATTCCAGGGGATAAGTATACACTAAACAGAACAGAAAATAGTTCCTGTTCTTATATAGTGCTCACCTTTATATATTGAATTGTAGTTCCTAACTCCAGATTTCTCTTTGGAAGCAACAGATTGTGTAAAAATAATTTATACAGAAACCATGTATAGTAATAAACACCTACAGCCTTCCCTACCCCTGAACTCAAAAAACTTAACAAGAGAATCATTGTGAGCTTAAGACCAAAACGACAAGAAACTGTCTCAAAAATAATGACATTTTGAAGCCAGTAAGATGGGTCAATGGGTAAACGCACCTATTACCTCGCCTGGTGATCTGAATTGGATTCCCGACACACACATGATGGAAAGAGGAGGTTAGTTCCAGAGATTCTGACACCCTCCACTGGCATGGTGGACCTCCTGCACAAATAAGGTACACAAACTCAGGTGCAAACATATGCATACATAATAAATAATTGCTTCAAATATCTTTTACAAAGTAAAAGTTAAAAACACCCCTCAACACTTTGTATATCAACATTTTTTCCTTAAGAAGTTAGGTGGACAAAAACATTATTTCTGTATCACTTATTTTGTTACACCATTTAAAAAAAACCAAAGTATTTGACTGTTGATGTCAAACAGCATCCATATGGATACAAATATGGGACTTCTCATAAACACTGCTTCCAAGAGAAGGAATGTCTTCTGGTTTACATTTATAAGGAAAAAACAAGAGGAAAAAAAACAACCAAAATTTTGCATGTGTGTGTGTGTGTGTGTGTGTGTGTGCATGGCATATGTACATATATTTCCACATATGTATGTACACATGAATTCATTTACACATATACATCTTTCACAAATAAGGACTAACACATTTTCTTGGTCCTCAGCATATTTTAAAAGTGTGATGCTTCATCTTATAAAATATCAGAGAGTTAGAATATGAAAAGTCTTTGTGATCTTTCTTTCTCTCTTTGGTCAGATAAAAAATGACAACTTTGGATGGTGGTTGTGCTAACTGTAAAGAGAAGGCATCCCTGAAGTTGTCCCATTCAGTGCTGGCAGATGACTTACATCTCCTTGTAACTCCCTCCTCTTATAGACAAGGAAACTGAGGCTCATGCAGTTGCCATGATGACTGGGGTGCCACAAAGCTAATTTATGACACCCTTGGGAGCAAATCAGTCTCCTGTGACCCACAGTCCAAGGACCCAATTATACCACAGTCTCTTACCTATTAAAAAAAAAAAGATCACCTGTAAATCATGTTGATGTTAGGAGTGATGTCTCTGAGCTGAGGCAGGAAGCCAAACCAAGCATCGTATGCAGTGCTAACTTCAGGAGTTGATTAAGACATCAAACATTGGGCCATTTGCCCCAGGTGATTATTTATAAGGGCTCTAAATCACCACTGTAAATGTAACCAATGAAGAAATTTATATTTAGCAGGGAAAAGGCTGAAGGTATTTCTATAACATATTTTGACAAATAGCCTGTGAATGTGCAGACAAAAGCTTACTCTCATGGGCCATCCTGTCTTGCTGACAGGTGCTGGACTGTTTTCTAAAGGACCAGGCTCTGTGGATAACTGCAAAAACTTATTTTGGCTGCTAGAGTTACATTTCAGGGTCTTGCCACAAAGGGTCTATGCATCCTTTGCCTGACTCAACATTCAGAACATTTAGATAGAAAGCCTGAAGTGTGTAAACTCTGCCCTTTAAGGGATTGACACTGTTTTCACTTGTCCAGCTCACTTCATGATGGATAATGAGCTTTGATAAACACCTACTTTACAGGCCTAAGGAAATGGACACTGAAAAAGATCACCAGTGACTAGTGTCCCTGTTCTGAGGCCAATAGGATGTCTCATTGTTTGGAAACTTCTATTATCACCCATATTTCTTTCTCAATCCTCAGGAAGAGTAAGTTCCCAGATTGAGCAATGAAACCTGCTGTCTAGAGATAACTGAAACAAGGGTTATCTGATCATAACTGTGAGATAGAATAGGATAATGGCTGACCTCTCATAAATTCATATTTTAAATAATCTAGTAAACAAGTGACTCAGACTGCTGTGTTCATCTCAGGTTTGTTTAGTCTCAGAACAGCTGTTTATTTTGTGCCTCTATCTGGCATTCTCTGAGGTGTCTTTCCTTTTTATTCTAGATAATAAACTATATCCTTCTGTGTTGTATATGTTTAATATATATGACTTGATAGTTTATATATATATATAAATTATAAAACAGCAATATCTTATATTCCAAAATTGTCCAATAAATCTGTTTTGAAAAGTTAAAATTAAAATAAGTCAAATAGGAAAATATTTTAGGAGTAGAAATATTATATACTGACATTAATACCCCGTCACTAAAGGCAGGCTTTGATAGTAGCAGAAGGCACCATGAATGTATTCAAAGGAGGGAAACAACCAACAATCTTACCCCCATGATGCTTATGAATCACATCAATGACCACCATGGAACAATAACCTCAGAGGTGCAGTAGTGGAGCAACACCTTGTCAGTTACCAAAACTAATTACGCCTAAAACTGTCTCAACAAGAGGGAAATTATGCCTAGTACAGGAGACATAGCTAACTACTCAGTGCTAATGCAATCATGGTTATTGGAGGAGAATCTGTAACCACTAATTTACCAAACTGGCATAATCTACTACAATAATCTATAAACCTATGAAAGTTATTAAACAGAAAAATAATATGTAACTTGCAATCCAATAAGTCTGGAAGATCACAAGAGCAAGGGCATCCTGGCCCATATTGACTTGAAGGGCTGACTGCATATATAGTAAGACTGTGTTCTTAATATTTATACATATATTTCTTGGGAAATCCCAAATTCATATTACATTTTCATTTGACATAAATATTTTCAATTATTTAAAGAGGAATTTGGTTGATTCTATTCTCCCATTCCAAACACCAGTATCCATGAATGTCAGCTACTTTCATGCTCCTTGACATAGTGGCTGCTTAAAGAATGAAGGCTTGACCTAGTTTAGAAAATACAACTGAAGAGACACCTGAGGCAGTTAAGGGAAATGCACATTTTTTCCTCCTGCAGCATGAACACAAAGGAGTACACCTTTGTTTGCTGAAACTCTAATGTCTTCCTATTTGTATTCCTCAGCTGTATCCTAAGTGAACCCAGGCCCCATGATGTGATGATGAATTTTGAATCATCCATGATATTTAAACTTTTTCATTTGAGGAATCCTCTGAGGATGGACACAGATGATCAAGCATGATTATGCAGGTTTACAGGTACAATGTACAGATTACTGTGGCCTCTGTGGAATTTGCTGGCAATCCTACCATGATGTGTTATCTACTTCCAATTCTGTTTTACATTTATTGTTGAATGAGGGCTCTATCCTGTCCTTTCATTCCTTTCATACCTTGGACTCACACTATCAGACCTGAAGGGAGTTGAAAGGAGATGAAAACCAGTGTTTCTTAAGCTTTTTATCAGGAATTAACATCATATCGATGGTAGTTGCAATTAAGATTCTGTGGGTTCTATAGGGAAAGATGTTGGTGGAATGATTTGTGGGGAGTGGGAATGTTCAGATATAGTATTGAAAGATTATCTTCCTTAAGGTTAGGATATTTATTCACAATATGGGCATAGAGATTTATATCCTGACTTTTTTCATAAGATTTCTAATTGAGCAAAGTAAAAAAATAAAACATTTTGGTGATAATTCAAAAGAAACTGTGTAATCACACCAGTTGTCTAGAAGTTCTGAGATTTTTTTAAAGAAACCTCAAATCAAAATTTTCTCTGAAAATCATTAAACATCTTTGCAAATAAATTCAGGAATGATTACATTCATAATTTTTCTCATCTTTTTGATAAAACATTCCTTCTTACATTGCATCTCTCAGATCTTAGAACAGGAAACAAGGATTTTTGTGCTTAATTTTTTATTATTCAAAATGCAATAAAGTAAGAGATTTAGAGATGTGTGAACTGGGGCGGGGGACTGTTAGGTAGGGACACTCCACTCCAGAGGAGTAGGATGGAAGGGCTAGGAAGTAGAGAGTGGGAGGGCAGGACTGGGAGGGGTGGAAAGAGGACAGTATGATGGAGATGTAACCTGAAGCAATAAATAAATAAATTAAAAAAAACTCTTATAGCAGACAGCATGGAAGATCACCAACTGCCTGGCAATTAGTGAGTGGATGACTTTACAAGCAAAATCTGTGCAGAAGCACACACAGACATGTGCATAGAATCTCTCTCTCTGTTTCTTATTCCCTCTCTCCCTTTATCTCTTCCTCTCCCTCTCCTTCTCTCTCTCTGTCACACTCTGTCACACAGGCACACATACACACATACACAAATGAATGCTGCTCTGACATAAAAGAGTATAAAGTCTTGTTAGTTGTGGAAACGTATATAAAATATTATTTAGAATGAAAACTCCAGATGCATAACCCCACATCATATCACATACACAAAGAGTCTGTGAAGCTAACCTCATGGATGTGGAGAGAAGAGTGGTTTCTAGAAGTTGAGGCATGGGAACAGAGGAGCACTTGTCAATGGGCCCAAAGTCAGAGAAAATAAGATTTGTGTTTATTTTACAGTGAGTGACAGGGAATAATAGATGAAACAATCAGCAATTTAACAATATGTTGACTAAGAAAGGGAGAATCAGTCTTCTCCAGGGAGGAGACCCTGATAAGGTATCCAATACCAAGTGTCAGCCCAAAATATATACACATACGAACAACAATAAATGGACTCGGAAGATTGTGTTTACATATACATATGTGATTATTTGCATGTAAACATAATGATTAAATAAAATGTCAAAAAGTTGACAGGAAGTGGAGAGGGACAGGGAAGGAGCTAAAATAGGTAAAGCATGAGAAGTAAGTTATATGAATAGAGTATATATGCATGAAATTCTCAAAAAGGAGGAATACAATAAACATTTAACATCTAAAAATGTAATGTCACACTGAATTATTTAATTAATATATTCATGTATAATGTGTGTATACATATGTGAAAATGTAGGTATGCATGGGTACATGCCATTTCACACTTGTGTAAGTTGGAGGACAATTTTCATAGTAAGTTCTTCCTATTTATTAGCCTTATTAAACCAGTGTCTCTGGAACTCTGAGCCACCTAATGTAAGAACTTTGATACTACTTTTCTTATTTCTAATGCCATGTCACTGTAGGTATGCTGAGATTATAGTTGGACATCATTTCACTGGGCCACAGGCCACAGGCTTGTACTCAAGCACATTTATCTGTTGGATCATATCCTCAATCCCAAAACTAAATATTTTTTGAGATCCAAAGTTATGAATTAAGTTTTAACTACTGTGCCTAAGAGATCCATAAAACAAAAATGTCTCTAACCTGTAAGCTCCTTGTTCAAGAACATATAGTTCCTGAGCTGCTGGGGGCTATTTATTATAAAAGATAACAAGCCATGCATTTTCACTCCCCTACATAATTTTGTTTGACCTGACTACACTGGATGTGTTTGATCCATATGTAGGAGGGAAGTATGTTGGCAGGAAGTACACCAGGATATATGCTTGCCCCTGATTGGACCTGATGACAAATATGGCGTCTCTGTGATTTTGCCTTTTAAAGCTTTGTGACACATGACCATTTCCTGGAACCCTGGAATGGATCTAGCCAGAGTCCACTAACTTGTCAAGGACTTAAAATCTACTTGAAATTTGGCTTTAAATTGTTATACTGGTTTTATTCCCAAACAGTGGGATTACCAATACAAATGACATGGCTATCACCATGTTTTGTATGCATCCTACCAATCTGTCCTCTAGAAACAAATACTACCATCTCTTTTTTGTAAATCATTGGTACCAATTTGACATAATATATGAGTTTGTATGATCCAAAAATTCTTGAAAATTTTAATATACATGATTCACTACTGTTAAGATCAAAATTATTTGTCTTATGCTAATGCTTTATTTTAAGTAGCTAGAATAGACGATTTGGACTCCTTTCCTCAAGTATATGAGTTATCTGTGATAGTGTATAAAAAAATTTCCCTGATTTGATTAAAATATATTTTGTGAAAGTAAAAATTTCACTATAAATCCACAAAACAATACACTATAAATATGTTCAATTATTGTGGCAATTAGAATATTAAACTGAAATATAGATCTCAGAAAATCAAAAGTGATTACTTAGTATAAACTTCTGGTTGTTGCTGTTCCTAAGTTTTAGATATTGATCCTGTTGGCTTGCTATAGAACTTTTAAGAACCAACAAGATTGGTAGCTCACACTGACTAATGTTCACACATTTGGAGTCAATTATGGACGTAATGTGTTAGCATCCAATTTTTCTCAGGTTTCTACAAGAGAAGCTGCTGGTTGACTTTTCCAGACTCAGATGTCTTTAGGTCATCCTTAACTGGTTGCTCCATCATTCTTGTCTCTTCTTCAATTGTCACTTCACCTCCTCTTTTGTACTTCACTTATAAGGACATTAGTCATTGGATTTAAGGCTCACCAAGATAAGCCAAAATGATCGCCTTAAGATCCTTAACTTAATTATATCTACAGAAACTGTTTTCTACATCACAATTAATATTCACTGGTCCTGGGACTAAGACATGTACCTATCTTGTTGAAGGTATCGCTTTTGAAAGTTGTATATGCACACTAAAAGTTTTTCATCTATAATACAAATATGATTTGACTAAACAATAACATCGAAAATCTCCTAGGATAAGGACTACTCTGAAAAAATATAACAAGGATGTGAACTCTGGAAGATATGGGCCGATTTCACTACTGACAGAAGACTCAAGGAGACCTCTGTTTTACCAAGAAGACCTTTATGAAACAGGCTATTCCTTGACAATTTCACAGACATATATAAGGTATTTTTATTACATTCACTCTTCTTTATCCTTCTTTATCCTCCTCTCCCTCCCACTCCCACTCATATCTTCTTCCAAAAATATTTCACTCCTGCTTTCATGTTTATTGTTGTGGGTTCTTTGTTGTTATGATGACCCATTAAGTTCAATTGAAACTGTCTGCACTAATCCCTTACCAATTAGAGAAGGTCAGAATGTTTCTGACGTGTACTCTGTTGCCTGTGGGTGGAACACCTTATCCTAGCTAGACTGCCAGTTTGGGGAAGCTCTTAGCCCTCATATGACTGATGAACCGAGGTGAGTTGATATTTGGGGAGGTCTCTTCATCCGAGGAGGATAGGAGAGGCAGGAAGAGGATGGGAAGGTGGGACTGAGTGGGGGGGTTGAGGGGGCTGTGATCAGGATGTAATTTGACAAAATAAATAAATTAGAAAAAAATAGTCTGCATGGATGTGTCATTATTTACTAGTGCATAGCTAATTAACCAGCGGCTATACCCCTGAAGAGAATGATTCTTCCTGCCTCAATAGTCATTAAGTGCCAAAGATTTCTCAAGGTGGAATGGAGCTTTTCAAAGATGGAAGACAGGAACAAAGAACCTAATAAACCTAAACTTGATTTAAATGTAATAAACTATAGTCAAACTAGCTCAGAAAGTTGAAGAGGAAAGCATATTCATTATCCACATTACCCAGAAAACAAAAATCAGACAGAGATATGACAACAAAACCAGAAAAATAAAAGTAGAGATTTTCAGTAAATGTGAACTGAATAACACATTGGACTGATCATTCACTATGATGGAGTGGGCCTTGTCCTGGGGATGCAATGTTGTGACAGTGTTTGAAAATCAATACACATGGTACAGCACATCCACAGAGTAAAAGGCAAAAAGCATGTGGTCATTTGTCGCGTCGACCTCGACCAGCAAGAACGACACAACTCGCAAAAGCTCTTCTCAAGCAGTTTATTCAGGTCCCTTGAAAACAGTCTTCTGAATAATCTGGGCAGACCCAACCCACAGGCTAAATACTATATGAACAGCCAATAAAGTAAAGCCACGTGGTGCTATCTTACAGGCCCATGTATGCGGAAGCAAGCCAGATCAGCGGCCTTAACCAAATATGGACTTGTTTACCACAGAGAGCACTCACCATCGAGCTGGTGGAAGGCAGAAACCAGTGCCATCTTTAGGGCATGGCACGTGGCAGCTCTCTACAGATCCTCCATTTTGTTTTAGAAAATGTTGGTATAAGTCCCTAGAAAGGCTTCGTAATCCCCATATCTGGGGATCTCACAGTGAGCCTGAGCTTGAAGGAGGGCGGTGCTCAAACTCTTACCTGTCTCTGGGTCAGCCTCCCCACTCGGGGCTGCCCAGTCTTAGGTGGCCGAGACTCATCCGTCTACTCTGTCATTGACTTGCCAGACCCTAATATCCGTGGAACGAATACCTCAGCGGGCAGGGACTATGCTCAGTGAAGATTTAAGGCTTCATGGCAGTGAGCCATGCCTGAGGGGACTGGCCCACCTCAATGGCGATAAGGGCCTGTATAATCATGGCTGCATTATGCTTCTGTGTGGCTCTCATATTGTAGATGCACCATAGGCAAACCAGAGAGGCTAGTATCATCAGTATCGCCAAAGAGCCTACGCCCGCCCACTCCTTAATATGATCCATAGCCGTCTGTATCCAGGAAGTCAAACCAGTGGCCAGGCTCAAATCCACCCGAGTGGAGTTGATGTGGACGATTGTTGCTCTCAGCTCTCATCTTATTTTCAAAATCAGCTGACCAATCCTGTAAGAGGAGCTCTGACAATTGCTTAGACAGATTAGCAGCCTTTGTTAAATTTTGATACCGCAATGAAGTAACACACAAACTCTGCATTTTCCACTCACACCCCAACTGTGTTAGTTGCCAAAGAGTATCAATCTGTTCTTGTATTAAAACTATGCATTGACTAACTACCATAAGGCCTCCTTTGAGATGAGAATTCATAGAGGTCTGAGTATCCAATGCCTGTGCTACATTGGCTGAGATGTCATTCAGGGCATTGGCAGTCTGTATAGAACTAGACAAGGCAATAGCTGAGGCAGTAGCCCCCACAGCAGCAACAATGATGGCAGTAACAATAGCTGCAGTGATGCCAAAATCTCTTTTAAGCCTGAATAGCATCATGGTATTAGGGGCCTCTACAGGAACTGGTACATATTGAGGCATTCTAGTCACCACAGCCACAGGAAATGCTGCGGGATTCCAGCACAGGGCATAAAAGCATGTGTCCGGAGTGCATACTAACTTTTCTTCACCCAAGGATGCACTCCCATTACTTACAATCCACAGAAAAGGAGGCCAGAGACACACTGGCGAGGCTGAAAAGGTCTTATTGTGGTAAGAATGAAATGAAGAATTCCAAGTACCAGAGCCACTACCACCAGAAAAATCCATAATGGTAGTGGGCCCTAGGGAAAAACTACCTCTTTGATAAATTCCTCCCCCAAGCATAAGTACAGGTCCCAAATCCATACAGCTACCATTTGCTCCACACAAAAGCCATAAATCAAAAGGATTGGTGGCAGTCTGCTGAGGATCCCTAGTAGATATATCAAGCATTCCTGTACAAGACTTATTCACTATATTACTAATCATGGGGCTAAAGGAAAAAATAATCTTGTTGAACCCAAACTGCTCTGCGCCCCTGACATCCAGTCCAGGGAAAAGGTCCTTCCTCTCCTGTGGATCTTTTACAAAAAGGTGCCCAGCGTGGCTGTCTGGGGGGGGGTCCCGGTCAGAGACTCGTGTGGGCCACCACCCCACAAGACGAGAACCATTGCTCGAAAACAAAACACCACCCCTACCCCCAAACCTCAGTTGTGGTAAAAAATCTGCTGACTGCTGAGACAATTTAATGCATTTTGTATCATCTGACCTATTGATGCTCATTAAAAAGCACAGACTACCCTTCAAGCTGACATTTCTATTACCCTCTATAGGGCTTTTCTGATCATCAAAGAGAAGGTAGGGTAAGCCTAAGCTTCTATTACTGCTAAATAAGCGTGGAAACACAGTTGCATCATGTCTGACCGGCATCAGCTTGGGAATATCGACAGGATCCCCCATCTCGGCTCGTTCATTCCTGACATCATCACTGCTCCTATCACCAGGATCCCCAGGAAGGTCTTCATGATGAATCTTCCTCACAAGGCATTCAGGCACCCACACTGGATCTTGTTGATCCTGAGGAAAAACACAAACAGATCCTCTCGCACATGTCAGCATGGGGTCAGGCCCTCTCCAAGAGCCTGTCAAAATATCCTTCCACTTCACCATGCCTTTAGGTGGACCATGGGAATCCTGATGTCTGTCCGCTGCTGAGTGGCCTTGAGCATCCAAATTTAAAAAATTTAAAGTAAATAAGGCTAAAGACATTCTCTCCTTGGGGGTACGGCCTTGGCCTATTCCCACTTTCTGTTTTTGGAAACATTTTTTTTTAAGGTGTGATGAGAACGCTCCAAAATTTTTTGTCCTTGAGGATTATATGGTAATCCATGATTAAGCTGTACCCCCATCTGGTTGTAGAAGGAGACAAAGGACTGAGCCATATAGGCTGGTCCATTGTCCGTTTTTAGTTGTTGTGGTTTTTTTCCATGTAGCCCAGGCTTTTAAGCAATGTCCTATGACATTGTGAGCTTTTTTTCCACTCATAGGTGTAGCATGTATGATACCTGAGCAGGTATCCACAGATACATGAATATATTTTAAGGTTTTAAACTCTGAAATGTGGGTAACGTCCATTTGTCAGATTTTGAGTGGCATCAACCCTCTAGGGTTCACTCCCACACTGGGAGGATGATGGTGAATCACACACTGAGGACAGTCCAAAACCACTTGTCTAGTATCTGTTCTAGACAAATGGAATTTTTGTTGTAGAGTTTTTGTATTTACATGAAATAATTGGTGAAACTGTCTGGCTTGGTCCAGGAATGAGCTCCAAAAAATGTATGTCATTCTAGTCCATTGATCAACTTTATCATTACCCTCACTTAATGGTCCAGGTAATCCTGTATGTGTTTTGATATGTTGAATATAAAAACATCTTTTTTTTTGTCAGATTAAAACTTGTAACTCTTGTAATAAGGCACATACAGTACTACTATTTTTAATAGGACCTGCTAATTCTAATACATTTACTGCGTTGACCACATAGACTGAATCTGAGATCAAATTGAATGTAAATTGACATCTTTTAAACATCTCAATTTCTATTTTTAACTCTATTATTTGGGGGGAGCCCAGTTGAAATTGGCATAGCACGGGCTCTTGTCTTTCTATCAAATAGGCTCCACAGCCTGTCTTTGAGCCATCAGTAAACACATTTGGTGACCCTTGAAGTCGTACTGCTGAAATAACCTTAGGAAATATCATTGGGTGCTCCTTAAAAAATGATAGCAATGGATGCTTAGGATAATGGTTATCAATCACTCCTTTAAAGCTACATTGTAATATTGTCCAATCATCTACAGTGCCACATAAAATCTTAATTTGATGACTGGAATAGGGCACTATTATACCGGCAGGAGCAACTCCAAAAGACTGCAAACATTGTTGGATAACATTCAAGACTAAAGAAGCAACTGTAGTGGGATAATGTTCTATGGATTTTTTATTTGAAGAAATCTTCGAATAAGTCCATAATAATGGTCCGTCCTGCCATAACAATCCTGTAGGTTGACCATAGGTGGCAAATATGCACAATGCAATGGGCTGTCCTTCCTGTCATCTCTTTAGGAAGGCACTCTGTAACCTTTCTTCCACTTTACATAAAGCTTTTTTCGTTTCTTTTGTTAATTGCCTAGAAGAATTAAGTGTTGAATCACCTTTCAAAATATCATATAGGGGTCTTATTTTATAATTTGGTAGCTTTAAATAGCCTCTTACCCAATTGATATCTCCTAACAACCTTTGAAAATCATTTAGAGTCGTTAAAGTATCTTTTCTTATCTCAATCTTTTGAGGTATTATCTTTTTAGGTCCAACCTTTGCTCCTAAATAATTAACCACGTTTTTCTTTTGAACCTTATCAGGAGCAATAAACAACCTTTTCTTTTTTAATAATTGAACTAATTCTTTATAGGCCTGATCTAACATTTGTTCACTCTTAGCTGCCAGTAAGATATCATCCATATAATGAACACATCTCAAATCTGGAAAATTCTTTCTCAAGGGAGCAATGGCTTCCCCCACATACAGTTGGCACATAGTGGGGCTGTTCGCCATGTCCTGAGGTAGTATTACCCTTTCAAACCGCTGATCAGGTTCTTCATGGTTACAGGATGGAACAGTAAATGTAAATCTCTCACTATCTTTGGCACACAAAGGGATGGAGAAAAAAACAATCCCTTATGTCTATGGGCCATGAGGCTGGCAAAGATGATAAAAGCGGCAAGCCGCGTTGCACTGGGCCCATGATCTGCATTTGTTGATTTATGGCACGCAGGTCATGTAACAATCTCCATTTTCCAGATTTATTTTTAATGACAAAGATAGTTGTATTCCAGGGAGATACAGATGGTTTTATATGCTTTAAAGACATCTGTTCATCCACCAACTCTTTGGCTGTATTTAATTTTACAGAGGAAAGTGGCCACTGAGGAACCCATATTGGGTCCTCCTTCTTCCAAGTTATGGGAATGCCCTCCTCAGTGGACCCTAGGAAAAACTCAGGCCCTGTCTAATTTGTCCCAGCAGGATACCGTAAGATTCCCGGACACCGCAAACCACGGAGCCACGGAGTTGCATTCCTTCAAAAATCTCTCTAGGGTTGACTTCTCAAGTTTCAATTTCCTAGCTAAAAGTAGCTCCTGAAGAGCCAGAAAAATTGGATGTGACTGAGACGATCCCATGATTAAAAGTTTACTTTCGGTTCGCAGTTTCCCGCGAAACTTTACCTTTAGTTTGCAATTTCTGCGAAACTTTACCTTTAGTTCACAATTTCCGTGAAACTTTACCTTTAGTTCGCAATTTCCGCGAAACTTTACCTTTAGTTCACAATTTCCGAGAAACTTTATTGTCCCAACTTATCCCGGGAACTTACCAGTGCACTGCCCCTGACTGCAGGAGTTCTGAGTCTTTTCTGGTTCCCCATACGGGCCACCACTTGTCGCATTGACCTCGACCAGCAAGAACGACGCAACTCGCAAAAGCTCTTCTCAAGCAGTTTATTCAGGTCCCTTGAAAACAGTCTTCCAAATAATCTGGGCAGACCCAACCCACAGGCTAAATACTATATGAACAGCCAATCAAGTAAAGCCACGTGGTGCTATCTTACAGGCCCACGTATGCGAAAGCAAGCCAGATCAGCGGCCTTAACCAAATATGGACTTGTTTACCACAGAGAGCACTCACCATTGGGCTGGGGGAAGGCGGAAACCAGCGCCATCTTTAGGGCGTGGCACGTCGCTGCTCTCTACAGTCATTTCTGTGTATTTTCAGGAATAATTGATAAACTTCCAAGTGCTTTAGAATAAAACTATATACAAACTAGGTACAGAAGCTCAAGGTCACACCTGAGAAACTCATACCTAAGAGTCTAAAGAAATGGAATAGAAAAGAATTTTTTTATGTGGCCTGGGACACGAGAAAGGTAGTTACATTCACTGCTTCTATTTAACATAGTGTTAAAAGCCCCAGCCAAATAACATAGGCAATTTTGTCAAATGGGAAAGGAAGTAAATTATTTCAGCTCATAAGCAGCATGAAAATATATATTGTAAAAGTTAAAACACTGTCAGCAGTAAAATATTTCAAAAAAAATTTCAGACACAAAATCAACATTTGCAAATAGGTAGCATTTCCACAAACTAATTATGAACTTCTAAAAAAGAACAAAGCAGCCACAGTCACAATAGCCACACAGTAAAGTGACCCAAGTCACTTTGATAATCAGAGAATAAATCACTTTAATTCAAAGGCCAATACAAGATCCCAACACTCCCAGTACAAAGCTGATGGATTTTTTACAGGGTCATTTATCAATCTTCATTTTATAGGAACATAAATGATTGGTATATTTCTTTAAAATGGTGAAAGAACTAAATGTTTCCAGCAATGATTTGATTCCCGAGAACCAACATACATGTATAAGTTGACGAGTGTTCCTTACTTTCTGGAAAGTGGTACTAGTCATTTTGTTCACGGGGACATGTTAGCTATGCTGTGTTTTTATTAGAAACAACGTTGGTCAAAGTCACATGTGTTTGGAAGTCATAAGAATGTGACATTGATAATGGTACGATTCTGTCACTCAAAACAACATTTTAATAAATTAGTCAGTAACAAAAAACAAAAACAAAAAAGAAATATAACTGCAGGAATGATGTGATCATGGGCATAGTCCCCTTCTGTATCAGAGTTTGGTAATTGACAGTACATTTTGGGGGGCATAGAAAATGGCTCAGCAGGTATGGCACTTGCTTAAGAAGTTTGATGATCAGATTTTAGAACCCTGGCACTATGAAACTGTTTGATGGGCATAGACACTCATCTGTAATTCCAGTGCTCAGAATCCACAGACAGGGGAACCCTACACCAAGCTAGAGAGCTAAACTATGCAAATTAGTGGGCACTTGGTACAAATTAGGGGTCATGACACAGTAAATAAGACGGAAAGAAAATGAGAAGTCACCTGATGCCAGCCTCTGCAAGCTCCAACAGTGCATCCCATCCAATCCCCAACCTCATTTCCCAGTTGGGACACAATGGGAAGGGGTGAGCTTTGGGTGGCCCACTGAGACCCAGAACCCTTCTCAAGACCTCACCTAGCTTGTGTTGAGCTATAGAGCACCATGATTATAGGGACTATACACCAAAGCTCCCTCCTTGGCACCAGGTCCAGAAGACATCAGGAACAATCAGCTAAGGACAACTAGATGGCTAAAGGTCAGCAAAAGGACAAAACTGACAGAAATCAGGGAAATATGACTCCAACAATTTCAGTGAGGTTAACAAAGTAAGCGCTGAATATTTCACCACAGCTGAAACACGTGGAAATGATGACAAAGTTATACATAGGAAAATAAGAGAGTCCTTGCAAGAAGAAATTAAATCCCTGAAAGAATATAAAGAATCCTCAATTTTACAAATGAAAACAATGGAGAATACCAGTAGAGACCTCCAAGCCAATTCAGCCCACCTGAGCGGAAAGAGACAAGGTAATGAAAGATTTGCAGACCAAGATAAGCAAATTGGAACAGGAATCATATAAAACAAGTAAAATTGTTCAAGACTTGAAATTGGGAGTAGAAGAAATAATGAAAACACAATCAGAGACAATTCTGAAGGTAGAAAATCAAGGGAAGAGAACAGGAACTACAGACAGGACTATCAAAAATAGGATACAAGAGATGGAAGACAGAATCTCAGGTGTGGAAGATTCGAATGAAGAAAACAGTACAACAACCAAAGAAAATGAGAAATCTAAAAAAGTTCTCATGCACAACCTCCAGGAAATTAAGGACTCAATGAAAAGACAGAACCTAAGAATTGTAGGCCTAGAGGAATGAGAAGACACCCAATTCCAAGGTCCAGGAAACATCTTCAACAAAATCATAGAAGAAAACTTCTCAAACCTAAAGAGAGAGAAATGCCAGTAAAGTTCCAAGAGGCATACAGAACACCAAACAGAATAGATCAGAAAAGAAACTCCTCTTGTCACATAATTGAAACACAAAATGTACAGAACAAATAAAGAATATTAAAAGCTGTAAGAGAAAATGGTCAAGTAATATATAATGGCAGACCCATCAGAAATACACCTGACTTCTCCTCAGAAACTTTAAAAACCAGAATGGCCTGGCCTGGGCAGACACACTACAAGCCCTGGGAGAACATAGGTGCCAGGCCAGATTATTATACCCAGCAAAACTCTCTATCAGCATAGATGGAGAAAAAAAGGATATTCCATGACAAAACCAAATTTAAACAGTGTCTACCCACAAATCCAGCCCTACAGAAGATCATAGAAGGACAATTCCAACCCAGAGAAAATAACTACACCCAAGAAAACAGAGGAAGCAAAAAACTCCAGTGCAGTTAAACCAAAAGAAACACACAGTCAACACCTACACCAAAATAATAGGAAATAACAACCTTGGGTCATTAATATCCCGCAACATCAATAGACTCAACTCCCCAATAAAAAGACACAGGCTTACAGAATAGATCCGTAAATAAGAACCAACATTTTGCTGCATAAAAGAAACGCATCTCACTAACAAAGATAGATGCTACCTCAGAGTAAAGTGTTAGGAAAAGGTTTTCCAAGGAAATGGACCCAGGAATCAAACTGAAGTAGCCATCCTAATATCAAATAAAATAGACTTTCAACTGAAATTAATCAAAAAAGATAGGGAAGGGCACTACATACTCGTTAAAGGAAAAATTCATCAAGATGACATGTCAATACTGAATATATATGCCCCAAATACGAGGGCATCCATATTTGTAAAAGAAACTCTTCTAAAGCATAAACCTCCCATTGATCCCCACATATTAGTATTAAGAGACTTTAACACCCCACTCACAATATTGGACAGGTCATCAAGAGAGAAACAAAACAGAGAAATAAAGAGCCTAGAAGAGGTCATGAACCAAATGGACCAAACAGGTTTCTACAGAGCGTTTCACCCAAACAGAAGAGAATACACCTTCTTTTCAGCACAGTACAGAACCTTTTCCAAAATCAACCATATAATTGGGCACAAAGCAAACCACAATTGATTCAAGAAAATTGAAATAACCCCTTGTATCTTATCAGACCACCATGGAATAAAGCTGGACTTCAACAACAACAAAAATAACATGAAGCCCACACATTCATGGAAACTGAACAACTCTGTACTGAATGACTACAGGGTCAGGGAAGAAATAAAGAAGGAAATCAAAGACTTCTTTAAATCAAAAAAAAAAAAAAAAAAATGGAGGCACAACATACCCAAACCTATGGAACATAATGAAAGCAGTGCTTGGAGGAAAATTCATAGCATAAGTGCCTTTAAAAAGAAAATTGTGGCAGCTCATATTAATATATTAACAACAGAATTGGACGAACTGGAAAAAAGAAAAAGAAGAAGCAAACACTCCAAAGAGGAGCAGAAGGCAAGATATCATCAAACTTAAGGCTGAAATTAACAACTTAGAAACAAAAAGAACAATACAAAGAATGAAAGAAACCAAGGGTTGATTCTTTGAGAAAATCCTTAGGCAAATTAACTAAAAGGGAGAGGGAAAAAACCCAAATCAACAAAATCAGAAACGAAAAGGGAGAAATAACAACAGACATTGAAGAATTCCAGAGAATCTTTAGGTCTTTCTTTAACAATATGTACTCCACAAAATTTGAAAACCTAAGTGAAATAGACAATTTTCTTGATAGATTCCACCTACCAAAATCAAATCAAGATTATCTTAACAGATTAAGCAGTCCTATAACCCTTAAGGAAATAGAAACAATCATTAAAATTTTCCCCACCAGGGATCCAAGATGGCGGAGGCCAGCGCGGACATATTTTGATTTCAGGGTCAACAGTCACAAGGCGGCAAGTGTTCCAGGATGCTGTACAAAGGGCACGACCCCTTCTAAATCTCACCCAGCAACACAGGGACCACGGAAGATCCCTGGGCGGGACACCCCTTCCAACTCTCGGACACGCTAGGAAGCCTCTGGACCCGGGAATCGGGATCACCCATCCCCCAAAAGGAGAGACTCCTGGTAAGGTCCAACCTAACACCCAGCCGGCACATTCAGAAACCACGCAGAGATAATCCCAACCCTGCTGGGTACTCCCAGGTCTAACACAGACGATCCAATTATCTAGCGAAAGGTTGCAACCCTTGGAAGTGAGCAGAGATCTGCTGCAAAGTGCCTTCAGACCACAGATCGCAGTCTGTGATGTCACTGGCCAGTTTCCAAGCCGTGGGAATGGCAAGGCTACTGAAGCTGAACTGCAGATTTACCCGCTACAGGAACCAACCCGGGCAAACTGCGAGATATTTGAAACTGTCGTATATCGGAATTATGTACTATCACGGGCCCTTCCGGTGGGGAACCAGAGCTTATTGTACACAGCTCTGCCACCTGAATTAATTAGGTCTCCACCTGGGAGGCGGGACTGAATGACTCACCTTATAGGAGTGGAGTAAGGGAACTCGAATCCTACACCAGAGTGCCCCCTTTTTACCCAAGTCCAGAAGACAGCAAAAAAAAAATTCCACATGGCCAGAAGCCCCAAACAAAAAAAAAAAAAAAAAAAAAAAAACAGAGAGAAATGTCTCCAACAAAAGAAAGCAACGCTATTCCGTCCAGCCCAAACCACCTCACCACAACTGAAACACATGAAAACAATGACAATTCTACATTATGGAAAGTGAAAAAAGTCCCTTCAAGAAGAACTTAAAACTATGAAGGAATTCAAAGAAGCCACAATTTTACAAGTCAAAACAACAAATAACATCATTAAAGAGTTCCAAGCCAAGGTGACCCAGCTTGAACAGGAAAAGGATAAAGCAATGAAAGATCTCCAGACAAAAACAAGCAAACTGGAGAAGGAAATATACAAAACGAACACTACCATTCAAGACATGAAAATAGAAATGGAAACAATAAAGAAAACACAGTCAGAGTTAAAAGAGGAAATGGAGAATCAAGAGAAGAGAACAGGAACTACGGATGTGAGTATGAAAAGTAGGATGCAAGAGATGGAAGACAGGATCTCAGGCATGGAAGATTCGATGGAAGAAATCAGTACAACACCCAAAGAAAATGAGAAAGTTAAAAAAATCTCTCACCCACAACATCCAAGAAATCAAGGACTCAATGAAAAGATGGAACCTAAGAATTATAGGCATAGAGGAAAGAAAAGACTCCCGACTCCATGGTCCAGGAAATATCTTCAACAAAATCATAGAAGAAAACTTCCCAAACCTAAAGAAAGAGATGCCAGTAAAAATCCAAGAGGCTTACAGAACACCAAACAGATTAGATCAGAAAAGAAACTCCTCTTGCCACATAATATTAGAAACTCCAAATGTAGAGAACAAAGAAAGGATATTAAAAGCTGTAAGAGAAAAAGGCCAAGTCACATACAATGGCAGACCCATCAGAATCACACCTGACTTCTCCTCAGAAACTTTAAATGATAGAACGGCCTGGACAGATGTCCTACAAGCCCTGAGAGAACATAGGTGCCCAGCCAGACTACTATACCCAGCAAAACTCTCTATCAACATAGAAGGAGAAAACAAGATATTCCATGACAAAATCAAATTCAAACAATATCTCCTCACAAACCCAGCCCTACAGAAGATCCTAGGAGGAAAATTCCAACCCAGAGAAGATAACTACACCCAAGAAAACAGAGGAAATAGAAACCTCCACAGCAACTAAACAAAAGAGAAACACAAGACAGCCAGCTAAACCAAAATAATGGGAAATAACAACACCTGGTCACTAATATCCATCAACATCAATGGACTCAACTCACCAATAAAAAGACACAGACTTACAGACTGGATCCGTAAACAAGACCCATCTTTTTGCTGTATACAAGAAACACATCTCACTACCAAAAATAGACACTACCTCAGAGTAAAGGGCTGGGAAAAGATTTTCCAAGCAAATGGACCCAGGAAACAAGCTGGATTAGCCACCCTAATATCACACAACATAGACTTCCAATTGAAGTTAATAAAAAAGACAGAGAAGGGCATTACATACTCATTAAAGGAAATATCCCCCAAGAGGTCATCTCAATATTGAACATCTATGCCCTAAATATAAAGGCACCTACATTTATAAAAGAAACACTTCTAAAACTTAAATCGCACATTGATCCAAACACTTTAATAGTGGGAGACTTCAACACCCCACTCACAACTATGGACAGATCATCAAGACAGAAGCCAAAAAGATAAATAATGAGTCTAACAGAGATCATGAACCAAATGGACCTAACAGATCTCTACAGAACGTTTCACCCAAACAAAAAAGAATACACATTCTTCTCAGCACCTCACAGAACCTTCTCCAAAATCGACCATATAGTTGGACGCAAAGATACCCTCAACAGATACAAGAAAATTGAAATAACCCCTTGTATCTTATCAGACCACCATGGAATAAAGCTGGACTTCAATAGCAAAAGAATCAACAGAAAGTCTACACTCACATGGAAATTGAACAACTCTTTACTAGAGGACCACTGGGTCAGGGAAGAAATAAAGAAGGAAATCAAAGACTTCTTAAAATTCAACAAAAATGAAGACACAACATATCCAAACCTATGGGACACAATGAAAGCTGTGCTACAAGGAAAGGTCATAGCACTAAGTGCCTTCAAAAAGAAAATTGTGACAGCTCATGTTAGCGAATTAACAGCTAAACTGGGTGAATTGGGAAAAAAAGAAGCGAACACTCCCAAGAGGAGCAGAAGGCAGGAGATCATCAAACTTAGGTGTGAAATCAACAACTTAGAAACAAAAAGAACTATACAAAGAATCAATGAAAGCAAGAGTTGGTTCTTCCAGAAAATCAACAAAATAGACAGACCCTTAGCCAAATTAACTAAAAGACAGAGGGAGAAAACCAAATCAACAAAATCAGAAATGAAAAGGGAGAAATAGCAACAGACATTGAGGAAATCCAGACAATATTTGGATCCTACTTTAAAAATCTATACTGCACCAAATTTGAAAACTTAAGTGAAGTGGACAATTTTCTTGAGAGATTCCACCTACCGAAGCTAAATCAAGATCAGATAAACAGTTTAAACAGCCCTATAACCCATAAGGAAATAGACACAGCCATTAAAAATCTCCCAACCAAAAAAAGCCCAGGGCCAGATGGCTTTAGCACAGAATTCTACCGGACCTTCAAAGAGGAGCTAACACCAATACTTTTCAAACTCTTTCACAAAATAGAATCTGAAAGAACATTGCCAAACTCATTCTACGAGGCCACAATCACCCTGATTCCTAAACCACACAAAGACCCAACAAAGAAAGAGAACTTCAGACCAATCTCCCTCATGAACATAAATGTAAAAATACTTAATAAAATACTAGCAAACCGAATTCAAGAACACATCAAAAGTATCATACACCATGATCAAGTAGGCTTCATCCCAGGGATACAGGGATGGTTCAACATAGGAAAGTCTATCAACGTCATTCACCATATAAAAAAGATGAAAGAAAAAAACCACATGATAATCTCGCTAGATGCAAAAAAAGCATTTGACAAAATCCAAGACCCCTTCATGCTAAAAGTTCTGGAGAGAACGGGCATGCAAGGGCCATACCCAGAAATAATAAAGGCAATATACAGCAGGCCAGGGGCCAACATCAAAATAAATGGAGACAAACTTGAAGCATTTCCTCTAAACTCAGGGACAAAACAAGGATGTCCCATTTCCCCATATCTCTTCAATATAGTACTTGAAGTTCTTGCTAGAGCAATAAGACAACTAAAGGACATCAAGGGGATAAACATTGGAAACGAAGAAGTCAAATTATCCCTATTTGCAGATGATATGATAGTATACATAAGCGACCCCAATAAATACCTTCAGCAAAGTGGCTGGATACAAAATTAATTCAAAAAAATCAGAAGCCCTTCTTTATACAACAAACAAATGGGTGAGAAAGAAATAAGGGAAACAACCCCCTTCACAATAGCCACAAACATCATAAAATACCTGGGGGTAACTCTAACCAAGTAAGTAAAGGACCTATACAACAAGAACTTCAAGCCCTTGAAGAAAGAAATGGAAGAGGCCTTTAAAAGATGGAAAGATCTCCCATGCTCATGGATAGGTAGGATCAACATAATAAAAATGGCCATCCTACCAAAAGCAATATATAGATTCAATGCAATTCCAATCAAAATACCAACACAATTTTTAATGGACTTGGAAAGAGCTATTCTCAATTTCATATGGAACAACAAAAAGCCCCAAATAGCTAATTCAATCCTATACAATAAAAAAACATCTGGAGGTATTACCATCCCAGATTTCAAGCTGTACTACAAAGCAATAGTTGTAAAAACAGCATGGTATTGGTATAGATACAGACCAGTAGATCAATGGAATCGAATTGAAGATCCAGAAATAGACCCACACACTTATGGCCACCTAATTTTTGAAAAGAAGCCAAAATGGCACAAAGGAAGGACAGCATCTTCAACAAATGGTGCTGGTCCAACTGGATGTCCATTTGTAAAAGAATGAAGTTAGACCCATACTTATCACCTTGTACAAAACTTAAGTCCAAGTGGATCAAAGACCTTAACATAAGGCCGGTCACACTAAATCTACTAGAAGATAAAAGTGGGAGAAACCCTCGAATTAATTGGCATAGGCGACAACTTCCTGAACAGAACACCAACAGCTCAGGACTTGAGATCAACAATCAATAAATGGGACCTCATGAAACTGAAAAGCTTCTGTAAGGCAAAGGACACTGTCATTCGAACAAAACAGCAGCCTACAGACTGGGAGAAAATCTTTTCCAACCCCACATCTGACAGAGGGCTAATATCCAAAATCTACAAAGAGCTCAAGAAATTAAAGGCCAAGGAACCAAATAATCCAATCAAAAAAATGGGGGACAGAGCTAAATAGAGAATTCACAAAGGAGGAATCCCTAATGGCTGAGAGACACTTGAAGAAATGCTCAACATCCTTAATCATAAGAAAAATGCAGCTCAAGACGACTCTGAGATTCCATCTCACACCTGTCAGAATGGCTAAGATCAAAAACTCAAATGACAGCACATGCTGGCGAGGGTGTGGAGAAAGGGGTAACCTATTCCATTGCTGGTGGGAATGCAGGCTTGTGCAACCACTATGGAGGTCAGTCTGGCAATATCTTAGAAAACTTGGAATAGCTCTGCCTCAGGACCCAGCCATACCACTTCTGGGTATACACCCAAATGCCTCTTCACGGAATCATAAGGAAGTTTTCTCATCTATGTTTACAGCAGCCTTATTTGTAATAGCTAGAAACTGGAAACAACTCAATGTCCCTCAACCGAAAAATGGGTTAAAAAACTGTGGTACATCTACACAGTGGAATATTATTCAGCTATCATGAACAATGAAATTATGCAATTTGCAGCCAAATGGATGGAACTAGAAAAGCTCATCCTGAGTGAACTAACCCAGACTCAGAAGGACACATATGGCATCTATTCCCTTATAGTAGGATTTTAGCTATATATAAAAGGTATTGATACTGCAACTAACACATCAAAGTGAACTTGGACATAGACTTCTTATTTTTAATTTTTATTATTTATTTATTTTTTATATATTAGTTATCTTTTGTTCTATTTTTCAGTCTTTTTTATCTATTGTCTGCTTATTGGTTTGTTTGTTTAGTAGTTCTCTCTCCCAGGCAACGAGACACTTTTCACTGATGGTACTGCTTCGTAGATCCCCAATGAATGAAGAGGCTCTTGGCCCTCATACGACCTCTCAACTGAGATGAGGGACTGTTATATAAGGACACCCCACCCCAGAGAAATGGGATGGAAGGGTTAGGAGGTAAAGAAAAAAAAATGAAATGTGATGTTTCGGCCTTTTACTACTAATTGTCATAAGCTGTTTAGGATAATTAAGAAATGCAAACTAATGGTTATGCAAGCCAGTCATTCTGTTAGGTACTATGATAGCCTATTATAGTTACTTGCTAAGCTAATCAGAAATAAACCTGCTAAGAGACAAGCAACATCTGCTTACCCTAATATAAGAGATAGATAGGGCCTCTTCAAAAACCTCAAGAGATCTGCAGAATATGGCATTCAAAGATGTTTTCGTAACTTTAGATTTTTTTATATCAAGACATATCAACTCCTGACAGCACCCCCTATTCTCCTCCAAGTAGAAGATGAGCATCGAAGAATCTCCAGTGGGAGATGATTAAATTAGTCGCAAGCCTATCTCTTGGTAGGAAAAGCCCCTTGCTCCAACTGTAGACAGAATGCTGTCCAAAAAGGACAAAACCTGGAAGCAGGTAAGTCGACAGCCTAGCTCTTCCAAGACAAGGTAGGTAAGTCCTTCATATCCCCTGCTCTACAATCAATGTCTGTCAGAAAAATGGGGCCAAATGACTGAAGATCAATGCTGTAATGTATGGAGAGAAAATGGGAACTGTCCAGGCAGCCACTGGTATGTCATTTCTTAGTTTTGGAAGCTGCAGGCCCTGTACTTCCTATAATATCAGATATATTTATCCCTCTCAGGTCTCTGAGGTGGTTGAAGAACAGATAGCTAGAGTCTCATAATTAAATTTTGAGTTGTTTAGGAGTCAAGAGAGTGTTATCGATCTAAGAAGATAGTTTTAAAATTGTGTTGCAAGTTAGTATGAATGTTGAGTCAGATATAGAACTTTAAACTCATGGAGATGTTTAGATAGTAGAATGTTAAAGTCAGGTACCAAATACATATGGACTGGTCATTGGGAATGTACGTTAAGCCATATAACCCTCATAACTGTGGCCTAATTACCTCTGTTGTACTGTATTGTATTTATTATTATAAGAGAAAGAGCCATTTGTTGGACTGAAAGGGGAAACTGTAAGGGGAAATAAGATATACCTTAAACTTAAAAGAAAAAAAAAGGGAAGAGGATGGGGTGTTGAGAGTGTGAGGGTGGGACTGGAGAGGGTATAGGGAAGGGACTGCGATTGAGATGTAACTTGAAGAAATAAACAATAAAGGAAAAAAAATTTCCCCACCAAAGAAATCCCAGGGCCAGATGATTTCAGCACAGAATTCTATAAGACCTACCTTCAAAGAAGAGGTAACACCAATACTCTTCAAACTTTTCCATAAAATAGAAACAGAAGGAGCACTGTCAAACTCATTCTATGAGGCCAAAGTTACCTTGATAACTAAACCACACAAAGACCCAACAAAGAAGGAGAACTTCAGACCAATTTCCCTAATGAACATAGACACCAAAATACTTAATAAAATACTGGCAAACCAAATCCAAGAACACATCAAAAGTTTCATAACCCATAATCAAGTAGGCTTTATCCCAGGAATGCAGGGATGGTTCAACATAAAAATCCATAATTGTAATTCACCATGTAAACAAGCTGTAAGAAAAAAAAAAAAACTACATGACATGATCATCTTGCTAGATGCTGAAAAAGCATTTGACAAAATCCAACACCCCTTTATGCTGAAAGTCTTGGAGAGAGCTGGCATACAAGGATCATACCTAGAAATAGTGAAGGTGATATATAGCAAGCCAGTACTCAAAACCAAATTAAATGGAGAGAAACTTAAATCATTTCATCTAAACTCAGGAAGAAGGCAAGGATACCCATTCCCCCATATCTCTTCAACACAGTACAAGAAGTCCTAGCTACAGCAATGAGACAACTAAAGGAGATCAAGGTGATATAAATTGGAAATGAAGAAGTCAAACTATCCCTATTTGTAGATATTATGATAGTATACATAAGTGACACCAACAATTCTATCAGAGAACCCCTACAACTGATAAATACCTTCAGCAAGGTGGCTGGATACAAAATAATTCAAAAAAAATCGGAAGCCCTTCTTTATACAAAAGATAAATGAGCTGAGAAAGAAATTAGGGAAACAACCCCCTTCACAGTAGCCACATACAATATTAAATATCTGTGGGTAACTCTAACCAAGCAGGTGAGTGACCTGTATAACAAGAACTTCAAGTCCTTGAAGAAAGAAATTGAAAAGGACATCAGAAGATGGAAAGATCTCCTATGCTCATGGTTAGGTAAAATCAACATAATAAAAATGGCCATCCTGCCAAAAGCAATGTAAGATTCAATGCAATTCCAATAAAATACCAATACAATTCTTTACAGACCTGGAAAAAATAATGCTTAACATCATAAGGAATAACAAAAACCCCAGAAGAGATAAATAAGTCCTGTATATAATAAAAATTAAAAATAAAAAAATAAAAAAAATCCGGGCGGTGGTGGCGCACGCCTTTAATCCCAGCACTTGGGAGGCAGAGGCAGGCGGATCTTTGCAAGTTCGAGGCCAGCCTGGTCTACAAAGTGAGTCCAGGACAGCCAGAGCTGTTAAACAGAGAAACCCTGTCTCGAAAAAACAAAAAAAAATTAATAATAAAAAAATAAAAATAAATAAAAAAATCTGCAGGTATTACCATCCCAGATTTCAAGCTATACTACAGAGCAATTGTAAAAACATCATGCAGCATGGTACTGGAATCAATTGAAGACCCAGAAAAAACCCACACACCTATGGTCACTTAATCTTCAACAAAGAATCCAAAACTGTATAATGGAAAAAGGACAGCATCTTCACAAATGGTCCTAGTATAACTGGATGTTGACATGTAAAAGAATGAAATTAGAGCTATACTTATCACCTTGCACAAAACTTAAATCCCAGTGGATCAAAGACCTTAACATAAAACCAGACACACTAAATCTAATAGAAGTGAAAGTAGGAAAAAGTCTTGAATTCATTGGCACAGGTGACAACTTCCTGAGCAGAACACCAATAGTTCAGGCTCTAAGACCAACAATCAATAAATGGGACCTCATGAAACTGAAAAACTTCTGTAAGGCAAAGGAAACTGTCATTTGAACAAAACAGCAACCTACAGATTGGGAAAAGATCTTTACCAACCCCACATCTGACAGAAGGCTCATATCCAAAATTTATAAAGAACTCAAGAAATTATACACCAGGAAATCAAATAATCCAATCAAAAAATGGGAAACAGAGTTAAACCAAGAATTCACAAAAGAGGAATCTCTAATGTCTGAGAGATACTAGAAGAAATGCTTACCATCCTTAATCATCAGAGAAACACAACTCAAGACGACTCTGAGATTCCATCTCACACCTGTCAGAATAGCTAAGATGAAAAACTCAAATGGCAGCACATACTGGCAAGGTTGTGAAGAAAGGGGAACACACCTCCATTCCTGGTGGGAGGGCAAACTTGTACAACCACTATGGAAATCACTCTGGCAATATCTTAGAAAACTTGGAAAATCTCTACCTCAAGACCCAGCCATAATATCACTTTTGGGTATACATCCAAATGATGCCTCACCAAACCACACACATGTTTCCTCATCTATGTTCATAGCAGCCTTATTTGTAATAGCTAGAAAATGGAAATAACCCAGATGTCCCTCAAGTGAGGAATGGATAAAAAAAAATGACTGTGGTACATCTACACAATGGAATACTACTCAGGTATCAAAAACAATGAAATCATGCAATTCACAGCCAAATTGATGGAACTAAAAAAGCTCATCCTGAGGGAGCTAAGCCAGACTCAGAAGGATGCACATGGCACCTATTCACTTATAATTGGAATTTAGCCATAAAGTACAGGACAACTATTCTATAACCAACACACCAAAAGGAATAGCAACATAGACTTTGTTACCTGTTAATGATACACTTTGCTCTAGTGGTATTCCCATTTAGGCCCCCAGTATATTTGGAAGCTCTTAGCCCTCATATGACTGCTGAACTGGGGTGGCAGACTGATATGTAGGGACACCCCACTATGGTGGAGTAGGATAGGAGGGAGGTTGGGGAGTGTGGGAGGGTGGGACTGGGAGGGGTAGAAAGAGGGCACTGAGATGGAGATGTAACTTGAAGTAATATATAAACATTAAAAAAAAAGAACAACTAATCACTGTATTCTAGTTTGACTTATATTGCTGAGAAAACATTGAACAAAACCAACATGGGGAGAAAAGGACTTATTTTCAGCTCATAAACTGTACTGCATCATTAAGGGAAGCCAAGGCAGGAGCTCAAGGCAAAGACCATGGAGGAATTCAGCTTACTGCCTTGCTTTCAGGCTCATGCTCAACTTTCTTGTATGGCTCAGGTCTACCAGCCTAGGGATGGTACTATCCACACTGGACAGAGCCCACCTATTCCAATTAATGCTCAAGATAATTCACTAACAGTAATAACCACAGACAAATGTAATGAGTTAAGTTCAATTGAGGTTTTCTTTTCCAAGATGTATTAAGTTGACAATCAAGATTAGCCATAACAAAATGGCTCCAAGTGTAGTTTGGCAACATCAAGTTTTCCATCCTGTTGTTTACTTAATTAAAGCTCACCAAACCCCTTCTGAGCAGCATCCTGACAACTTTAGAATATGAGCTTGCTTAATCTCCATGGCAGTGAAAAAGGCAGGTATTCTAATTGCTCTCATCATATGAAAGAGGACGCTAATACATAGAGCACTTTGTCTGTAATCATGCTTCTTAGACAATGACCTCAGCTCTTTTGCTGTGGTTTTCTGTGGCTTATCAGTGTACTTTGTTGAGTCTTCAATGTGCTTCAGAAGCATAGGAAACACAAGACCTGACTGTTTAGCACACAATGAATGTGTCTGATGGTTTTGCTATATCCCTTTGCAGAATATTATTGGATTTGGAAATTTCTTCTTAAAAAGAGCCCAGGGTTTCAAAGCTGTTAGGTAAACTGGACTGCATGCAAGATTCTTGAGAATAACAGAAGTTATCTGAGTTTAGAGGTGTGAGAACAAAGAGAAGATTGAGAAATGTATTGAACTGAATTGTCCATTAGCCAAGAGTTTTATTGATTCAGAGGTAAACTGTGCATAGGAGGTCCAAAGCAAAACAAAGTTCCAGCAAGGAGTGTATAGGGGGTCAAAAGTAAACAAAGTAAGATGCCTACTCAGAAACTCTTTTGTGGGAGGGTTATAGTCTGCACCATGAGGTGTCATGATTAGTTAATAAATAACCTATCCTACATGAAAAAAAAGAAAAGAAAATGTAAAGGCAGGGCACATATGACTTCAGTGCCTTTGAATGATGCTTTTATTTTTCTAAAGAAGTCAGGTTAATGTTTGACATGGAATCAGGCTGCATCTAGTCTCCTGGAATCAAGAGATGGATGTATCCATACCCTTTCTCACTATTTTCTGTTCTTAGAGCACATAAGACCTGGATACCTGTATATTCAAAATGATGATTGTAAATCAGAAAAGAAATGTTTGGGACCAGGTAAGACCAATCATTGGAGAGATGCTTTTTCTCTGCAAACATGACAATCTGATTTCAGATTTCCAGCCTCCATATAAAAACATAGGAATTGATACATACATGTAACCACAACATTGAGGGGTAGAGGCAGGTGTATGATAAATATTTACTGGCTAGGCAACCTAGCTGAAACAGTGAACTTCTGGTTCATTGAGATAACCTATTTCAAGGAAATAAGACAGAAAACAATAGATAAGACACCTGAAATCCTGACCTACTCTGGTTTCTGCCTGTACACATATATACACACAAAGAAATATTGGTGTGCAAGATAATCAGCCAATGCAAATGGAAGACTAAAAGTGCAAGTGTCATTGGTTACAACCTATGATGCAAAAGGACATAAATTAATCTGATGGCCAAAAATGCAAGAAAAATACAGTGAATGGAGTTCTACAAAAATATCACAGGTGGTAAATTCTGACTCAAGTGCTTTTTTAGTGAAGATTGGTAGCAGTCCTCTGTTGGCATTGTGTAGGAAGACGTTTTGTATTGTGTGGGAAACTGTATTAGATAATTTGTGGCTTTCCTTCCAACTACTAGATTCAATATTGCTATGTTTCTTTTTCTCCGGGCATGCTGAGAAATTGACGAGGCAGTCAATGAACATTCTTACTTGAATAAACAGTTCACTGTGAAGCCTATTGGATTGCCATTGTATCACCTTTTTCTACCAATTTCCAAATGTTGATCTCAAAAGTAAGTGAAATCCACAAGAGCAATTTCTTTCTGATTGCATAATTGCTGCATTTTGGTGTAGCACTAGTGGGGGAAAATGCTTTGACATCTTGAAATTTCAGTAAAGAATTACTTAATAAAGACTCTAGACTGAAATAATTGTTTACTTAAAACTGGAATTTACTGAAAAAAAAAACCTCAAACACTATTTCCTCCTTCCTACTGCCACATAATTAAATAATTTCACAATTAATTACTTTCAGGAGAGATAATTTGTTTTCATTAAAATATGTAAATATGCATCCCTTGCTATGTGTTTTTTTTTTTTCCTTCCTAATGCTTTCTCACCCACTGTTGTGCTGATGTTCAATGATAAAGGTTCCCTCTGCAGGCTATAAATCATAGCTCAGGCCTTCTACCCCATAGTCTAAAAGAGGGAGATAACTTTCCTCTTACATCCTACTACCTCCTCCATTCTAGGATTCCCACCACTCATTTTTCAAACATCTTCAAGTTCAATTTTCACTGTCCCTTCCAGTCTCTGTTTCTGACAATTTGTTTAAGGACCCAACTCATCTTACTTCATGATTGATCAAAGCAAATTTTGGATTCAAGTAAATTCAAAGAACTGGTCCAAGTCTAGAGAAGACTTAGCAAAGGGGCTCATGTTTCTGAATATCTAAATAAGATGTAAAGGAATTGGTTAGTGTAAAATGCCTTATAGAAAAAGTCCCTTTGCAGGATTAAAAAAAAAAATTCAGAACCAAGAATAATAATCACTGTACTCCTGTCCCTTTGATATCAAGACAAGGCATTGTCATCTATAAAGTTAACACCTGAAAACCACAATCAAGATACACCTTAAATTAAAAAAAAAAAAAAGTGCATAGGAAGGAGAGGGGGAAGAGGGCAGGAGGGTGGAACCAAGAGGAGAGGAGAGAGGGGCTGTGATTGAGATGTAAGTTGAAATAAATAAATGTTGAAAAAAAAGTTGCAAGAACATTCACAAGATGCCGCATTGTTTCAGGTGATGCCTGCATTTTGTGTAGTATTACTCTCATGACTTTCATTGTTTTACATCCACATGCAGCACTAAGGCTGTAATGGTGACACACCAGCAGGAGAATGTCCATGTAAGGAAAGGCAATGAGGTGATAGGCCTTTCTCTCTATGACTGACCATTACTGTCTTGATACTCACAGTGTTCCTAGAAACAAATATGGAAGAATAGGTAATAAAGAAAGAAAAAGGAATTCTTTTCTCTTGGATCGTTCGGGGTTTAATGAGATCTGTGGAGTTTGTGGAAGATCACCACATGGTAAGGTGTGCCATGAAGGAAACAAACATGAGGATTGCAACTACCTGACACTGCAAAGGCGAGATGGCTCACTGAGACCTACTACTATCATGTTGATAATAGGATACAGCCATGAAATGACTCCTAAAGATATATAGCTATCCTCATGTATCAATCTTCACCAAAGAAACTTCATGTGCTAGATAGTAATTTACACATACAGCAACTGGAAACTGGGCAAACAGTGAGACATTGAAGCATTCAGCCATACACAGGATGTCTTTATCAAAACCCTCCCCTCAAGGCTCAGGGATCTGTGAGGAAGAGGACCAACTGTAAGAGCCCAATGTGGAGAATGACATTGAGGAAACATCATTTTCCACATATGACAAGACTGGTACATACATGAACCCACAGTGGCTAAGATAGCATGCACAAGGCCTACATAAGTCCAAGACAGACAAAATCCTAGCACTGCAAAGAGAAAGTGGACACAAAGTCCTGGCCCTAATTAAGAAGCTATTTGCAATAGATAAACCTGCCAGGAATGGGGAAAATCCATTCTCTCTAATGGACCATTATTAGGCATAGCAACTTACACTCTAGGACAGACCACATGCCCAGAAGTAGTTGTCAATTGCAAAGGACTCCATTCATCTTTGTGTGCTTTTTGTTTTGGGTTTTTTCTTTCTTATTTTTTTGGGGGGCAGAAGATGGGTGTTATGAGTGTCTTAGGGTTGTCTATTGCCACATTGCCTACTTCTAATAAGAGATATGATTTCTATCCTTAGAAACATCTATCTCATATGGCTTCTGTTATAAAAGAAAAACATATTTTTTAATAATTTATTTATTGTTTCTTCAAGTTACATCTCAATCACAATCCCCTCCCTACTCCCCCCTCCAGTCCCACCCTTCCACCCTCCTCCCGCTCAACCCCCCATCCTCTTCCCTTCTTCTTTTTTTTTTTTTTTAGTTTAATTTCTTTTTTCCCCCAACAGCTCTCCCTTTCAGCCCAAAAAATGGTTCTTTTTCTTATAACTATAAATACAATACAAAACAACAGAAATAAATAGGCCACAATTATAAGAGTTATATGGCTTAGCATACATTCCCAATGTCCAGTCCATATGTATTTAGCACCTGACTTTAACATTCTACTATCTAACCATCTCCATGTGTTTAAAGTTCTATATCTAACTCAGCTTTCATACTAACTTGCCTCATAATTTAAAAAATATCTTCTTAGATCCAGAACACCTTCTTGATTCCTAAACAACTCAAAATTTAACTATGAGACTCTAGCTATCTATTCTTCAACCACCTCAGAGACCTGAGAGGGATAAATATATCTGATTATATAGGAAGTGCAGGGCCTGCAGCTTCCAAAACTAAAAAATGACATACCAGTGGCTGCCTGGACAGTTCCCATTTTCTCTCCATACATTACAGCATCAATCTTCAGCCATTTGGCTCCATTTCTCTGACAGACATTGGTTGTAGAGCAGGAATTATGAAGGACTTACTTACCCTGTCTTGACAGAGCTAGGCTGTCGACTTATCTGCTTCCAAGTTTTGTCCTTTTTGGACAGAAGTCTGTCTACAGTTGAAGCAAGGGGTTTTTCTTGCCAAGAGAATGGCTTACCACCAATTCAATCATCTCCCACTGGAGATTCTTCGATGCTCATCTTCTACTTGGAGTAATATAGGGGGTGCTGTCAGGAGCTGACATGTCTCGATATCAAAAAATCTTAAGTTAAGAAAACATCTTTGAATGCCATATTCTGCAAATCTCTTGAGGTTTTTGAAGAGGCCCTATCTATCTCTTATATTTAGATAAGCAAATATTGCTTGTCTCTTAGCAACTTGATTTCTGAATAGCTTAGAAAATAATTGTGATAAGCTGTCCTAGTAACTAACAAAATGACACGTTTTCATGATTATTAGTTTCCGTTTCTTAATTATCCTAAACAGTTTATGTCAGTTGGTAGCGAGAGGTCAAAACTTGACATTTCATTTTTAAGTATTACTATGAACAATACCTTTAAGAAGCATTACCCTTAATTTTGTATTAATATACAAAGATCAATACCAATGTGGCCAAATATAATCTTAATTTTGTATCAATATACAAAGATCAATACCGATGTAGCCCAATACAATCTTAATTTTACATTAATATACAAGGGTCAATACTATTGTGGCCAAATATAATCTTAATATTGTATCAATATACAAAGATCAATACCGATGTAGCTCTATACAATCTTAATTTTGCATTAATATACAATGATCAATACCAATTTAGCCAAATATAATATTAATTTTGTATCAGTATACAAAGGTATAAGGCTATATTCAATAATCTGTCCTTTTTTCTTGATCTTTCCTATACTATGTCTATGTCCCATTTTTCTCAAGTCTGTTCACTCCTATGAACATCAAATGATTCTATTAACATTTTTAACCATTTTTCCATTTTTATTTGGGCCCCAAACAGGTTTACTACGTCCCAAATCAGCAGGAAGTCATTTTAAGAGAACAACGTCCCATCCCCAGAAGGTGGGGAGAGTGTTCCCCCCACTTTGGTTATTTGATAGATAATAGAAATTTTTGTTATTTAGGGGAAAAGACTACAAGCTGTTAAATGGTCTTGTTAAATGGGTTTTGGAGGTTAGACCCAGGGACTTCTCTCTTTTTCTTTTCTGAAAAACATATTTTTATTAGTGGATGGTGTGTTCCACTTTTAACATACACATGAAAACAGTTGCAGGGAAAACATAATCAGACCTTAGCCATATAGTACAGGATAACTATACTACAACCAATGAACCAGAGAGAACATGAACATAGACTTTTTTTCCTGTCAATGAGACACTTTGCCCTAGTGGTGCTGCCTTATAGGCCCTCAGTGTATGAGGAGGGTCTTGGTCCTCATAATTGCTGAACTGGGGCAGGGACTGTTATGTAATGACACTCCACTCCAAAGGAGTGGGATCGAAGGAATAGGGGGTAGAGGGTGGGCGGGTGGGACCGGGAAGGGTGGAAAGAGGACACTGTGATGGAGATGTAACCTGAAGTAATAAATTAAAAAAAAAAGAAATTGAAACAATCCCAGCTCTCATAAGCTTTCCTATGAGGAGAGCTGCTTAGTTATTTGAATCCCATAATAACATTATGGTGGTTTTATTTTAATTTGTATCCACTATGCCAATTATTTAAAATTAAAAGGAAAGGGTAAAGAAAAATAGGCATACAATAAAATGTTATTTGACTAAATCAGGGAAAAGTGCTTATCAATATGTATGGAATGGCTAGGTGCCACTAATGCCAATTTCTTCAAAGACAACATTTTTTTGAGAACTGACCTCATAAGAGAGAAAGGAATCACAGCATCAAGAGTCAGCCCAGCCCTTCTAAGCACACATGCTGTACATTAAGACCTTTAGCTGTTGTTGCAATTTTTTCTGCTTTACACAGAACAATTTTTAAGGAGCTTAATCATTTGGTAGTTTCTAATCTGTTTTTCAGGGACCCTGTCATAGGTTATGGCCTCTATCCCCAGGCCTTTAAAATGAAATGCTAACAGACCATTAACTGCAGAGGTACCGAAGGCCCTCTCCATCAGTCCTCTCCTTTGTTAATTAAAGAGATGCCATCAAGGTGGCCAGGGTCTGAGACCTGACCTACCTTGTGAGATCAGCTTGCAAATGTCTTTTGACTGCCATATGTGCAACATCATAGCTTACAAATAACACCCAGGAAAGAATGACAATTCTTCTCTTTCCTCAAAATCTGTAGGAATACATGGTGTATCTCAAAGGAATTGAGAGAAATCTCTTTTATATCATGGCATTAAAGAAGATAGGACCACAGGTTAAACATTTCCAATCAAAGGAACCAGGTTTTTTTAGTTAATTATTGGAAAAGGAATATTTCATAGTATGACATATTATATACTTCCTCGTCTTTTATGGATCCTTTTGCAATAAAACAAAATATATGTACTATAATAAAATAAAATATATAGAATGCATAAACTAAAATGATAAAATTTGATAAATTAACCATATCTTTGGAAACTCCCCCCTATAGCAAGTCAGTAAGTAGAAAAATGTACCAAATTGTTTAAGCTGATTTTCAGCTTAACTTTATGGTAATCAATATTTGGCTTGGGGCAAAGACAGAATTCTTAGAGATCATTAGTATCCGACTCTAGCCAAATTTGTGAGTATCAAATTCAGTGAGAGATCCTGTCTTAAAAAATAATAGTAATAAATTAAAAAGTAGAGAGTAAAAAATGCAGACACCATAAATTATCCTTTGACCTACACACACACACACTCACACACACTCACTCACACACTAGTACATGCACTTATATGTAGGTCTTCACATATATCACACACACACACACATGCACATGCAAATAAGCATTCGAACACCCATCCACATGCACAGGAAGACACATGCATGCAAGAGCACAGTGTCTGCCAATCGTCTGTTTAAAGCAAATGAGTGTTGATAGATCTTTTATGTCATTTTATTTTGCCTAAAGTACTGTTCGTTTAATTGTTAAAATTTAATTTTTAAATTTGTATATAATATTTTTGTCATATTTACCTTCTGCCAAACCTAAGTCTTGCAAAGTTCTCCCTACCTTCCTCTCCACACAACTTCATGTTATCAATCTCTGCCTCTACCTCTCTCTCTCTCTCTCACTCACTCTCTCTCTCTCTCTTTCTGTGTGCATGTGTGTGTGTGTCTGTCTGTCATAAAAAGACAATTAAACTGATAAGTAAAGACACTATACTTGATCTTAGCCAAAAAACAAGTTGTTTAGGAATTAAAAGGCTGTTCTAGGTCGAAGAAGATGTTTTTAAGTTGGTAATTCAAGTGAGGATTGAAACTGAGTTAGGCATAGAAGTTTAAACTCAGCAAGATAGATAGATAATAGAATAGTATTATCAGTTCCCAAATACATATGGACTGGACATTGGGAATGTATGCAATACCTTATAATTTTCATAACTGTGGCCTAATTGTTCTTATAGTTTTGTGTTGTATTTGTTGTAAGAAAAAGAGACTTTTATTGGACTAAAAGGGGAGCTTTTGGAGGGGAAAAGATACACCTTAAATTTAAAAATAAAGCAGATAGGAGTGTGACGTGTAAGAGGGTAGGAGGGTGGGGCAGGGAGGGAGAGGAAGGAGGTGAATGTGATTGAGATGTAGCATGAAGAAATAAATAAATGTTGAAAATAAAGACAACATCAAACCATAACCCCCAAAATAAAACAGATAAAAATAAATAAACAAAAAAATTTCAGACAGACAATGCTGGTGCACACCTTTAATCCTAGCTTGGGAATCAGAGGCAGGTGAATCTCTGTGAGTTGGATGCCAGCATGGTCTATAAAGCAAGTTCCAGGACATCCAGGATCCAGGACTACACAGAAAAACCCTCACTCAAAAAAAATTTTTAAAAGAAAAAGAAAGAAAGAAAAAAACAAGCAAGAACAAGAGTCTAGCTTTGTGTTAGTCATCTAATCCTGAGCATGAGGGTCTGCCCTAAATGTCATTGATAAGCCAAGTGTCACTACACTGGAGAAAATGGATTGGATTTTCTGTCTCCCAGAAGATATCAGTTATAGAGAACTTCTTTGTGAAGTGTGGGACATTGTGTATATATCTCCTTCTCTGTTCTTGGATTTTGTCTGGCTTGGACATACACAGGACTTGTGCATGCTGTCAGAGTCCTTGTGATTTCATATATGCAAAAGCCCTTTTGTGTCTGAAAGATGCTATTTCTCTGGAGTTGTCCACAACACCTGGCTCTTGCAGTCTTTGCACCTTCTATTCCATATGGGTTCCTCAGCCCTGCAGGAAGAAATTTTATGACGACATCATTGCATTCAGGGCCCACTGGTTCAAGTGCTTTCATTGCAGTGTCCAGTTGTGAGCATTGGCATCAATACATTCTACTGTAAGAAAAGGATTCTCTGAAGAAGGTTGAATGATGAACTTATCTATAAGTAATATGCCATTCTGCAGCTTCCCGGGAGATCGGGTCTTGTCCAGTACACTCCCAGAAAGCTAGGACCTTTTCAGTCACCAAGCTGGAAGTGTACACCTCTCCATCAGAAGTTCTGGGCTAACATGGTTGGTTTTCAAGCAGAAAAGGATGAAACCCAGGTTGGGATACATGCCACAGGATATTCCAGATAGGCAGGAAAAAGGATTCTCTCCACTGCCATGTTTTCTAACTCTTTTACTTAAACAAGCAGTAGGGATAGATTAACCCTAACCCTCACTGACATGCAACAAAAGGTTACTGTTCTTTTAGTTAAGCTACTGACACCAGGCCAGACAGGAGCAGGGACGCAAGGCTTCTCAGCTGAGCAAAGCCACAGGGAGAATCCAGTGGCTGCTCCAGGAACAGCCAAAATCCAGCAGTTGCGGATGAACTATGATGGGTGGCAATGGAGACAAGGGAGTTTTTGGGTTGGCCAATGGGGTGACTGGTCCATGGTAATCTAGACACAAGCCTGGCAAGGAAGCAGTGGCAGCAGTGGGGTGGGAGACCAACGAGGTCAGTCAGATTCAGAGATAAGTTCTTCACAGAGCAAAAACCCCTTCCTCCCCAAGCCCAAAATAAACAGCCAGTCTCAGAAGATCATGGTGAAGGATGGAGTGGAAGAGAGAGAATTTATTTTTTGAAAAGGGACATTATAAACTGTGGGCAATGGGAGAGGTTTTGGAGGTGAATCTGTTTGATTTGCTGGGGCTGAGGTCCCAGGGATAAATCATGTATATGCAGTAATACAGTCCTACCATAAGAAAGGAAACACACTACTTAATTATCCTATGGGCAGAAGGGTAGGGGGAAGAACTCCAAGTATGGTTAGATGTATGGACAAAGGGTTTTGGCTAAAAGCCAAGGCACCAAGAGATCTCATTAGTATGGGTAGGTGTTTTCAGGTGTTCACTGAATGGGTTTCTTATCAGGAGAAAGGGTTGGGCCTATAATCTCCCTGAGGGCTATGTGACATTCCTCAGACATAGGGTGTGATCTGGCAGTCCAATAACCCCCAGATCAGGCAGAAGAGGGAATCCTGTTGAGAGAAGGAAGTCCACCTTTTATCACTAACCTCAAGGGCTTTCCTGTAATGCCAGACATTGACCTTACCAGCAGGGTTCAATAGTAATATAGCAATATAGGAATATTTTATTGTTATGTTTCTATATCAGAACAGTAGAGCAGTTTTTCCCCCTCCTGAACCTATAACATATCCAGTCTCATGTCTCAGCCACATTAATAATTTCAGGTCTAGGTTCCACTTCATTAAATGGGCTTGAAATCCATTTTTAAAAAGTGGTTGGTTACTCCAATAACATTGCAGCTTTGATTACACTAGTACAACATTCAGGAATCACACTGCTGTAGGTTGCAGGGTTTGTAACTGGGTGACTTTTCTGCTCCGGAATTATTATAGTACCTTCTGCCCTATTAATGTTAGTTAGTGAGGGTGAAGATTCTGATTGGGCACTTGCTTGGTTTCCCCATAGTTGATGATATCAGTACTTGGAATCTTTAGCAATTGGTTCTTAATATCAGGTTGTTTAAGTAACTTATAGCATTACAAGTAGAATGTAATGTTTGAAGTATTTCTGGGACTCCTTTGGCTAAGTACTCAACAAAGTATAACCCATTCATTTTAAAAGAACAAATTTATTGTTAAACTTAACTTTTTGTGATAGTTTTCTATTCTATGAACATACTACCAGTTTTAATTTTATTCTGTTCAATTTTTTGAAATGGATTTGCTATTCTAATCCTAACTTTTGAAGTAGATGCCTTGTTTGTTAAATTTATGCATTCCTTTAATTTTCAACCAATGGAAATAGCACAAATGCCCATGAACAAGAAGTTGAATATGTTCACTCTGGTATAGTCATACAATAGATCAGTCAGCATAGAAACGAATGTACTACTGAGGCTCTGAATGTAAACTCAAGGAAGTTACACAGAATGAAAGAAGCTGGACAGAAAAGAATAGATAGCAGAACCTCCAGTCCTCTCACATTCAATAACAAGCTAAAATAATGTAAGGTGTTAGCATCAAAATGATGGTTGCCATTATGAAAGTATCCAGTTATTTCAATCATGGTGGCAGTTGACTGGACTTCCTCATTTTTCAAAACTCATTAAATGAGATTACAATTAGCACATGGTAGTCTGGATGATATTTTACTTCTTTATAAAATATGATTAAATGAGAACAAGAATTACATGGTATGCTATTGCAATTTTCACACATTATTACCTGGGTATCTTCCATTGATACTAATGTGCTGTTCTTTATTTTAATTTGTTGTTCTTGGTCTGTAGTGGAGTGGTAATGCTGAAACTGAGTGTGAGAATTTAGGGAAATGAGAGTCTGCCTCTAAGTGGCTCTCATGCGTAAAATTCATCTATTTTAGTAAATGAACTTTTTCATGTATTGAGTGAGCAAAAGTACTTACTTCCTAACATGCAGAGGCCTTGCTGTGATTCAGAAGAGTTTGGCTGCTTGTGATGGTAGAAAGCACTCAGTTCATATCAGCATATGTCAGCTGTGTCAACGCACAAGCATCTGATAGGTTTTAGCCACAACAAAACAATAAGAAGGATGGGTCTCTTGCATCTAGGATGGTTTAAATGTGTCTCATAGCAGGAAAGATTTGGTTTTTTAATGTACCTAACACTCTCAGCAATTTTCTAGTATCCCTCAGGCCAAAATTATTTAGTGATTGAACTTCCAATTCTCTTAAATTTACAAGTAAGTTTATGTCTCATTCCATGATTCCTTCAAAGATGACTGGGTATGTATGTATATATGGTGCTGAGATATAAGATGTCTACTGCTTAAGCCGTCTTTGCAGGATGATCTTTGAGGGTTCTTTGTTTTTGTTTGTGCATGACTTTCCATTGTCAAGATGGTGTCATTGTGTATTCTGATTGCCTAGCATAGTTTAGGAAAATTTGGATTCATTAGATAGGTATCTAATTTCCCTTTCCTGCATGCATGTGAGAGAATTAATGTACTTATCCAAATTCTGGAATCCAATTCATCTGGAAAGGATGTGCCTTATACAAGGGGGAAACAAGTTCTTTCTGTTTGGTGACAAGGGCATGTTGATTTACCTTGCTTGCTCACTGAAGGCTTCCTAGTGATGGAACTGAGTGAGATAATTGGTGTGATGACTTGCTATCATGGCTCTTCTGTGCTCCTGAACAGTCTTGCAGGCAAGTTGGGAACTTAGAAGGTTCACCTTCACAGACCTAGTGTCATGTTTGACCTGAGTCAAAATAACTAGAAATTAGATTCATTTGTTGAAAAGAAATTTTCACATGTCAGCATTTTCTATTACTTTGTCATTGACTTCTAATGCAGTCCCTGAATATTTTTTATAGGGCAAAGAAGAAAAATGAAAATATGAATAAAAAGTCTTTTGATATTAATTATTATGCAGCTTTCACATGGAAAATCATAATTTATAGCTCAGGGTCTCTTTTTGTGTATTATGTGCCATTTAGATGCCCAATGCTAAATAGAAAATGCTATAAAAATGTCTGTCCTGGCTCAGAAAGAACCAAATGCTTGACAGTAAAGTGAGGAACTGTTACACGTGTAGCCTTGGTGCCACATTCATGGAATATTTATTTGTCATTCATAATGGCTTAGGCCGGTTGTGGGGTTGTCTTGTTTTCAGTCATGAGATCTATGACCCTGGTACTGGCACCTCCCTGAAAATATCTTCTGCTAACTGCTCTCTAGGATCCAGGTTACCTTCTGTCAATCAAAAGGAGCTGTCACAAGAAAAATATGCCTCACAGGGTGAAATAGGGGAAATTAGGCAGATTCTGAACAGCATCCCAGAAGACAATGCAAGCTACACATTAACACAATGGTTATGTTGTTGTTGTTATTATTATTATTATTATTATTATTATTATTATTAAGAGAGAGGGAATAGAAAGTGAGAAAGAGTTGCAGGACAAGCCAGAAATAGCAAGAAGAGGGCAAAAATCATTGATGCTTCCCAAGGATAGAGGTCCTTCTGCTGCCACATTCTTCATAGAGGTCCACAAATTGCTTTTGTATCCCCTGGGCTGTAATGTATCTCTCTGTCACGTTGTCCACAATGTTTCCCTCTGCCCTATGGTCAGTAGTAGGCTCTTTTAACCCACAGTCCACACTGTACCTCTCTGTCCATGTTCTATCTATGCCCCTCTGCCCCATGGCTTACCATGTGCCACTTCTTCCACATTGTCCACAAGTGCTTCTTTAATACGGCCCATTTGTCTATGATTGGCAGAAACACAGGCCAATGGGATTACATGTCTGCTCACAAAGTTTTAGTAGCTCATCAGCAACCCCACAAAAAGTCAAAATTCTTATTTCTATAACTCAGAACCTTTACAGTTTAAACTCATTACTGGATGAATCTCAAACTGTCTGTTCACCAACGTAACAGTCCTCCACTGACAGATGCTGTATGTTTTTTTTTACTTTTTTACTCATAACATTTTTCTTTTACCTAAAATAACTCTTATTTGATAACTGTCATCAAATGTTCATTATTTAAAATACTCAATTTAGGTGTCAACTGAATTCACTTACTCGTGTTCTTACTTGCTAAGGCAGGGATGTTTTCTTCTAACGGAAGCATAAGAAGCATGAGCATACTGAGGATGAGCTTCTCTAGTTCCATCCATTTGGCCACAAATTGCATGATTTCGTTGTTTCTGTTGGCTCAGTAGTATTCCATTGTGTAGATGTACCACAGGTTTTTTTTTTTTTTTATCCATTCCTCAGTTGAGGGACATCTGGGTTGTTTCCAGGTTCTAGCCATTACAAATAAGTTTGCTATGAACATAGATGAGGAAATTTCCTTGTGATTCGGTGAGGAATCATTTGGATGTATACCCAGAAGTGGTATGGCTGGGTCTTGAGGTAGAGCTATTCCAAGTTTCCTAAGATATCGCCAGACTGACCTCCATAGTGGTTGTATAAGCTTGCACTCCCACCAGCAATGGAGGAGTGTCCAGACTCAGAAGGATGCACATGGCATCTACTCACTTATAATCAGATTTTAGCCATATAGTTCAGGACAACTATACTACAACCAATGCACCAAAGGGAACAGGAACATAGACTTTGTTTCCTGTCAATGAGACACTTTGCCCTAGTGGTGCTGCCTTGTAGGCCCCAGTGTATGAGGAGGCTCTTGGTCCTCATATGACTGCTGAACTGGGATTGGGGACTGATATGTAGGGACACTCCACTCCAGAGGAGTGGGATGGAAGGGATAGGGGGTAGAGGGTGGGAGGGCGGGACTGGGAGGGATGGAAAGAGGACACTGTGATGGAGATGTCACCTGGAGTAATACATGAATATTTTAAAAGACAGTGAAAACTTTAAGAAAGAAGCATAAGCCTACATATTGTGTAGAAGCAGGGCCTTTAGATCTCAGATGACACATGCTCATTATACCATTACAATACAAATTTTAAAAACTTTCATTTTAGCACGCATGTTTGTTATTTACTGGATTGTATACAATGCTATTTAATATGTTGAAAATTTTTTCTCTGATTTCTCTTTATAGCATTTCTTACATATATATATATATATATATATATATATATATATATTATACATGAAACGTATGTTCCTCTTACATTGGAAAACTTTTTTTGGTTGTGAGCCTAGCCTTTAACGGCTGAGCCATCTCTCCAGCCCTGGAAAACTTTTTTTAAGATACCTGTTAAACTATGAAGGAATAGAAGGAGATATTGATAAACTGAGTAAGATAAGAAAAAAAATATCAGAAAGTAAGGGAACACACTTACTTAAAGATTTGGGGGCTGTTAGTTTCATCTCAAGGAAACTGACCAGCAATGTTTCCACTGCATTTCAGGACTCACAAAAGACAGCATCTGTGTTTGTCTCTACAAAGAAGAAACGTATAAGTTTAGGTCAACTGTAATATAGTGACAGTGGCCTCAGTACCCTGAGATCTAAATGGAAAAAGAAAGAAGAAAGTAGGTTATGTACTTTTTGTCCTTTCCACATTTCCTAACCCAATGTCCAACATGTAACTTCTCATCTATACTCAACTATCTCTTCCATCATCACCCCTTCTATCATCTTGGCTTGTATAAATTTATATCCTTCTTGATTATTTTTGCTGTCTTGAACTGTTTTCTAGCAAAAAAAACATGTTCAAATCACAATTTTTTATTCAGAAAATCACTTCAAAATGATTTACTTTGAACATTCTGATTAATTCTTATAACTGTGAACTTAAATGTTAATATTTTATCATATCCATAGAAAATATTTAACTGTAATCTAATCAAGATTTTGAAATCTAATGTTACTCAGCTCTTATGGATTAGCAACAAAATGTTAAAGGCTTGTAGCATTTAAAACAATGGATGCTGCTGGGAAGCTGATAAAAGAGCATGTTGTATGATAGGAATAGATGTTAAAATCATTTTTTCCATCTGGTATATTTGAAAAATTTTATCTTTGGTTATATTGAATTTTATGGGTCAAGATTGTAAATATTTTTGCACAGGAAAACCTAAAGAAGAGAGTTTATCTTCCATTTCTAATTAGGAGTGTATTACATAGAATATGATTATAATGACCTTAATGATGCAGGTCTTTCCAAATACCAATCATGGTGACACTGAGGAAAGACTGCCCGGTACCTTGAACTCTTGATTTTTGTGTGTTTAGAAGGGAGTCATGATTTCTTGGCTGACATTCAAAGGGATGAGCCTCACAAGAACAGGGAGATTCACAAGGTGAATGGAAGGAAGGCTGAAAGGACTGGGGTATGACAGGAAGTAAAGTCTAGATAACGCTGTGATCTGCAGGTCATGGCCAAGCAGCAGTGAGTTAGGACTGGGAGTCCTGACCTACTTGAGAGAACAAGACTTTGAACTTGGGCCACAGTTCTGAATACTAACATTAGCTTAGGCACCATGTCTCCAGGTATTGATGGCATGTGCCAGGAGAGAGCAAAGGAACAAAGTATGTATAAGCCTTAATATGATTCTGTTTTGTTTTTGGGGGTGTTTGTTTGCCTTGTTTTGTTTTGTTTTCTGAGTCAGGGTTTCTCAGTGTAACAGCTCTGGCTTTCCTGGCACTTGCTTTGTAGATCAGGCTAGCCTTGTACTCACAAAAATCTCCCTGCCTCTGCCTTCAGAGTGCTGGCATTAAAGGCATTGCACAACCACACCTCAATATGACTCTGAGAAGAACCTAGTCCATGGACTCATGTGTTGATCTAATGGTACACTTTTGATACATTTTTTCATCTAATAAACTTCTTTCTGACCTGACAAAACCTGATCAGTTCAGAAGCACATCACACAACTGACACATTAGCTACATCTTGGACTGGCAGGTAGAATTTTGTCCATAAATTTAGAAAAGTTAGAAATGATAGTTAGACAATAGAGTATTTTTATTTAACTTTATTGTATTGTTTTACTCTTTATGGTGTATTATATCTACATTTTATAGTTATTTAAACACAAAAAATTGCTTCATGAATTTTCCCAATATACATTTACATGCATACATGTCCCCAAAAGTCTGGCTGTCTTTTAGTGTGCAGGATAGACAACAAATATATGGATGCCTTAGTAACCTGTCACCCATTTGAATCTCTCTAGCCTACTGAGTGGCTTCCACTCAATGTTCGTTGATCTAAGAAGTAATTTCCTCCTAATATTGATGGTAGCTTCATGGCTGCAGTAAAATAGCTGGTACTTTGGCCATCAGAATCAGTGTTTTTCGAAGACATTCTACAGGTCAGGGTCTGAGTCCTGCTGTGTTTGCAACCTCATGTTGACATAACCCATCCTATAATGTACTTAGAAGGGAACACTAGCCCTTGTGATTCTGGGTCCTATCCTGACTCACACATAGTAGAAACAAGTCATGTTTGGATATGACATAGTCAAATCTAGTCTATATAAACATCTGTATGCTCAGCATGCCCAAGAAAAATTATTAGTATGCAGTTGTATATAATTCATGAGAAAAGTACTATGTTATTTATGTTACTGAAAATAGTATCATTCACTCAATTAGAGGAAATAGTTCAGGCGCAAAGCATTATAAAACAACTCCTAGAGGCAGAAACAAGAGTTTACATAGGAAAGGAGGTACAGTTTTATGGACAGATGAGCAATTGATTATTTCTTAACAAAACTTCATTCAAAATTGCAAACAAAACGTAGCCACATAAATTTATTTTGCAGAATATATTTCACTGGGGATGAAATTCAAATGCTCTTTTTGTGAGACATTCTCCATCATCTGAACATAACTGTAAATCTGTGTAATGTGAGTCCTATAAAAGTATCAAAAATTCCTTAACTTTTCCAAATCCATAAAGTGATGTGGAACCAAAAGGTAGCTTTTACTATTTTGATTTTTCTAGATTTAGTTCAAATTTCTAGGATTCTCAAATGTATTCTAATTTCCAACATTCTTAGATTTTTGTCCAGAAGTTTCCAGGTATCTGACTTTAAGTTCTTTGTTGTTTGTTAAGTTGTCATTTATCTTCTCAGTCTTTGGCATATCACTCTGAAGACTTCCCCTTCGGACTTTATCTCAGTTCTTTAAATTCACTTTCAAGGGGTGTGTAAGGTGGGTTCCTCATCATTTCCCCTTCCTTCCTTCTCTTCTTCCCTAAACACCGTTCCAGTTTGGAGGGATTTGGAGGCACCGGCTGGGGTGCTGGGCATCTATCACTGGCCCTGCAGCCTCCAGAAACTTTTTATTAAAGCCAGTGATGTAGTAGGCACTTCGGCGGAAGCTGTCCACATGATGGATAGGAGCACGTCTCCAGGGTCCTCTCCCTTGCGATGCGATGAGATTGGCTGATGTAAGGAGATGAAGCCTTTCGCCTCTAGGTCAGCCTCCGCAATCCATCCCAAGTCAGAGGGGAGAAGAAGTTATTACCCGCCAGTGGCTGGTTCATGGTCACTGAGAATTCTGTGACTGGGAGAGCCTCATCCCTTTTCCCTCACGCTGAGACTGCAGCTCCTATAAGCTGTTGCTAGAGCCACCCACCGTAGCATATGTCTCAGTGGAGAGGCCCTGGGCCAAATGAACTAGAGTCAATTAACTAAATCTTGACCTGCAGCAGAAAGTGGGCCAGAGGTTCGCATCCTGCAGGCTCCCTCTGTGTGAGATGTGGTAGCAATATCTCCTTACAAACTGACTGCCAGCTGCCTATAATGTAGAAGTGTAACTGAGTGAAGATGACCTCATGACAAGAAGGTCAATACTCACAAGCCGCGCATCTACTTATGGAGAAATTGACAGGTGATTTGTTTTAAAGGTTTCTTTGGGGTAAATGTAAACACACCTAGGGTTCTGCGGCTTTACTCGTGTTCTCAGTGGTGATAATACTAACTTTTTTTTCTGAATGTTTGACAGGCAAAGTTCTCTTACAATAATTTGTATTTATTACATTTCATTCTTCATGTCTTGTGATGAAAGGGTTTGTTTTATAATCATCTACGCTTAAAAGTTAAAACAATCCTTATGAAAAGGAGTAGAAAAAATGCAAACAAAATGTTCAGAGTAAAGATTAGAGAACCTGAGCATGTTGTTCATAGTAACTATGCTGCCAACAACAAAACATGTTTTAACAATGCTACGAAAAGTAGTAAAGTAGGAGTGATAGTCCATAGGCAGACTGGACATAAAGAACAGATGTACCAAAACAAATAATAAATAAAAATAAATAATAAATATGTAAATAAGGATTTATTGCAATAAGAGACAGACAGTTTGGAGACAGATACCCATGACTCTGCAGGTTTTCCTTGGGAATGATGTAGTTCACCATGTAGAGTTCTACTGTAGATTAGGGTAATTGACATCAATAAAACATACCCGAAGGGATCTAGAAATGGCTAAATTTATTTCATGAAGCTATTTGTTCAGAAATGATAGAAAACTTACAAACAAAATTTGCATGAATAAATTATTTACACTACATTTGGTTAGAAGTAGAATTTACATGCTGAATAATTTTTCAAAGACAGGATATCTAAAGAGAATCATAATCCTAAAGAAAGCTTCTTTGCAGAAAACTCAGGTATTGCGCAGTGGTGTGATTCATACATATGATCTTTGCTAACTACAGATCTCATTACTGATACTTCCACTATACATTTACTTACCCTTAGTAGATACTCTACTGATTTTGAATAGGAAGCAAGGGTTGGGTTGTGACTCAGGTTGTAGAACCTTTTTAGCATGCACAACCACTTGGAAGCCATCCTTAGAGCCACATAAAACCAGGCATGGTTGTAAACATCTGTATTCGTGACACTAGGGAGTGGGCGGCAAGAGGATCTGCAATTCAAGTTCATCATGACAAGTTTCAGGTCAACCTGGCTAGGTGAGACTCAATATTAAAATAAATCAATAAGTAAAATAATATAAATAAAAAATGATTGTACTAGACATTAAAATAATTCATAATTTTCCCATAATTACTCAGCATATATAAAAGTACCTCTTATTACCTTACCGTGATTGTACCTAATTTTCTCCATTATGAAATTCATGGCTCCATTTTCAAATAAAAAGCATGTACTACCTGAAACTTATAGGCAGTTAAGAAATGTTTGTTGAACAAATTCATTACTTGCTGGTACACACATAGTCACATTTTGCCTTCCTCATTACTGAGAGTTCTCTTTGGCTTAAAAGGTGACCAAGGACCAGAGGGCAGCTGCAATGATTGTGAAGAGCACAGTAAAGTCTCATTAGCCATGTGTCCTCAGTAGGAAAGAAATGTCACAGAATGCAATGTCACAGGGATCCAGGCTGTCATGGACACCCACATCTAGAACAGCAGAGGCACACTGAGCAGGCCACAGTACTTCAAATCACTAAAAATCTCACCTTTTTTTTGTAGAAAATATCTCCACAACCAAAATGCAGATATTTGAGCTAAGGGAAATACATATTAGTGAAGTGATTCTACAATTGAGAAAAATCTCATTTTTGCTATGCCAATAACAGTTGAGATATTTTAGGGGGTGATAAATAATTATCAGGATGGTTAAAGTTTTGATTACTGTGTTTCTAACCAGTCAAAAAATGGGCGGTTTATTAGTGAAAGTTTATTCTGCACTTGTTATGTGGTTTTCACACAGTATTTAAGTACTGTTTCTAAAGAGGCACTAAACACAAAATATATGACTGTAGAGATGGCTCAGTATGAAGAAGCCCTTTCTGTGTTGTATGAGGACAAGAGTGCAGATCCTGAGCATCCATGTCAAATGCTGAGTATGGTCACCTGCACACCTGTAACCTTAGTGCTGAGAGAATTTGGAGACGGGAAGGACACTCGAGCTTGTTGGCCTGCTAACCTTGCCAAGCACAGCAAAGTTAAAGTGCAGTGTGAGGCCGGCCCTGCCATGAGACCCTCACATGGCAATAAGGCAAGAGAGTGATAAGGCAGGGCACACATAAGCCTCTGCAATAGTGTTAATGACACAAGTATGCAACACAGATATGTCCACATAAAACACGTGTGTGCATACAACACAATGGAATGATATTTGGTACATAAAAATAAACTAGAGAGGACATTCTTTGAAGATACACTCCTACAGTAGTTCTGAACAGACCAGCCCGAAATTCAAAATGGACTTGAAGGTGTGAAAGTTCCATGCTACCAAACAGAAAGTAAGGTGTATGTCTGACCCTTTCAAGAAATAATGGTTAACAGGAGAAAACCATGCCTTGTACTGAAAACCTTGCCAACTTCCAGAGGTTTGTTTGGTCATAGACCTTAAAAATTAATCTAATCCTATTACTTTGCTAAACCAGTATAAGTAAGTCCTTACTACATTATAAATCTAATTCTTTTCCCAGAAATAAGTATAGATAGCTACCACCCCTCATAAAACACCCTTCTATACATCAAATGGAGACCATCACAGGAAACTTCAACTAGACACAATGTAGAGATCAACTGATAGTTGGGAGTTGATGCCAAACAGATACACCTCCATCACAGCTCCTGCATCTATGGCTCAGGGAACATCATGGACGAGGAATGGAAAGATGGTAAGAACAAGAAGACCAGAAACTATTTATGATAGTTGAAGTTTTAATTACTATGTTTCCAGCTAGTCAAAAGTGGGCAGTTTAATAGAGAAAAGTTATACGGTAGATGTTATGCATAGTTAATGCATATACTTAAGTAGTGTTCATAAGGAGATACTAAATATGTAACAGGAGGATACATGACTCAGTGGTAAGAATCCAGGCTGCATGACCTGAGGACTTGAGTGAAGAACCTCAGTGCCATGTGAAGTGCAAGGGATGGATATGAAGAATGCAGCAAAACAATCCCAAAGGAGAGGAATTACTAAACGTTACTTTCTGTGAGTCAAAATGGGGAAAGAAGAATAGGACAATGACTGAAAAATTAATGTCAAGTCAAAAATTACCTTTGGCTTCATAGATTAAGACAGAGAGGGAAATTTATTATCATGACTCTTCCAATTGGCCTTTTTGGGATATTTAGCTCTGTCTCTAACCACAATTTCTTTTTTTAAAAAAATATGATTTAAACAGATTTTTTTTTGCTTTCTTTCGTTCTTTGCTGTCTATAAAATCAAACTTCTTTGTTTTGTTCATTGGAATACTTACTCTGTTTTACAAAATTAACTGGTGCTTGCCTCTAAATTGTTGTAATATATTCTTTCAATATATTTCATCTACTTTTCAGTGTATAGAATAAATATGATTCATCTCTTGAAATCTGTGTTTCCAACAATCTTATTAAAAAATTTTAAAAGTTATCATTAAATAGCAAAAATTATTTTAAATATCAATTATAGAAATTACTGTGTTGAACCCTTACTGCAAAGATATGGACATTCCTAAGGAGTCATTTGAATGCCAGGCCATGGGATGTACCCAGTATGTAGCCAACTCCTATCCTGGAAGTTCCACCTTAGTTGTGAGAAGATGCTTTGCCCAGTCCTTGATTGAACAGAAGTAAAAACAACTAAAAGCTATTTAGTTGGACTACCTGTCTCAGATCTCTGTCCTTGCTTTGCTTTTTTCTTACCAGATTTTTATAAAAATTAAATACTAACATCTGGAGGGGAATGAGCTGCTTCTGAGAATAACTTTCCTAATTTTAGCCTTCTACAAACATTGAGATCATATAATGAATTTAGGGATCAATAGACAGTATAGCAAGCAAGCAAGTCTTGTTTCACTCCTGACACTTTACACAAACACATAAAAGTTTTCATAAACACGCCCCATTTTATGTAAAAATATCATGCTTTCAGCAACACTCAGAGCATAGTAAAATGTTCATGAACTAAAAAAAAAAAATTGCCTTGTTTTATTTGACTCTTTTTTTAAAGTTTTAATTTATGTGTATGTACGTGTGACTGCTAGTCTATGTGTGCATTCTGTGACCAAAGAGGCCAGAAGAAGATCCAAGATCCTCTAGAGTTGGAGTTACATGTCATTGTGAGCTGTCTAATGTGTGCTGAGAATGAAACCAGAGTCCTTTGGAAAATTAACAAGTGATCTTAGCCTCTGGACAATCTTTTCAGTTCTTTTACTACATCTCATTCAGCCATACCTGGACAATGTGGGAAGGGTCTTGTAATGATCACCTAACACAGAAAGGGAAAAAAAACCACATATGTGATAGGGTAAATGTGAAAGGGGGAACTTCAGGGATGGGGAGAGAAATTTATGCAGGAGAAAGTGGAAGGAAGGTAAAGGGGAATAGCAGGATACACATGATTTAATTATGAAAATGAAGGAAGGAGGGCTTCTTAGGGAAGGTTGGGAAGTAAATATAGAAGAAGGCAAGTAGTTAAAAATAGCAAGATGGATAGCTAAAAATCCCAGAAGAGATTATACTAGTAACTATTTACCAAAAACAAAACAAAACAAAAAACAAAAAAATAAACAAGCAAATAAACCAAAGAAAGTTCATAACACATATAATTCAGTGTACAAATATAAATTTATAGTTTTAATGAGATTTTCTTGTCTGAGCTGACAGCATTCTCTCCAGGATCTAAGGACAGTCTTATGAAACCCTGAATCCAAACAGGAAAAGATCTTTTTGAGTTTTGTATAGGGCTATCTAAGAAATTCCCAAATTGCACAGCCTACTGTCATTTACCATGGTTATTCCCCAGAAGTAGAAGATGTGTCCCTACTGCTGAGGACACCATACAGTTCAAAACCACTTCCCAGATGCCCTGGGAAGTAGATTTCACAGTTACCAGGAGGTACCAGGAAGTACCATGAAATCTTTTAATGGAGGGAAACAAACAGTAGTCCTACACAACTATGATGCCTATGAATCACATCAATAACCAGCATGGCATAGTAAACCTTTGGGTGCAGTAGTGGTACATATACTTTGGTGATAGAAGACCCATCCAACAACAAGGATACCACAACTGGTACTGGAAAACTATGAAACTATATGGTGCTAATGAAGTCATGAAAACAACCAATCTACGCATATATGCATAGATTTCATCACTACCCCAGTGAATACATTTATAATACATTCATTTATATAAGGATTAGGAAACATTGTGGAAGATGGGACAGAAAGATTCTAAGACCAAGAGGATCAGGGGCTTTGAGATTATGCCTCCTAGTAACATCAAAAGCCACACTCATAAACTCTCACCAATAAGAATTGCTCAAACATGAGCTGAACAAGGAGTATACTAAACAATATGCCAAGCTGAATATTTTCTCTGTGGAGAAAAGCCTATTACGACTTTACCCTATACAAAGAACTGAGTAAAGCTAGAAGTAGGAGAGGTGACCCTTCCCAGGGAAGAACATATCAAAAGTTTGTCCAGTGCCAAAATTTTAGTCCTGAAAACATGTATACAAGTCATATGGCATGGACTCAACAGGTTATATTTGAGGACTATATATATATATATATATATATATATATATATGTATACCAATACATATATGCATGTAATAATAATTGATGAAAAATGAGAGCATGAATTTGAAGTAAAGCAGGTAAATAGGAAAGCTTTGAGAGAAAAGAGAAATATTCTAACTAAGATACAATCTCACAAATAAACAGGAACAACAAAAAAAGAACACAGATGTACAGATTGTATGTTGTCACCTAAGGCAATAAAGATTCTTGTCTTAAGTCTACTCAAGAGGTAACTCTGAAACACAGTGATGAGAAATTCTGTCTCCTCTGTGCAAACAGATGTTTATACCATGGTCATGGTCAACTACTTTTCATTTAAAAAGAGAGATGGTTGGGTTTACAGATTAACAGCCTTTCATAAATAGTAACTAATAAATTAGTCAGGGATATGGAAAGAATAAGATTGGGAGATTATTGTTTGAAATATCAGTGGAGAAATGTGTGGATATATTTGGCAAACTGAAACATGGAAACTGGGATTATGTATATCTTGGGAAAAGATCTAATAAGAAAGTCCACTATAGAGGTAGATTTCATGAGTCTCAAAGAGAAAGATGCCTGTTAACCTTCCAATAAGTTCTCTCCAATAGATTCAGTAGTTTAAAGTAGAAAATATTCATTTTCATGAAGATGGAGCCTATATGAAGGCACAGAGATATGCATATTCTCTCCCCCAGTGATGATGACTGATAATGAGCCCCAATATGGCTCCATTCCCCTCAAAAGGCCAGCTAGTCTCCAGTGGCCAATTGAGTACAACAAACCTCTTTGCCCCATGGGGTAAGCACTACTTTTTGTCATGAGAATATATTCATATTCTGGCTATGGATTTATGTTTCTTGCCTCATCATGGCATTTCATTCAACATCTCATCAGATCCAGGGCCTAATTTTAGGGTGAATAAAATGTAGCCTGGTTCATTCCCATGAAGTTCATTTGTTTTACACAGCATTCCATTTTTCAGAGTGGCTTTTTCTTTTTTAAAAAATATTACTTCAGGTTACATCTCTATCACAGTGTCCTCCTTCCACCCCTCCCAGTCCCACCCTTCCACCCTCTACCCCCTATCCCTTCCATCCCACTCCTCTGGAGTGGAGTGTCCCTACATAACAGTCCCCTGCCCCAGTTCAGCAGTCATATGAGGGCCAAGAGACTACTCATATACTGGGAGCCTACAAGGCAGCACCACTAGGGCAAAGTGTCTCATTGGTGGCCTGCTTTCTTGAATGGTGAAACGGATACTGAAGATTTTAGAAAACAGTCCTCTGTGGATTCCCACACCATTAAATGCCATTATAATTTGTTGCTTCCACTCAAGCACATTGGGTGTGTGAACATATTCCATCAAGAACACAAAACGCATGCTCTGGCAATGTTACCCTGCCTCTTTTGTCTTAAAAGGAATGTTGATGTCATAAGCTTGTTTGGAAGACAACTATTCGATGAACTCTTTGAAGGGCTTACAATTACTATATGGATTCCTGATAAGTTATTACTGTCAGAATTGCCATAATTAATATCATCATCAATTTCCTCATGAAATATCAGTTCTATTGGTAAGAATTCACACCCTGTATTTTTATCTTCACTCTTCACAAATCCTCCTGCATAATCGCATTGTCACTAGATATTATGAAAGAAGTTTGTACCTTTGGTAGAGCCCCCTATATCTTGGAAAATCTTTACAAAACAAGAGCATCTGTGTCTATCCTTTCCAAGAAAATGAGTGTGGAGGTTTTGGTCCAGTAGGGCTGAACTGAGATGAAAACAGGAAAAAGAGCAAATCTCAAATGACACTGCATGGACTGGCTTTATTGACCCCATAACCATCCTCTCCAACTCACTGAGCATATTGAAAACTACTGTGGAGCTAACTGCAAAGTACATCATCTTTATTCTTCATATATTCTCTTCTACTTCCTGTACAAAGACAGACACAGGGGGTGGCTTCTAGGAGAGGCTCACTGAATGTTTTTAAAACAGAGTAAGCTGCATACATTAATGTAAAAAGTTTAACATCTGAATTGATGTGCACTTAGGAAACTATTGCATCAATGAAAACAGAGAGAAGATCCACCATTCATAAGTGTCTCCATACACCTTATAACAGTCTGCTTTTTCCACACTGCCCTGTCCTCAGCTTTAATGCAAGGAAGCCTCTGATCTTCTTTTCTATTATTATACATAAGTTTGAATTTGTTTATTTAATCTACATAAATTGAAATGTGTATATATATATATATATATACACACACATATATATGTGCACATGTGTATATACATGTGTGCATGTATTTGTGTATATGTGTGTGTGTGCGTGTGTGTGTGTGTGTGTGTGTGTGTGTGTGTGCACGCAAGCCAGATATCAGTAGCAAGTATCTCTCTCAGTCACTCTCCTTACTTTTTGAGACAGGCTGTCTCAGAGTACTTGTAGCTCACCAATTAGGCTAAACGGGGTTACCAGAAAGCCTCAGAGATTTTTCCGGCTCTGTCTTCCTAGCAGTGGGCTAGCAAACACACTCTACAATGCTCAGATTTGTTTTGTGAGTGCTGTGGATAGAACTGAGACTCTCATAATTGCATGGCGAGTACGCACTGACCAAATGTTCTTTCTAGCCTTGGTGGGCCTGGAGTGAGAGGAGGTTCATCCTTTTTCGCTGGTGAATCATGTTCTGTTTCTGCATCTCACATGTTGATATCAGGTTTCAGTTTGGAGTGCTTACGAGCCAAGTCATTTAGAGCAATCTTCTACTGAGTTCTGAGTGGTCACATGTGTGTTTAGGTGACATGATGGCTCTGGGATGATTTAGAATTTGTCTTGCTGTTTTCCAAAATGGTGGTACACATTTAGGGTTTCACAAACTCATATGGATTCTTAGTTCTTTCACATGTTTGAAACATTTGGAATGGTTATTTGTTCCAAATATAGCAGTTCTATAATGTTCATAAGAACACTTTCAGGATAATTTTGGTTTTCAACATAGGTGAGTATATTTGCATGATTTATGTTTCACCAGTATACCATCTAGAGAACACTCCTGATTCAAATGCCTTTGTATGCTTTTAGTCATAGTTTAGGGTTTTTTTGTACATACTCTAAACATAAATCACTTTTTATTTGAGCTAATATCTGTTCCTAGTCTAAGGATTATCCCCTTATTTTCATCCAAATATTCATTAAAAGATTTTTATGGGTGGGAATAGACATAGTAACATTTCAAATACTACATCTAAAATTATGTTTTATATTTTTGGTTAAAATTGTAGTATCTGATTAAGGAATGAATCATTGTTCACTTTGCTTAGAACATAAATATTTATTTGTTCTAGTTTTCCTGTGAAGAGACTGTTCTTTCCCTAAAATTTAATTTGCATTCTTATTAAAATCAGCATTATATATGTGTGTGTGTGTGTGTGTGTGTGTGTGTGTGTGTGTGTGTGTGTGTGCGTGTGTGTGTATGGAATCTGTACTCTCTTTTATTGAATTATTTCTACCATTATAATACCAAACTGTCTTAATTACTGTAGCCTTGGATAAAATACTTTATTAATTGTATTTCTCATTGCTATGATAACATGCCTGCTAGAAAAGTAAAATTAAGTTTATTTTGACTCATGACTGGAGGGAACTCAGGGTTGCAGCACATCATGTTGGGAGACATAGCAGTAAGAATATGGAGACTGTAAGCAAACTGTGTCTACAGGCAGGGATCAGAGGTGACAGCTCATGCTCATCTCTCCTTCTACTTTTTCTATTTATGTTCAATCCTGGCCTACATTTGGAGAGTGGGTCTTCCTATTTAGATCTGCCTCTGTGGAAATTTCCTCACAGGCCTGCAGAGGTGTTTCTTCTAGAAGCTTCCAATTCCTTTTCAGTTGAAAATGCAGATTAATTACCATAATTTTGAAGTTAGTTGTCATTAATTTTATTTAGGTCTCCTTACATAAGAGAATTTCTTCTTTATTTTACATAATTTATTTCAGAACATACAAATGTACATATGTATATTTAATTTTCATTGTTCAGATATCAGAGGTCTTTGTAGATTCCTCTCTAAACATATCATGTATATAATTCTGTTGTGAAGGATATTTTGTTTTTAATTTCAACTTATAATATGTTGTTTCTATTATTTACAGCTACAAAACTTTTATAAAGTCTTTTTTGTATTCTTTCATTTTACTAAATTCACTTATTAATGCGAGTAGCTTTGTTCAATACACAACATGATTTTAAATGAATGATCATGACTTCTAAAGATATGTATTTACAAATATGGAGTGCATTTCTTTGTCTTGATTCACTCAATGAATGGAAATATAGAAGAAAATGGAAAACATATATGTTTGTACAGATTCTCAGCATAAGAAAATTTATTCAGTTGAACACTATTATCTTTGGTTTTAGATGTCAGGTTTTCATAGACTCTCCCTGTAAATTAGAAGTACTTCTCCCATCTTCCTTTGCTATTTGGTTGTTTTTTGGTACAAGATGTAATGCATGTGTGTGGGGTTTTTTTGTGTGTTCAAATGTTAAATCATAAGTTGCATCAATTGAATTTCGAATGTTGCAAGTCAGAATGACTTTGAGAGGCTGAGTTTAAATAGCCTTTCATATTGTGAATTATCTACTAACATTTTCTTGTGTACTTTAAGTATCTATATCTATACATCATGGCCATGTAATTCTAGTTTATGCTAATAGTGACTGACAGTCCTGTGAGGGCAAGTCTGATTTCATGAAATAGCTTGGTCAGAGCTCTGTTTTTACATGACACTATGATAACCCAATGCAACTTCTTTAATCTTTGCTATAATTTACCAGAAATATTTTAAGCTTAAAGTCTCATTTTTGAAAGGTATTAATTAAAAATTTGATTTCTGAAACAGAATTTTAGGACTACTTTGGTCATTTATTTCCTCATGAATTAATTTTACATTTTTTTTTATGTAACTAGCTTATTCCATCTAAATTGTTCAGGTGCCAAGTTGATGATCTGAGATTTGCTCATGATATTCTGTATTATCAATCTAGTATACCAGTTGACCTATTTGGGCAGTAGTGATTCTGTATAGATTCTTTGGTCACATATGTCTTCTCCCTCTTTCTCTCACTCTCTCTATATTTTTTTCTTTTTTCTATGTCATTCTAGTCAGAAGTTTATAAATCTTACTGACACTTTTAAACAAACTGTTTTGACTTAATTTAGCCCTGCTGTTGTTTTTTACTTAAAGGTAATTTCAGCTTTATTAACATTTATTCTTTTCTGATCTTTGTGAACTTATTTTGCTCTGTGCTTACTATTTCCTTATGGAATGTTTGCATCTTGGGGCCTTCTTCTCTTATAATGCTATTAACCATGTCCTTATTTCCTCCTAGGTGTTTACTGAACTGAATATTATGAATGTTGATATATTGTATTTAAGTTTCCATGTGATTAATGTTTAAAATATCTTTTGTTACATTCTCCTTATTCAATTTATTTAGACGTATGTTGTTTGGTTTCTGAATTTGGAAGAAATTCTAGATTGATTTCCTTTAATTTTTTCTAGATTATTTATAATGGATCCAAATCCATTCTTTATGCCATTTATTTATTATGTGTGTTTTGTACATTTATTTATACATTTACTTATTTACTCATTCATATATTCAGTTTTTGTGTCAAACTGAAGACCGTGCAAATGATAGGAAACTTCTCTCCTGTGGGGTTGCACTATTGCTCTCTTTTTTTTTTTACTTTAATTTTTTACTCATTACATAACCCAGGCATCCCTTGAACTTATGATCTTCCTGCATCCATTTATGGAGTGCTAGGATTACCAGTGTGCACTACTCTTCAAAAGGATATATGTAAGAGGATAATTTATTATAAAGACTATGGTCTCTCGTGGTGGATGTTCCATGTGCACTAGGGAATAGAGGGTCCTTTGCTTTATGGGTAAAGAATTCTGCTGGTGTTGCAACCTTACTGATGTTTTTGGTTCTTCTCCTATTAGTTACTGAAAGACAAATCCCACAGTGGACAGTCCAAGCTTAGCAGCTGCTCATTGCATTCCTACCTAGTTTTACTTAGTAAATTTTTAGATGAATACTTATGTACACATTTACAGGCTTTGTGTCTACTTGAAAAGTAGAACATGTGAAATACTTCTTTTAACTGTTTCATTCTCATCTCTATCTTTTATCTGTACATAGTTTCACCTGATTCCTATGGTTGGATTCTTTTCCTGCTCCTAGACTTTTTTTTTTTCTGTTTCTTCTTTCCTTCAAAGAGTTACAAACAGAGGCCTTGGCTTTAGGTGTAATCTGGAGAGTGGCTACTGTTCCATCACTATCCTGCAGCTAAAGGGAAAGTTTCTTTGGATCTCCCTATTTTTCTAAAACAACAGACTAGACTGTGGAGGAGACCTCACTGCTCTTATGTCTGCATCTCACAGGGATCTTGGTGTCTCCTTGCTGCATTCAGCCTTTATCAATGCATCAAGTCTTTCTAGTGAAATGCTTGACAATTTTTGTGGCACCTTCCCAGTTTTTCCTTGACTGTCATAATTGTGATTGGTTGCTTGGCCTGTGTTCTCAGTTTAGATGGGTTTAGATTAAGACATTCGTGTTCATGCAGATTTGTACTGTTACTGTGTACTGTGTATAGGTTTGGTGCCTTTCCTCTTCTCGCATCTCTGCACCACCAGTGGCACTGGAGGTCTGAAGCTTGCTCACCTGTAATTTACTATATAAACAGTATACAATTACTTGTTGCCTGTCTAGTGCCAAAAACTGAGAATTGCCTTGTCAAATCCTGAAATCATTTAGGACAAATGTAAAAAGCACATGTAATTGCCATTGCATGCCTTTATAAGATAATAGTGATTAAAGTGGGCATCTCAACAAGGCCTGATTCAGACATCTTAAATAACATGTGCACTGGGCATGTCCACATTGTACCCATGGTCAGGTGCTGTTACCTCCCTGTTTGTGATTGAAGATATGAAAATGCTCACCTTAGCATCTAATCAGAGCTTGGGAAACAAAGAATTATGAAAGACAAGCCTAGTATTTCTGACAATACCTTACAAGTTTATTACTGAAAACTAAGTAGATTCTTGTGCCCTGTCATTACCTAAAATTATGTCCTGGCGAGTTCTACATAAAGTAGCTATTTATCAACTCTCTCTTTACTTTCTTCTTTCTTTTTCATCTTTGGCTAAATTTTTGAGTGATATAATTTTGACTTGTCTGTTGAATAAATTATTCCCAAGTTTACAAGGTTATTCATTAATAAATCATCTCATCCTGATTAGAAAGCAGAAACTATTCATAGGAAAGTTTAAGGAGTCTTTTGTGCTTTTTGAAACATTTAGAACAAGCCACATAGCTCTCATCTCTTAACTCTCTTCCTATTGTATTAGCCTATTTTATTGCAGTAATAGGCTGCAGGAACCAGTAATGGGGCTGGAAGTCATTAACACAATATAATCACAGCCGAAGATCAAGCTCATCTCCTTCTCTTTGCATTGTCAAGTGTTTCAATATTTTATTTCATAATGTGATGACCAGAACTGATCACAGTAATCTAAGTGTGGATCTGACTAATATATTGTGTAATCAAAGATTGCCTCTGGATGGTTCATTTACATTTTCTTGCTTGCCTATATCACAGCCCAGGCCACTGGGATATTCGTATGACAATCTTCCTACTCTACAAGTTTATCAAGGAATGAGGGAATGTTTGCAAGGAGGAGTGAGAAAACGAAAGTTCACACTCCACTTGCCTGTGCCTCAGTTTCCATGGGTAGAAAAATCTAATGTATACCACACATTAAATTGCTTATTGTTCTGTGCTAGATATGAAGCACAGTGTTCCCTTCTCTCTAAGTTTCTCTCTTATTCTCTTTGCTTGGTCTTTTAATATACATTTTCTCCTATTCCTCAATTTAAATTTCACCTAGGGAACCATGTTCTACACTGTAACACTCGATCTCCCCTCACCCCTTTTATTTCCTCTATCAAACTTCTAGGAAGAGTACCAGGCCAAAGCTTTGGGGTCAACACCAAATGACGTGAATTTTTAAAGGTTATGAGAACAAACATGATATAAGTTGTCACATAAGAGAGTATAGGTTGAAAGAGAATCTAAACCCTGATAAATGGTTCTTTCCAGAGAGTAAGGGGCCTCCACCTCCCAGCTACCTTGTGTCTGACATGGTAGAATATAGATTTAACTTCCCATAGATTCCTGATCCCCTCACTCCACATCCACACGGCAGTTCAGGCTTGCCTGTGACTCCTGATACCCTGATTTTGGAATGGTAGGGCTTAGGGAACACATCTCATCTTCTGTACACGATGGAAGAAGCAGAGCAGCCTGCACACAAATTCCTCACTTGTACTTATTTGAACCCACTTACTAGAAGTTCTAAGCATCCTTCCAGCTCTGTCTTTTATGTTTAACAGCTGTAAGTCAAGTCAAGGTGTTTTTTTTTTTTTTGAAGGAATCAGAATTAATTGTTTATGCTGAGACCATTCCCAGAAGCAGCTGTCTTCTGCAAAGGTTTTAATGAAGTGCCAGATCTCAGAGAACTGTACTAAGGGGACTTGAGAAGTTAAAAGACACAGCCTTTCCTTTCAGGAACACAGAAGTTATTCATTGGCCCAACAAATATTTATTGAGTAATGAAAGGTCAATATCAGTGAAATAATTCAATTTACTTTCTATTCTCCTCTAAGCTTATCTATAGTTTCCCACATCCTTTGTGTGTTCAGACCTCTGCGGTGTGATATCTACATTCTGTATATACTTCCATATACATTTTTGTCTTCCCGGGGCCTTTCTCTATTAATCTCTTAGTCTATTGGCTAAGTCTTTTAAGTTCTATTTTTTTTTCTCAATTCATACTTTCCCACACAGGAAGCCATACCTACCCTGCTCCATTCCTGCCTCACTTAAGTACTTTAATTTCCTTGATGAAACCTCTAGGAAGAGTGGTACAGAGCAGTCACATCATGTTTTTTCTGTTCCAGCCTGTAACAAGCATCCCCCTCCTCTTTTATTCTGCTGAAACATGAAGACGAAGAAGAAGGGGGGATAGATGACAATAGGCCTCAGTTCATATTCTGTATACCAACAGCCATATGGGAGGAAGCAAATGTGAGTCAAAGGTATGATCAGTTGACATACTGAAATCCACGAGACAGGAAAAATATCACACTACTGTCCTACACTTATGTTGTAACTTGTGGGTCATTTTATCATTCATGCCTTAGTCTCCTCATTCAGAAAACAGAACTCTATGCCAGGCTGCCTTGGGAATTAAATGCATTGAAATGTGTTAAAGGATCCCTGTAAACATACCTGGCTCTGGTAAACTAGATACAATGATTTAAGAAAGAGTAATAGAAATTTTTAGTCTAAAGCTAAAATAACAGAGGCATAAAGGGATTAAAGGAACCTGCCAGGGTCCTTTCAGTTAAGGAGGGGCAGATCAGAGAGCCCAGTTCAACCAGCATTTAAACTTCTCCATCACAGCATATGGGCATGAACCAAGTGAAAAGTATCACCGCGACAGACAAAGGTCATATCCATGATATTTTACACGTCCCAAGTTAGTAATGATGAGCAGTGTGTTATGATGTTATTAATTTCCATCCTCTATCCCTCACTCAGTAGAGTCTTTTCAAAACTTCCCTCCCCAGCACTTTCAATAAGACGCTTGAAAATTTGTTTTGCTTTGTTGCAGATAATATGCTTACTAAGAGGCATTGTTTTCTTTATGGGGCCTGTTCTCCTTCTAAATGTTCAATGCCTTTCTGATTTTATGGCTCAGAGTAGTTGATTGTTGACTCTGAACTCTTCCCTCCCACTCTGCAGAATCTGCCTCCCACCATCCAAATCCCATTGCATTTAATCCAAGATAAGGTTAACTTGAATCCTTGAGATAGAAAATGCTTCGGAAAGCATGTACTTAACTTACTTAGTGTCGCCCCCACCCTCCTAAGTGTCCATTTTATGGACTATGATTTTTGCACAATAATATGATCTCCCTCAGCAATCCCCAATAGCCTGGGTTGAGTCAGCTGATTAAAGAGACCAACGATTTGGAATTTACAGGAGAAAAGGGAAAATATTGAGGGGCTGACAGCAAGCTGGCCAAAGGTACTTCTCATTATTTCTAGTCTCAGCAAGCAAAGAAATAAAAATGAAACCTGAGGTATAGGGGGAAGAGACAGAAGAAAGAGTTCAGGGTTTCCTAGGGTAGAGCACTGCTAACTCTCCACCATGATGGATGAGACAGTTGGAGCTGTGATCAGGATCTGATGTGGCAGACTGTATGTTGTTGACAAAGCTCTTCAGGCTGGGTCAACTTTCAATTCCACAGGTGTGTTCCTCATATGTTTCCTGTCAGTCTTCATCTTTATACCCTCAAGGAGTTCTACCCCAAGAGAGCAGGAGCCAAGTTTTAACAGTAATTTGCTGTAATCCTTGTTTTTGCTTTTCAACTTTTTTTCCTTTTTAAAAAAATTCTTCTCTCATATATTACACCCTGACACCAGTGTTCCCTTTATCCCCTCTCCCTCATCTTCATCCCCACCTCTTCTCTCCCCCAGCTCTGCTCTCCTCTGCCTGTGCCTCTGCTTGCCCTCAGAAAAGAATAGGCCTCCTAGACACATCAGCCAAACACACTACAGAATATGCTACATTAAGACCATGCACATTACAATCACATCAATTCTGAACAAGGCAGCCCAGTGGGGGGG